>CM052652.1:125182227-125221620 GCA_028533165.1 Leontopithecus rosalia | reverse complement strand
ACTCGGGAGACTGAGGCAGGAGAATTGCCTGAACCCAGGAGGCAGAGGTTGCAGTGAGCTGAGATCATGCCATTGCACTCCAGCCTGGGTGACAAGAGCAAGTCTCCGTCTCCAAAAAAAAAAAAAAGATTTAAAATAACAAAACATGGTCTCTTTCTGAATATGTTAATGGTATGACATGTGGGAAACTAGAAAGAAGAAAATAAAAAATGCCTTATAATTGCACTACTCAAGCCAGCTACTTTCACTCACTATTCATGAGCCACTGTGCTTGGCCTGGATTGATCTTAAATTAGTGTCATTGCTTATGGGATTTTTTTTTTTTTAAGTTCAGCTTATACCCTTCCTTATTTTAGAGTTGGGTCCTAGTCTTGGCCTTAGTTTCATTGGCTTGTTGTATTTCCCTGGTGAGGTTTATTTAATCTCGATTTTACAGATGGTTGGATGGGGGCTACGTGTGAAGCTATACAGTAACATAGTGGTGCCCAAGAGTCGTGTTTATTAAGCATTAATTACTTTGTTGATCATAAACAACAGGTTGTTAGCCTTAGATCTGTGCTCTGCCCCCCCATTTTCTATCAGTTTCCTCATTATTCATTTCCCTATCCCCCACTTGTGTGAGGTTTTTAAAGCACTTGGTTGCCCTGTGATCTGTGACTAATGTGGGGATGAGGTCATCCTAGTTTTCATTGGAGCCAGCTTTTTCCCCAGCGATTCTCCCTAAAATTTACCTCTTTCTGTAAGTATACTCCAAAGTCTGTTTCACTTAGTTAATTGGAAAATGTGATTTTTTTTTTTTTGAGACAGAGTTTCACTCTTGTTACCCAGACTGGAGTGCAATGGCGTGATCTCAGCTCACCACAACCTCCGCCTCCTGGGTTCAAGCAATTCTCCTGCCTCAACCTCCTGAGTAGCTGGGATTACAGGCACGCGCCACCATGCCCAGCTAATTTTTTGTATTTTTAGTAGAGACGGGGTTTCACCATTTTGACTAGGATGGTCTTGATCTCTTGACCTCGTGATCCACCCGCCTCGGCCTCCCAAAGTACTGCGATTACAGGCGTGAGCCATCGCGTCCCGCCAGAAAATGTGATCTTTAACATTTAGATAAATTATGTATATGGTGATCGGGCTCTAGGTTTATCTCATTCAGGCAGGAGCTGTTGTGGACAGGATGGGACATAAGGAGGCTTTAGTCTGCTTTGAGCCATGTGACTTGACGATACTCTTAATATCTCAGTTCTTCATCTGTGAACTGGGGCAGCGACACCTGGCTCACTTGTTGGCCAGTGTGAGAATCACCTATAATAATAGCTCTCAGATACTGTGTGCCAGACCCTGGAAATGAGTACGGGTCATTTGAGGGGTGCACATCCTCCTTTTATAGATAGGGAGACTGGTCTGCCCCTGGGGCACAGGTTATGTATTACAGAGCCTGGTTTTGAATCCAGATCTTTCTGAGTACGTAGCCCACATGCATGCTGCTGCATACATGTTATATATACCTTTTATAGAAACATTTGGAGGGGATTAAACAAATGTTAATTACATATAGTGAGTTACAGTGATGTTGTTTCACTATAAAATGTAAGGTATGTCAGGTTTTTTTTTTTTTTTTTTGAGATGGAGTCTGTTGCCAGGCTGGAGTGCAGTGGCTCGATCTCAGCTCACTGCAAACTCCACCTCCTGGGTTCATGTGATTCTCATGCCTCAGCCTCCCAAGTAGCTAGGACTATGTGCATGCACCACCATGCCCAGCTAATTTTTGTATTTTTACTAGAGACAGGGTTTCACCACTGTATGGCCAGGTGAAATTCACCACATTGGCCAGGATGATCTCAATCTCCTGACCTCATGATCCACCTGCCTAGGCCTCCTAAAGTGCTGTGATTACAGGTGTGAGCCACCATGCCCACATACTGGCTAGTATGTCAGTTTTGTCTGATGTCTGCTACTGTTCCCGGATAAAGGGCTTTTTCCCAGTAGAAAAGGGTGAGTCTGGGGCACTTAACTGATTTGTAAACAAACTTGTTCATTCATAACTAGTTCTCTTGAAAGCCATATAGGATGTCTCTTGGAGTATGTAGATGGTTGCATTGTGTTTTACATTGGTGTTTAGAAAATGAGGTCTTGCTTCCAGTATGAGAGCAGACAGGATAAGGCACAGACACTGTGTCCCTGAAGAATGCCCACTGCCAGGGGGTTGGAGTCAGAGAAAGTGAGGCTCCTCAACTCCTTGTGCTTACTTACTAAGGCCCAGGGAAAATTCCAGGAGCTTTTGACACTGGTAAGAGTTCCTTAGGAGGTTAGATTCCTCCTAACCTCGCCTTTGTTGAGCAGAGGATCTAGCAGACCAGAATTCTCCACCAAACACAGCTTTACAAAGTAGGAATAAGTTTCTCCCTTGAGAGGGCAAAGTGCTGAGGTCCTGTGTTAATCTGCCAGCTGCCTGTGAAGTGGCAAAGTTTTGTCAGCAATGGGCTTCCTTACCTCCAGCAGTGAGCTGAGCCTTTGCTTGGCTCTGGTAAGGGGAGTTTGGGTAAGAATAACTTTCAGTGAAAGAGTTGGCAGGTTGTTTCAAGACTCATTAATACATTCTGTAGTCTTTGTAGTTCGGAGAGCTAGGCATCAAGTATTTTGGAAAGATAGCCATCATGAGAAAAAAACGTGTGGTCAAAGAGAATGATTTTTATGAGAGATTGCGTTGGTCAGAAAGGGAGTACTGGTTGCTTTTGTGAATCGTTCCTGCATTGCATTCCATATTCAGGCCCCCGCTGCATTTTCTCAAGCGCCCAGCTTGGTCCTCTGCACATGTAGAGAGGCCTCACTGAATGTATTCGTCTCTTCCCTTCTCCTCCTCGCTTTCTCCCTCCAGCCTGGCCTCCTTTCTGGGTTCCTGTGCAGTAAAGGTGTTGATGTTCCTAGGCAAATAGTAGATTCCTTTCTCCTCAGCTTAATGGGGGGCCCTGACAGCCCTTGAGTTAATGTAAGACAGCTTGTAGATCTCTCTCCTGCTACAGTGCGAATGACCTGGTCCTCATGCTTTGAGTGTGTTATCACACCCCTAACAATGCAGATCTGGTCTGATACTTCTGTTTGTTGGATACTTTTGCCCTGCCTGTCATTACTCAAAATCCAAGGTTTGTTTTCTCAGGCTAGCTCCCTTTTCCAGGTACTCTATTTGCAGCTGTGATTCCACCTTTTTTCCAGTGTCCCAGGCTTGAGAAGCATCTTTTGAGGTGAATTCACAGTTTCATTTGTCTTCTGAAGGATCTTCTAGACCCAGCCCCTTCTCAGATTGTTCCTTGCTGCTGCAGAGGCCTCCTGACTACACAGAGTTCCCTCTAAGTTCCCAGCCCCCATCTTCCTTTTTGTTACGTTTCGTAAGTCTGCAGCCTTGCTGAGGGGCTAGTTTTATCTAGTCATGCTTCCAATCAAGGAAATATCTCTTCAAATATGGTTTTTTTTTTTTTTTTTGAGACAGTTTCGCTCTTGTTACCCAGGCTGGAGTGCAGTGGCGCGATCTCGGCTCACCGCAACCTCCGCCTCCTGGGTTCAGGCAATTCTCCCATCTCAGCCCCTGAGTAGCTGGGATTACAGGCACGTGCCACCATGCCCGGCTAATTTTTTGTATTTTTTTTAGTAGAGACGGGGTTTCACCATGTTGACCAGGATGGTCTTGATCTCTTGACCTCGTGATCCACCTGCCTTGGCCTCCCAAAGTGCTGGGATTACGGGTTTGAGCCACCGCGCACGGCCTCTCCAAATATTTTTGCCTAAGTTTTCAAGCACCACCTTCATTTTTTTCCCTTGCTTTACTTAAAGCACAAGAAAACAGAAGATAGGAAGCTCATTTTCTTCTGGTTATGAATAGTTAGGTCTTCATTGCAGAAACATTAAAGGCTGGATGTGGTAGCTCATGCCTGTGATACAGCACTTTGGGAGGCCAAAGAGAGAGGATCATCTGAGCCCAGGAGTTTGAGACCAGCCTAGGCAACATGACAAAATCCTGTCTCTAAAAAAGATAAAAGAAAGAAACATGAAGGAAACCATAATCTGCTGTAATGTCACAAATTAGTGATAATTATTGTTATCTTTTATCTGTATTTTTTTTCTGTTTATGGCTTTATTGAGTGCTTTCCATAGGCTAAGCACTTTCTTTCGTTTTGTTTGTTGTTTTTTGAGATGGAGTCTTACTCTTTTGCCCAGGCTGGAGTGCAGTGGCTTGATCTTGGCTCATAGCAACCCCTGCCTCCTGGGTTCAAGCAGTTCTTGTGCCTCAGCCCCCCAAGTAACTGGGATTACAGGCATGCGCCACTACTCCTGGCTAATTTCTGTGTTTTTAGTAGAGGCAGGGTTTTACCATGTTGGCCAGGCTAGGCTTGAACTCCTGATCTTGGGTGATCTGCCTGCCTTGACCTCTCAAAGTGCTGGGATTACAGGCATGAGCTGCCACGCCTGGCCATGCTAAGTATTTTCCAAAATGTGTTTTTTTTTTTTTTTTTTTTTTGAGGTGGAGTCTTGCTGTGTTGCCCGGGTTGGAGTGCAGTGGTGCTATCTCAGCTCACTGCAGCCTCTGCCTCTCCCGGGTTCAGGCAATTCTCTTGCCTTTTACAGATAGGAAAACTGAGACACAGAGTTAGACAACTTACCTAGGGTTACTCATAATTGACATACTGTATATACAGGTTTTTTTTTTTTTTTTGAGACAGGGTCTCCCTTTGTCACCCAGCCTGGAGTACAGTGGTGTGATCTCAGCTTACTGTAGCCTCAGCCTCCTGGGCTCCCCAAGTAGTGGGGGCTATAGGTGTGTGCCTCCATGCCCAGATAATTTTTTTGGTTTTTGTTTTTTTGAAACAGAGTTTCACTCTTGTTGCCCAAGCTGGAGTGCAGTATCGCCATCTCGGCTCACTGCACTCTCCGCCTCCCAGGTTCAAGCAATTCTTCTGCCTCAGCCTCCCGAGTAGCTGGCCCGACAGCATGCTCCACTAATGTTTTATATTTTTAGTAGAGATGGAGTTTTACCAGGTTGGCCAGGCTGGACTTGAACTCCTGACCTCAAGTGATCCACCAGTTTCCTCCTCCCAAAGTGTTAGGATTGCAAGCGTGAGCCACCACATCCGGCCAAATTAGGATTTTTAAAATGTTTTTTAAAATATAACAGTTTCCTTGGCTGGGCGCAGTGACTTCAAGCCTGTAATTCCAGCACTTTTCGGAGACTGTGGGTGAATCACGAGGTCAGGAGTTCAAGACCAGCCTGGTCAACATGACATAACCCTGTCTCTACTAAAAAAATACAAAAATTAGCTGGGCATGGTAGTGCGAGCCTGTAATCCCAGCTACTCAGGAGGCTGAGGGAGGATACTTGCTTGAACCCAGGAGGCAGAGGTTACAGTGAGCTGAGATCCCACCACTGCACTCTAGCCTGGATGACAGAGTGCGACTCTGTCTCTAAAAATAAAATATAAGTTTCCTCTCTTCATACAATTTGTTGAAGAAACTGGGACATTTGCCTTTATAATTTACAAAGCTATTAAAGTGTTCTATTTTTTTAAATATAAATACTTCTGCTGGGCCTGGCCTAAAATATAAATATTTCTAATTGAATGCTTGGCACTTAGAATGCCCTCAGTGTGGCCAGGCGTAGTGGCTCATGCCTGTAATCCCAGCACTTTGGGAAGTTGAGGTGGGTGGATCACCTGAGGTCGAGAGTTTAAGACCAGTGTGACCAACATGGAAAAACCCCATCCCTACTAAAAATACGAAAATTACTCAGTCATGATGGCACATTGCTGTAATCCCAGCTACTCTGGAAGCTAAGGCAGGAGAATCACTTGAACCTTGGAGGCAGAGGTTGTGGTGAGGTGAGATTGCACCATTGCACTCCCGCCTGGGCAACAAGAGGGAAATTCCATCTCAAAAAAAGAATGCCCTCAGTGTATTTTTGTTGGATCAGTAAATAAATCAGTCACCTCAAAATCAAGGCTTTAGGTGAGGCGCAGTAACTCATGCCTGTAATCCCAGCACTTTGGGAGGCCGAGGTAGGCAGATCACAAGGTTAGGAGTTCAAGACCAGTCTGACCAAGATGGTGAAACCCCATCTGTACTAAAAGTACAAAACAATTAGCTGGGCATGGTGGCACATGCCTGTAATCCTAACTACCCTGGAGGCTGAGGCAGGAGAATTGCTTGAACCAGGGAGGTGGAGGTTGTAGTGAGCCAAGATCACACCACTGTACTCCAGTCTGGCGACAGAGCGAGACTCTGTCTCAGAAAAATAAAATAAAATAAAATAAAGACTTCAACCTTCTGAAGATCCTTTCTACTAAGAATGTCACTCTGGTCACTGAAGCACTCCTGCTTTGTTTATGTTGACTTTCCAAAAATAACGGTAACTGAACATGCTGGAACTGGCAGAGAACTGGTTCGGCCTGACCTCCAGTAAGTTGAATATGCATTTTATGGCTATCTTTAACTCTGCAGATACCTGTTTAGCCACTAGTTTAGCTTGTTCCTTTGGCAAATGAACCCTAGAAGGACAGTAAATACACAGTGAGGCCTGCTCTGAATTAGGAGAGTTCAATTTGTTGACAATAAGAAAAATATTTTTCCTAGAAAGTTTAAGCATTAATAAAACAGTTTTTGGAAAAAAAATGGGCAAGTGGGGGAAGGAATGAAATTGGGGCTAAAGGGGTAAAAATATTGTAATAATTTATTATAGTCTCTCTCTCTCTTTTTTTTTTTTTTTTGAGATGAGGTCTCCCTCTGTCCCCCAGACTGGAGTGCAGTGATACGATCGTGGCTCACTGTAGTCTCTTATCTCCTGGCTCAAACGATCCTCCCACCTCAGCCTCCTGAGTAGCTGGGACCACAAGTACATGCCAACATGCCTGGCTAATTTTGGTATTTTTTGTAGAGACAGGGTTTCGCCATGTTGCCCAGGCTGGTCTTGAACTCCTGGACTCAAGTGATCTGCCTGCTTCCCAAAGTGCTGAGATTACAGGCCTGAGCTACTGGGCGTGGACTTTACAGTAATTTTTTTTAAAATTTAATAGAGGAACACAAAAATATCTTCAATTCAACCTTGTTAATTAAATGATAAGTTGGCCAGATGCTCTACAAAAAGACAAAAACTTAGACATAGTAGCACATGCCTATAGTCCCAGCTACTCCAGAGGCCGAGGTGGGAGGATCACTTGAGCCTGGGAGGTGGGTTGCAGTGAGCTGAGATTGTGCTACTGCACTCCAGCCTGGACAACAGTGAGACCCTGTTTCAAAAAAAAAAGAAAGAAAATAAATGATAGGTTAAATGTATTTAGAGATTTAAATATCCCAGGGAGACAGACATCTTAGGGAAAAAAATGTTTTTTAATCTAGATCAAGGATGGATCTTTGAAATACTCCCATGAAGAGGAGGATATATCTTTGTGAAAAATCAGAAAATGTTACTTCTGTTTTCTGTATTTTGGGCCTTCATTTTTCTTTCTTTTTTTTTTTTTTTGAGAGAGTCCCAGGCTGGAGTGCAGTGGTGTGTTCTCGGCTCACTGCAACCTCTGACTCCTGGGTTTAAGCAATTCTCTTGCCTCAGCCTCCCGAGTAGCTGGGATTACAGGCAACTGCTGTAATGCCTGGCTAATTTTTTTGTATTTTTTTTCTTTTTTTATTCCTATGATTCAACGGAATTCTCAGTCAATTTTTTTGTGTGTTTTAATAGAGATGGGGTTTCTCCATGTTGGCCAGGCTAGTATTGAACTCTGGACCTCAGGTGATCTGGCTGCCTTGGCCTCCCAAAGTGCTGGGATTACAGGCATGAGCTACCATGCCCAGCCTCATTTTTCTTTCTAGTGGTTATTTTATCGTCACGATGATTACCAATAAAGAACAGGAGCTTTAAAAATTTAGTAGAAACATTCCTTTTCTCCTTATAGGCATCTGGGCTTTCGAGTATGTTGTAGAATATATGGGGTAAAACCACAGTCTTGTTACAGATTTTAAAAATTGACTTCACATGTAGTCAGTAAAGCTTTTGGTTTTTGTAGGTCTACTTCACAACTTTTAAGATTATATTTGGTTTAAGTGGGTCTGGGAAAAAGTTCACCATGCTGCTTTAATTGTATTTTTCTGTTGTTCTTCATTCAGGGGCTGCCTATTGTCAGTTTATGGACATGCTGTTTCCTGGCTCCATTGCCTTGAAGAAAGTGAAATTCCAAGCTAAGCTAGAACACGAGTACATCCAGAACTTCAAAATACTACAAGCGGGTTTTAAGAGGATGGGTGTTGACAAAGTAAGTAAATGTTATTGTTTTATTGAGGTTAATGTTTCTTAACTAATGATATAAGGATATAGATAATAGTGTTTTTTTGTTTTTTTTTTTTTGAGACAGAATCTCACTTTGTCACCAGGCTGGAGTGCAGTGACTTGATCTTGGCTCACAGCAGCCTCTGCCTCTGCTGTGAGGTAGAAGTGATTCTTCTACCTCAGCCTCTCCAGTAGCTGGGATTACAGGTGTGCACCACCATGCCCAGTTAATTTCTGTATCCTTAGTAGAGACATGGTTTCACCATGTTGGCCAGGATGGTCTTGATCTCCTGACCTTGTGATCTGCCTGCCTCAGCCTTCCAAAGTGCTGGGATTACAGGTGTGAGCCACTGAGCCTGGCCAATGCTTGCTTATTTTTTTTTTGCTAGCTTTGGACATTTTCTTTTTCCCCAATTTATCTAGTTAACTTTTCTCAGTTAACACAGAATTTACTGGGAGCAGTTTCCCTCTACCTTCTTGCCCCTATTCCTTTTGCTGTCATTCTTCATCATCTGTGAGGTTAGTAACTGTTTAGAAGAGTCAACTGTAAATTTGTACAGTGATTTTAATTTTAATTTTATTTTATTATTGTGGTTTTCTTTTTGAGATGGAATTTTGCTCTTGTTGCCCAAGGTGGAGAGCTGGCACCATCTTGGCTCACTGCAGCCTCCTCTTATGTTCAAGTAATTCTCCTGCCTCAGCCTCCCGAATAGCTGGGATTACAGGCACGTACCACCACCCCCAGCTAATTTTATATTTTTAATAGAGACGGGGTTTCTCCATGTTGGTCAGGCCGGTCTCAAACTCCCGACCTCAGATGATTTGCCTGACTCAGCCTCCCAAAGTGCTGGGATTACAAGCGTGGGCCATCGCACCTGGCTACACAGTAATTTTTTAAAAATAAAAATCACTGGCCGCCAAGGTGGGTGGATCACGAGGTCAGGAGATCGAGACCATCCTGGTGAACATGGTGAAACCCCATCTTTACTAAAAATATAAAAAAATTTTGTATTTGAGTGTGGTGGCACAGGCTTGTAGTCCCAGCTACGAGGGAGGCTGAGGCAGGAGAATTGCTTGAGCCTGGGGCGGAAGTTGCAGTGAGCTGAGATCGCCCACTGCACTCCAGCCTGGGTAACAGATATAGTAGTCTGGAATCTAAGTCTCTTAATCTGGATTTACTTCTGTAAAAGCATACTGTATGTTCCAATAGAGAAACATAGTTCCAATAGAGAAGATGCTAGGCCAGGCATGGTGGCTTACAGCTGTAATCCCAGCACTTTGGAAGCTGAGGTGGAGAAGTTCTAGAAATACTTGCTTTTTATAGAAAGATACGAGGAGGCTCCGTGGTGGGTGCTACAAAATTCCTTTCTGCCCCCAAAGTTTTTTGAAGGTAACAGAAACGTGGTCCACCAGACATGGTTTAGCACAAACATCTCTGTTTTAGCAGATAATAGATTAAGTAGTTTGTCCCTTCCCCGACCCTTTGAAGGGTTTATTCGGCTCATGCAACTTCCACGTCCCAGGTTCAAGTGATTCCCCTACCTCAGCCTCCCGAATAGCTGGGACTACAGGCACGGGCCACCACACCCAGCTATTTTTTTGTATTTTAGGAGAGATGGGGTTTCACCATGCTGGCCACGGATGGTCTAGATCTCCTGACCTCGTGATCTGCCTGCCTCAGCCTCCCAAAGTGCTGGGATTACAGGCAGGTGTGAGCCACTGCCCATGGCTGGATTTATCCTTTTAAGCCATTTTTTGGGGGATAATTTTTTTTTTTTTTTTTTTTTTGGCAAAAGTAATACACCCCCAATTTTCTTGCTGGTGTGTCTGGTTTTTATTTATTTTGAAACCAGGCTTATTTTTTATTTTAGTTTTGTCTCTGTACAATATGTAAAATAGGTGTTTATAGAATAAGAATATCACTTAGTTTCCAGGCGTAGTTTAAATTGGTATAGCTTATATACAGTAATTTTGCATTCATTATCATAGAATTATATTTTATTTTTTGAATATGGAAAATGTCTGTAAAGTATATAAAAGTAATAATAGTATATAAATAATAAATAGTAAATAGTGTAATGATCCCCCACGTACCTCAACGGTTAGCATGGCCAATTTTGTTTTATATCCAATTCTGTCCCATCCTGTGTATTCCTGGGTTATTGAAGTGAGTTCAGAGATAATATTTATGAATATTTCAGTATTATACAAAGTAATTTTTAAAAATTATATTTGTCAGAGTGGTGTATATAATTAGATTATCGCATGGATTCTTTTTATAATAAATAAATTGCATCTGGAATTGCTGGAGAATAAAAGATAGTTAAAAGCCAGGCATGGTGGCTCATGCCTGTAGCTGCTCTGGAGGCTGAAGCAGGAGGATCACTTGAGCTTAGGAGTTTGAGGCAGCAGTGACCTATGATTGGACCACTATAGACTCCAGCCTGGGCAACAGAGCAAGACCCCATCTCTTAAAAAAAAAATTAAAAAGTTAAGTTCTGGCCAACACTTAGTGATTTGATTACTTGAATACACAGTATTCTTGTACAATAAAAACACAAGGTCCTTATGTACATTTGTTGTTACTGTTGTTTGTGGGGTTTTTTTGGTGTTTTTTTTTTTGTTTTTTGAGTTAGGTCTTGTTGTTACTGTTGTTTGTGTTTTTTCAGTTTTTTTTTTTTTTTTTTTTGAGATGAAGTCTTGCTGTGTTGCCAGTGCTGGTCGAAATTCCTGGGCTCAAGCAGTCTTCATGAGTAGCTAGGAATGTAGGTGTGCACAGCACTGCAGCCAGCAAGTATGTTTTAATAGGATTTGGAATTACTTGAAAAACATGTCATTTTGTAGAAATCTATTCTGAGACTGATTCTGCATTTTGATCTATTTTCAGGTCAGAATTTTTTTTTCTTTTGAGACAGAGTCTTGCTCTGTTGCCTAGGCTGGAGCACAGTGGTGTAATCTCAGCTCACTGCAACCTCTACCTCCTGAATTCAAGCAATTCTTATGCCTCAGCCTCCTGAGTAGCTGGGATTACAGGCGCCCGCCACCACACCCGGCTAATTTTTGTATTTTTAGTAGAGATGGGGTTTCACCATGTTGGCCAGGCTGGTCTCAAACTCCTGACCTCAAGTGATCCGCCCACCTTGGCCTCCCAAAGTGCTGTGATTACAGGTGTGAGCCACCACATTCCGCCCAGAATTTTTTTGAACTCAGTTCATTGTAGATGCCAAGGCTGGTCTCAAACTCCTGACCTGAGGCAATTTTTCTGCCCGCCTTGGCCTCCCAAAGTGCTGGGATTATAGGTATAAGCCACCATGCCTGGCCTGTGCAGTGGATTTCATGCTTTGGTGACAGGCACTGTGGCCATACAAGTTATATGGGGAACTTAACTCTTTATTGCATGACACTTGGGTCACGACTTAGGACGTGCTTGGATGTGTGTATGTGTCTTCTGTGATAATTGTTCCTTTTTTGTTTCTGATTCCTTTTCATAAATTTGAGAGAGTGGGGAGGGGTTGGTAAGTGTAGGTACTCTTGAAGGCATACTGAATGAAACTTGCTTTATAAATTTAGGGGCTTAGCCCTAAGGTCTTTAAAATGTTTTTTTCTCTTTTTAGCAGAGGTTTATAATGATTTGATGCATGGAGTAGTTTGATGCTTGTCAAAAGCCTCTTGCTTTGGGCTGAACAGTTGTTTTTCTCTGCAGATAATTCCTGTGGACAAATTAGTAAAAGGAAAGTTTCAGGACAATTTTGAATTTGTTCAGTGGTTCAAGAAGTTTTTTGATGCAAACTATGATGGAAAAGACTATGACCCTGTGGCTGCCAGACAAGGTCAAGAAACTGCGGTGGCTCCCTCCCTCGTTGCTCCAGCTCTGAATAAACCGAAGAAACCTCTTAGTTCTAGTAGTGCAGGTAAAAAAACAACCCCCAAAATGTTTCCAAACAATAGGTTCCAGATAATCATTTAGCATTCAACTAGCATTTTTTCAGTATCCATAGGCTTAGGGAACTTAAGAAATGTGATCCCAGGCATGTGGCCAGAGCATGGATTCTGGCATCAGGCAGGTAACTTTTTGTCCTTAGGTATCTGTAGCCCTGTATAAGCTACTTCATCTCTACCCCACAGTTTCCTCTTCCATAAAATGGGAATTTTAATACTTGCCCCAGAGGGTTTTTGAAACTTGAACAAGTTACCGTGTGTAGTTTTGCCCAAGCTCTAGAAATCTATAAGGCTAGCTCACATAAGAGAGCTTCAGTTAGTTCCAGAACAAGGGTGTTTTTACAGAGCCCTAGAATGGGAAATTGTATCAGAGCTGAACTCCTTGAAGGGCTGTGTAGGTCTCAGACTGCTTTTGGCTGTCTGTGTCATTCTGTCTGTAGACCAGCTTTTTTGTGTACTTACAGCTTCCCTACCTGCCCTAGAACTTTAGCTGCTAATTGACTCCGGCTTGTCCTGGTGCTAGCAGAGTCTGGGGGGTAGGGAGAGGCTGATTTTACAGACCTTCTCAAAAGGGTATGGGCTTGATAGCTTTCCCAAGATGTGTTTACAGTAATACAGAATGTGTATATTTTGGGGCAGGGTAGATATTCTATAGATGCTAATTGCTTCTTTTCCAGAAATGGCAAGAATATTTGTTAAGGTTTCATAATACCTTGAGAGAGCCTGGTTCAGCTGATAGAGAGGGTAGGTTGAGTGCTTTCCAAATGGCTTTGTGGAGAGAGAATTTGCATGCCATAGGGATAAGTATGCTTTTATAATTAGTATAAAATAAATGGTTTTGGCCGGGCGTGGTGGCTCAAGCCTGTAATCCCAGCACTTTGGGAGGCCGAGGTGGGTGGATCACGAGGTCAAAAGATCGAGACCATCCAGGTCAACATGGTGAAACCCCGTCTCTACTAAAGATAAAAAAATTAGCTGGGCATGGTGGCGCGTGCCTGTAATCCCAGCTACTCAGTAGTCTGAGGCAGGAGAACTGCCGGAACCCAGGAGGCGGAGGTTGCGGTGAGCCAAGATCGCGCCATTGCACCCCAGTCTGGGTAATAAGAGCGAAACTCCTTCTCAAAAAAAAAAAATTAAGTGGTTTTTAATATATCCAAAGAGTTGTGCACCTATCACCACAATCAATTTTAGAACATTTTCATCACTCCGAAAGGAAACCTTGTATAATCCCAGCTCTTTGGGAGGCTAAGGCAGGCAGATCACTTGAGGTCAGGAATTCAAGACCAGCCTGCCCAACATGGTGAAAACTCTTCTCTACTAAAAATAGGAAAATTAATTGGGCATGGTGGTGCATGCCTGTAATCCCAGCTACTCAAGAGGCTGAGGCAGGAGAATCGCTTGAAACTGGGAGGTGGAGGTTGCAATTAGCAAAGTAGCGCCACTACCCTGCAGCCTGGGTGAGAGCACAACTCTATGTCAAGAGGAAAAAAAAGAAAAGAAACCTTGTGTATAGTTAATAGTTGTCACTTCCCACTTTCCCCAGCTTTTCCTCCTCCCTCCAGCCCTGAGCAATCACTAATCTACTTTCTGTCTCTGGATTTGCCAATTCTGAACTTTTCCTATACATGGAATCATAGATATGTGGTCTTTTGTGTCTGGCTTCTTTTATTCCGCCTACTGTTTTCAAGGTTTCTTCATGCTCTAGCACATATCAGTCCTTCATTCTTTTTATTGTAGGATAATATTCCATCACATGGCTATACTTCATTTTATTAATCAGTTCATGGTTATTTGCATTGTTTCCCACTTGTTGGCAGATGTGAATAATGCTGCTGTGAACGTTCATATACAGCTTCTGTGTGGACTGTGTTTTGGTTTCTCTCAGTTAACAGACCGAAGAGTATATACTCTGGGAGCAGAATTGCTGGGCCATGTGTTAACTTTGTGTTTAACCTTTTGCAGAACTACCTGTTTTCCAAAGTGGCTGAGCCATTTACATTCCCATCAGCAGTATGTGAGGGTTCCCGTTTCTAGATATTGAACATTTTTTATTCTTTAGCTGTTTAGAATGGGAAACTGCGTATATAACCCTGTGCATTTCATATTTCAGATGCTGATACCAGTTGAGTGGAGACATGCATTAAGCATTTAGTCCTTGGGATAAGCATGCTAGAGAGAGTCATCCAGAGGAAATACCTCTACAGTGGGTGAAAGGCTTTGTGATGATAGTTTGGGGTATAAGGAAGATTAGATATTTCCAAACCTGGCATGTAATATACAAACTTTACAAAATAATTGTTAAGTAAGTGAATCGTCAATGATCCATATACCTTGAGGTTTAGCCCGTTCTTGATTATTTTTACTTGTAGATAGGTTGCCTCCTTTACTCCTTTACTCCTTTTGGCTGTAAATAGCGAGAGACATCTATAAATACTAGTCAGTGTGATGCTTTTCTCTCCTCACCCTTCTAAACACTTTCTAAAAGGTACACAAACATAAAGATTTTAAAGCAATTCATAGAATTGCTTTAAATGGAACTGCTCGCCTGTTCTTATGGATTGCTTCCCTCTTCCAGCCCAGGGAGTCTGAGGTGAGGAGTTAGAAGGGACCTAACTTTCCAGATGGGGAGCAGTGGGCACCTGGCAACAGCCGGGACTATGCACTCATACCTGGCGTGAAGTCTGCCTGTGCTTCACGAAGCTGGATTTGGTTTGTAGATGTGTTAACTAAATCTTAGCTGTGGTAACCAACATGAAAAAACCTGTTTGTGGATTTGGTCAGAGCTGGGTTAAGGTGGATCATCTCTGTGCACTAGAAAGACTGTACCCCTTTCAGATGATAGTCCTGTTCGCCGCAGCGGAGAAAAGACCTTACTGAAGGACTTGCTCCCAGCATGAAACATCATGGCTGAAATTGGCACTTAACTCTGCTGCCAGGATAGAAACCACTAGTAGGCAGATGTGGGGGTGTTGTCTTGCATGCTGGGGCTCTCTAGCATTGGTTTCCTTCACTGAACACCTTGTGGAAGGCAGTTGGTCATAAGCTTCTTCGTGTTGTCTTGTGGATTTTTTTTGTTCGATCTGAAGTTACTCCTTTCAAAAACCTGTGCTCTCTTTTTTCAGCTCCCCAGAGGCCCATCTCAACACAGAGAACTGCTGCGGCTCCTAAGGCTGGCCCTGGTGTGGTGCGAAAGAACCCTGGTGTGGGCAATGGGGATGACGAGGCAGCTGAGTTGATGCAGCAGGTGGGCACCCCTGTGTTTAGGATATGAGTCACCTTGGGAGACAGGTTACTTGGGGTGGCCGGGGTGCCTTGTCCGTGTTCTTAGATGAAGATCTGCCTTGTTTGCTTGCCAGAGCATGTGACGTGTGAGCCTGAGGTGCTGGACAGGGAGCATGAGTGTAGAGGTGAGTGGGGAGGGATCAGGCGTGTCTGGACTCTCTTAGTGTGACGGAAGCCTGTGTCTGCTTGGAAGCAAGCCCTTAGAATAGAATCCTATTGAATGTTTCTGGAATACTACCAGGGACCTGGGATTCGGAGAATGAAAGATAAAGGAGATCTCCTTTCTGAATAATGTTTTTTCTTTTTGAGACGGAGTTTCACTCTTGTTGCCCAGGCTGGAGTGCAATGGTGCCATCTCGGCTCACTGCAATCTCAGCCTCCTGAGTAGCTAGGATTACAGACGTGCCACCATGCCTGACTAATTTTGTGTTTTTAGTAGAGACGGGGTTTCTTCATATTGATCAGGCTGGTCTTGAACTCTTGACCTCACGTGATCCGCTTGTCTTGGCCTCTCAAAATGCTGGGATTACAGGCATGAACCACCACACCTGACATTTTTTTAGACGGAATTTTGCTCTTGTCGCCCAGGCTGGAGTGCAGTGGTGTGATCTTGGCTCACTGGAACCTCCACCTCCTGGGTTCAAGTGATTTTCCTGCCTCAGTCTCCCAAGTAGCTGGAATTTACTGGTGCCTGCCATCACACCCTGCTAATTTTTGAATGTTTAGTAGAGATGGGGTTTCACCATGTTGGTCAGGCTAGTCTTGAACTCCTGACCTCAAGTGATCTGCCTGCCTCAGCCTCCCAAAGTGTTAGGATTACAGGAGTGAGCCACTGGCCCCAGCCCTGAATAATTTAAAAGGATTCTGCAGTCTTTCTGCTGAGTTTTGGACTGGGGTAACTAGAGATTGAAATTGAGAGTAGAACTGGTACGAAAAGCCTGCTCTTCTGGTTCTGTTCTTAATAATTTGGTGATTTGAAACGTCTTCTTCAGGAGTAAATGTCCTTAAGGCAGTTGTCAGAGGTCTCTGTCAGTCAAAACAAGTTTTAGACATTTTCTCACTAATCCTTGTAGTTGGTTTGTTTGCTTTCTTTCAGATGATTCTTTTGTTAATTCCACTAACAAATTTTTTTTTTTTTGAGACAGAGTCTTGCTCTGTTGCCCGGTCTGGTACAGTGGCGTGATCTTGGCTCACTGCAGCCTTCGCCTCCCGGGTTCAAGCTATTCTCTGCTTCAGCCTCCTGAGCAGCTGAGATTACAGGTGCATGCCACCATGTCAGGCTAATTTTCGAATTTTTATTAGACACGGGTTTCACCATGTTGGTCAGACTGGTCTCAAACTCCTGACCTTGTGATCCACATGCCTGGGCCTCCCGAAGTGCTGGGATTACAGGCGACAGGCACTGTGTCTGGCCTAAATTTTATTAAAAATGTATGTATTGTTTTACAAAATAGAAATAGGGTCTCACCCTGTTGCCAGGGCTGGTCTCCAGCTCCTGGGCTCAAATGATCCTCCTGCCTCAGCCTCTTAATGTGCTAGAATTACAGGTGTGAGTCACCGTGCCTGGCTCCATTGACAAATTCTGGGATGCTCTGTGATTCTAGTGAGTTTCGGATTGAATACTTTTATTTTTCTAAAAGCCAAGTCCTAAAACTTGGGGGAACTGATCTCTAATGCCAAACCTCTCATCACCCACACTCATACTCCTAAGAAATCAGGACAGTGAGAACCTGCCCAGAGATAACATTTTACTTTTTTTTTTTTTTTTTTGAGACTGAGTCACGTACCGTTGCCCAGACTGTAATGCAGTGGCACAATCTCAGCTCACTGTAACCTCTGCCTCCCGGGTTCGAGCCATTCTCCTGCCTCAGCCTCCTGAGTAGCTGGGACTACAGGCATGCGCCACCACACCCAGCTAATTTTTGTATTTTTAGTAGAGATGGGTTTCACCGTGTTGGCCAAGATAGTCTTGATCTCCTGACCTCATGATCTGCCCGCCTCAGCCTCCCAAAGTATTGGGATTGCAGGTGTGAGCCACCGTACCTGGCCAGCATTCCTTTTTGTAAGCTCTTTTGACTTCCTTTCCTCCTTGGTCATTAATACCACCAGGCATGTGGTTAGAAGGCTCCTTCTGTGCGTCTTGGATGGTGGAGCTGAAGCTCCGAGGCCATTTCCTGCTGGAGTTGGTCAACTCTGGACCTGTGTAATCCCTGCTCTTTGGGGCTCCTGGTTTCAGGAAAGGCAGCAAACTACAGCAAAAGCAGAGGTGGGGAGAATGAGGGAAAATGGATGATTTAACTTTGCCAGCCACCAGGCAGTAGCTGTACTTTATGAATGAATGAAAGAGAGATAGGGTCTTGCTGTGTCACCCAGACTAGAGTGCAGTGGCACATTCATAGCTCACTGCAGCCTTGAACTCTTGGGCTCAAACGATTCTCCTGCCTCATCCTCTTAAGTAGCTGGTACTATAGGCATACACCACCCTACCTGACTAATTTTTAGATTTTTTGTAGACAGTTTTTGCCGTGTTGCCCAGGCTGGTCTCGAGTTCCTAGCCTCAAGTGATCCACTCACCTTGACCTCCCAAAGCTTTGGGATTACAGGTGTGAGCCACCGCACCTGGCCCCAGGTGCTTTATTGAAACTTTCATTATTTTTGATTTCTGTGGTTGGTAAAGGAAAAGTGATAGACTGTCTAGAACTGTGATTCTGGTTTGGTCTGACAAGACTTTGATGATTCACTTTGAAGTCAGCTTTGATAAAATTGTCCTGGTGATGTTGCCTGCTCCTCATTTTTGGATGCTTTTTGAATGCATGTTATAAAGAGGGTCCTTTCTTCCTGGGATGAGACTGGATCTCTTCTGTTGTGTTTAGCATCTTCATCAGGCTATGGGGAAGCTGGATAAGCTGTTTGTTTTTGTTTTTAAATTTTTATTATTTATTTTTTAAAAAGACAGAGTCTTGCTACGTTGTCAGGACTGGCTTTTTTTTTTGAAATGGAGTCTTGCTCTTTTGCCCAGTCTGGAGTGCAGTGGTGCAATCTCGGCTCACTACAACCTCTGCTCACTACAACCTCCGCCTCCCAGTTCAAGTAGTTCTCTGCTTCAGCCTCCCTAGTAGCTGGGATTACAGTCGCCTGCCACCACGCCCAGCTAATTTTTTTGTATTTTTAGTAGAGCTGGGGTTTCACCATCTTGGCGAGGCTGGTCTTGAATTCCTGACCGCATGAGCCACCATGCCCGGCCGCGACTGGCTTTTAACTCTCGGGCTCAAGCGATTCTCCCAATTCAGCCTCCGGAGTAGCTGAGGTTAGGTGTGCACCACTGCACACCTGACGTGCTTCTGTTTTTGTGGCTGTAAGTTCAGAAGACTGGACTAGATGACTTCTCTGGTCCCTTCTGACTTGTAGCCTTCCCTTCTGCTGAGGTTGTTCTCAGAGGCTGTACCTTGAATTTTGTTGCTTGACTTTCCATGCTGCTCTATGGCCCTGGCCTGTAAATACAGATGTTTATGAGGGTTTTATGCTGCAGGATATGCCAAGAAACATGCATTCAGTGAGAGTTAAATTGAATTCAGTTGTCATAGATGTGAATACAGTACACTGGAATGAAGATGCACCATGGCTAAAGTACACATAAGACTGAGTGTTACAACATTAATTGCTCTTGGCTAGATAGAGTCCTGGCCTAAGCACTGAGACTGATTTCTTTATAGCCTCTTAAGGGGAATCAGAGCCCCTCAGTGGGGCTCATGGAGGGTCAGCGCACTTTCCGTTGGGCTTTGAAAGAGCTCCATTGAGCCCTTTCCAGGGTCCTGTCCGTTGACCCCCTCATGTAATCAGACCTGGACTCGACTGACCAGTCCCTTGGTAAGGACTCAATTTATGATTGTCAGCTACCTTGCCAGGCTGTAATTGTCTCAGGCTTCCCTACTTTTTTCTCCTTAATCCTTTTTCAGTCTCTCAGAAGTGCCTGCATGTTTTAAGGTGTAGTCTGCCCTTTCTGGGAGCTGTTATTGTCAAGGTTGCCATGAACAAGTCTCTGTTATTTTTCTGAGGCTGAAGAAAATTGACATTAAACTGAAGTGGTTTTTGTCTGTGTTGGAGTTTGATCAAAGACCACATCTCCTTTTGGGTTAGAAGTCTGTCTGATATTTTATTGCCATGCTAATGCCAGGCATCTCGCTCTTTTTAACGTCTTGTGCAGGTCAACGTATTGAAACTTACTGTTGAAGACTTGGAGAAAGAGAGGGACTTCTACTTCGGAAAGCTACGGAACATTGAATTGATTTGCCAGGAGAATGAGGGGGAAAACGACCCTGTATTGCAGAGGATCGTAGACATTCTGTATGCCACAGATGTATGTGTTGACATGAGGATATTTTCTTTCCATTTTACATAGTTGGGTTGGCAAGCTCTGTGCTGATGCTTGTTGTATTCCAGTGTTGTGTTCATCAAAAGACTTCATCTTTGACTTCTCAAAGTCAGCCAGAGGGCACCTCTGCCCAGCTTTAGCTTCTGCCTGAGGTCTCTGAGATTTTGAAGAAGGAATGGGACAAGGAGGTGTCTGGCTTGCCCAGCATCTGCAGTGTATGTCGCAAACTGCTCTTAGCCAGGAGCAACTCCTACCCCACCTCCTATAGCTTGGATCCCTCAGCTTCAGGTGCTGCCTCTGTTTTATCAGGGCCCGAGGCATGCCCAGAGAAGCAGGCACATGCTCCCTTTTTCACAATTTGCCCCCATATCATGTCATGTCCGGGCATGCGTTTTGCCTCCCTCCTAGGAATTTGCTCGGTTCCTATTCCCTCACAGTACTTTGTGATCAGGTTTCTTTGGATTCATGTTTATTGCACAGCCAAATCTGCTGATATTAATCACGACATGTTAATTGATAGGAAAGATTCATTTTTTTCTAGATCTAGGATTTAGTATCTGGCTGTGTCCACTGTTTAATGGTCATGTTTGTAATTCTGCATGCCTAGTACAGTCTACAAATAGTAGGATCAAACTACAAGCAATTTGTAGTCTGTGTAGCACTATGCAAATGTAAGGTAGTAATAGTGCTGTTATTTTCACTGTCCTTGAGACGTATCTTGTGAATTTCAGGGTATTAAGACAGATGACTGAAAAGTTGATAATTTGTTGAACAAATCTTTATTTAGAGCTCGCTCTTTGCTATATAATGAAAAAAAAAAGACAATGAAGATATAGGGGTCCTTGGTTTAGTCCAAGTATTATTATTTTAGTGGAGCCACATCTTAAGTTCAGCTGTAGAGATTTAGTTAATAAAAATAAGATGGTGGTTGAAGTAGAAGCCTAATTTTTACAGCGGAATAGTATATAGCAATTTCCTGCTCTGAGTCCATGCCAGAATGCCCTGGGATGAGAATGAGGCGGGAGCCATCGAATCTGCTCTTTCTTGTGCATCAATTTTTCTGCCACTGATGTTGGGTCAGCCTTGCTGTTGTGAATATTTTGGGTCAAGCATGGCTCCTAAGTATAACAAAAGGAAGGTGTAAAAGAAAAGCTGGCTGCATAGACAGTTTATTGAGAGAGGATGTTAAAGCAATGAACTTCTCAGGGGACTTAAGGGATTTTTGAGGGTAAAAAAAATTTTTTTTTTTTTTTTAAAGAGATGGGGTCTCACGTCATTGCCCAGGCTGGCGTGCCTGATGGTGTGATCATGGCTCACTGCAGCTCCTGCCTTAGCCTCCTGAGTAGCTGGGAGTATAGGCATGTGCCACTAGGCCTGGCTATTTTTTTTTTTTTTTTTTTAAGATAACGTCTCACCATGTTGCCCAGGCTGGTCTGGAACTCCTGGGCTTAAGCCTTGCCTTCCAAAGTGCTGGGATTACAGGTATGAGCCATCACACCTGGCCTCCTCTTTCTTTTTTGCAAGTGTAACTGACATACACTGCACGTATTTAAATTGTACGTTTGATGGCATGGGTGAAATTACTACCATAATGAAGACAGTGTACATATCCATCACTTTCACAAGTCTGAGGTAAATTTGATTGTGCTCAGTTTTTGTCTTTGGTGAGATCCAGTTCCACTACCAAAGAAATAAAATAGCAGTCACCTGGCCTGTGTGATTAAATGCCAGGTGTGTGGTGGGGCTGGGATGAACCGTTGTCTTTGAGAGGCATTATGTATGAGGAAAGGGCACTCACAGTAGAAATGGATCTTCAGTGGCTTTCCCTCTCATTTTCCCATTTCAGGAAGGCTTTGTGATACCTGATGAAGGGGGCCCACAGGAGGAGCAGGAAGAGTATTGACAGCCTGGACCAGCAGAGCAACATCCGAATTCTTCACTCCAAATCATGTGCTTAACTGTAAAATACTCCCTTTTATTATCCTTAGAGGACTCACTGGTTTCTTTCCATAAGCAAAAAGCACCTCTTCTTCAAGTGCACTTTGCAGAGTCTCACTCCTTTCCAGTAAGTTTGAGTGAGGAGCTTTCACCCTGTAGCGGAGCAGTATTAACATCTGGTTGGTTCACCTGGGAAACAAAGAGGCTGACTGGGGGCTCACTGTGCGGATGCGGGTCACACTGAGTGCTGGAGGAGGTGTTATGTCATATGCTGAGGCGGCAACCTCAGTGGAGTAATGTAAAGACTGAATTGAATTTTAAGCTAATGTGAAATCAGAGAATGTTGTAATAAATAAATGCCTTAAGAGTATTTAAAATATGCTTCCATATTTCAAAATATAAAATGTACATGACAGGAGATTTTGCATTTGACACTGTGTCTGGGAAGGAAGGGTCAGACCTTTGGAACCTGCTGTCCCAGGTCTTATAGGGCTGTTTGAATCCTCACAGGCCTAGGCTTTGGTCTAAAAGGAACATTTAAAAAGTTGCCCTGTAAAGCCATTTGGTGTCATTGACCAGTTGCATCCTTGCTAAAAGGCAAGAGGCATCGTTGCCTGAATAATAGAGGATGTGTTTCAGCCCTGAGATGTTTGAGTTGAAGAGCTCGGCTTTCATTGAGCATTTCTCTATTTTTCTAGTTGTCCCCAAAATTTCTATGTATTATGTTTTTGGGGAAGTGAGGTGTGCCCAGTTTTTTAATCTAACAACTACTTTTTGGGACTTGTCCACATCTCTGGGATTTCAGTGGCGATTGTATCCCATTTTACTGTCTTTTGGGTTTACATTTACCATGTTTCTCTTCTCTGGTCCCCTTGCCCATTGGGGACTCCTCTTTGGCTCCTTGAAGTTTGCTGCTTAGAGTTGGAAATGCAGCAGGCAGGTGATCACGCTGCAAGTTCTTTCTGGACCTCTGGCAAAGGGAGTGGCCAGTGAAGGCCATCGTTACCTTGGGATCTGCAAGGCTGGGGTGTTTTCGGTATCTGCTGTCCACAGCTCTCCACTGTAATCCGAATACTTTGCCAGTGCACTAATCTCTTTGGAGATAAAATTCATTAGTGTGTTACTAAATGTTAATTTTCTTTTGCAGAAAATACAGTGCCGTGTCTGAATTAATTATTAATATTTAAAATATTTCATTCCTTAGCTCTCCCTGATTTGCTTTGCCCACAGCCTATTCAATTCCTTTTTTGGCAGGATTCTGCAAATTGTGTCTCACCCACTACTGAGATTGTTCAGCCCCTGATGTATTTGTATTGATTTGTTTCTGGTGGTAGCTTGTCCTAAAATGTGTGTAGAAAGCAAGTGTTTTATGATAAAATTGTTGTGTAGTGCATGCTCTGTGTGGAATTCAGAGGAAAACCCAGATTCAGTGATTAACAATGCCAAAAAATGCAAGTAACCAGCCATTGTTCAAATGACAGTGGTGCTATTTCTCTTTTGTGGCCTTTTAGACTTTCGTTGCCCTAAAATTCCATTTTATTGGGAACCCATTTTCCACCTGGTCTTTCTTGACAGGGTTTTTTTCTACTTTAAACAGTTTCTAAATAAAATTCTGTATTTCAAGAGTATAATGTCTTCTGAAATTTGTCTTACCCTGGGTATATGCTGTTAGGTTCAAGTGATGAGAAACCAGTGCTTCTCTTTCTTCAATGAGGACTGATCTTTTCTAATCCTTTACTGTTTTTTCAGATGTGCTTCTTTCTTTTTTTTCTTTTCTTTTTCTTTTTTTTTTTTTGAGACAGAGTTTTGCTCTTTTGTCCAGGCTGCAGTACAGTGGTGCGATCTCAGCTCACTGCAACCTCTGCCTCCCTGGTTCAAGCAATTCTCTGCCTCAGCCTCCTGAGTAGCTGGGATTACAGGCACCCGCCACCACACCTGGCTAATTTTTTTTGGTATTTTTAGTCGAGATGGGATTTCACCATCTTGGCCAGGCTAGTCTTGAACTCCTGACCTCCTGGTCCGCCTGCCTTGCCTTCCCAAAATGCTGGGATTATAGGCATGAGCCACTGCGCCCGGCAAGATGTGCTTATTTCTAAGCCGACTTTGTTTTCTCTTCATTCACATTACATTTCACAGCCTCTTGCTTTTTAAAATTCTCATTGCTTTAAGAGATTTTTTTCTCTTGGAAGTCTAAGGCCTGGCCTGTTGGCTTGTGTAGCCTTTCAGGGCATTTCCTCCTGAGAAATACAGCAGGACAGTGCTTGGCAGATGACCATGGGGAGGGTTTTTTTTTCTCCTGAAAGTGTGGTTCTTCCTTCCTTCTTTTTTGAGGTAGAGTCTTCCTCTGTTGCCCAGTCTGGAGTGTAGTGGCACAATCTTGGCTCACTACAGCCTTGACCTCTTGAGTTCAAGTGATCCTCCCACCTCAGCCTCATGAGTGGCGGGGACTGTAGGTGCGCACCACCATGCCCGGCTAATCTTTGTATTTTTTGTAGAGACAGGGTCCCCTTAATGTTGCCCAGGCTGGTCTCGAACTCGTGAGCTCAAGTGATGCACCTTGGCCACCTAAAGTGTTGGGATTACAGGCGTGAGCCACTGCACCCAGCCCTGAAAGTATGTTTCAAAGGCAGTTTACACGATCTCAATCTATAAAATAATCTAAAATTGTCGCCGTTTTTTTCTCCCTTATAAAATTCTATGCCATTAAAAATGAGTCAAAAGGAGACTTGCTATTTTCATTTGGAAATGGAGTTAAATGAGCATAAGGTAGTTTTTTGTGGGATATGTAGAGTCATGGTTATAGATGCTCTGTAACCCTAACCTGATGATTTGCCAAGGTTTGCACCCCTACTTAATGGTATGATACCTCCCTTGAAATTTAAATACCTTTAGAAGGAATTTGACACCATATGTATTGGTCATCTACAAGAAGATACCTTCCAGGAGTGCAAGGAGTTTGTGAAGATACTCTTGGCTGCTGTCAATTGAGAAGTTACCTTGGTAAGGAGAGAAGCTGATACTGTGGGTATCTTTGACCAAGTGCATTGACCTGCCTCTTGAATTTGAAGCACATACATTCTTTGCTGCTTGATTTGCTTGGCAAGTTGTGTTGCGTGAAGGACAGGTAAACAAATGGGCTATCTGGCTTGTTTTGGATTTAAGCTTCATTCTTCGTGCTGGTGATCCTCAGACTGATGGGCTTCAGAATCACATGGGGAACTTGCTTGACATACTGTATTTATAAAAGTTCATCACCAGAGTTTCTGAATTGGGAGGCTGAAAATCTGCATTTTAATTTGGGTCTTATCTATACGTTTGCAATTTTAAATCATACTTCTGGCAAAGGGAGCATCAGATGTGAATCCTCTTGCAGTTCTGTCCTGCTTTGTGAATTTTGAGCTATTTGACCTTTCTTGTTTTACCTGCAAAACATGATGAGTTTGGCTGAAGTGCCTCTCTCCCTGGGTATTTGTTGGGATTAGAAGGGGCAATGGACAAAAAAAAAAAAAAAAAAAAAAAATACCACGAAGCTAAAAAGCCCTGTATGGACGAGGCATCGTTAATGGCACGAGTTCTTCAGATGCGGTCTGAAATTCTGTTTATAGATTAGAAAAAGCTTAGGACAGACAGGGCCTTTGTATCCTGAGAATTTGGGAGGGCATTCCTTTACATAGGGTTTGGGTATTTTTGTAACAAAAGTGACACATTCTTTTAATATTTTTCAGCATGGTAGTATGGACAAGTACAATTCCCTTCTGTCTTCAGGCTATTGTATTTATCCTGTTTTTGTTTTCTTTTACATGAAGATTCAATGTCTCAGATTCATTGACTTAAAAACCCATTTTTCTTTAAGGTTTACTCTCTATAATGTAAAGGGTTTTGAAAAGGAAGTGGTTTTCTTTTGCTCTAGCCAAGGCGATGTTCTGTAGTTTTTAAGGATTGCTTTAGAAGATTGAATCTAAAGGATTCCTTTTGTGATGTTGACCAGAGTTTATTGTAGAGTCCTCAAACAAAATGCAAGGTAGTCTGACCAACCTAATCAGATTAGCCTGCTAGCATGTGGGTGACCCAAATCTGACTGTTGACAACAGAGAACTTTGCTTTGAAACAAGCTGAACCTCAGTCTGCGATCAGTGTTGTGAGGCACCCATGCAGTTTTCTGGTCTGGCACTGTGGCAATATGTCGTTTATTTTTTTTTTGAGACAGAGTCTTGCTCTGTCACCCAGGCTGGAGGGCAGTGGTGCCATCTTGGCAACCTCCACCTCCCAAGCTGAAGCAATTCTTGTGCCTTAGCCTCCAGAGTAGCTGGGATTACAGGTGTGTGCCACCATGCTCGGCTAATTTTTGTATTTTTAGTGGAGGTGGGGTTTTGCCATGTTGGCCAAGCTAGTCTCAAACTCCTGTCCTCAACTGATTTGCCCGCCTTGGCTTCCCAAAGTGCTGGGATTACAGGTGTGAGCCACCACACCTGGCTCTATATCACACCTTTGAATTCACACATTCAGTTTGTAAAATTTTAAAACCAGATGAGTTCATATTGATTTCTGTATCTTCATGACGCTTCTTTTTTTCTCTCTGTTTTCACATGTGACGGTATAACTGAGTGTTCAGAGTTCTCTGAAAGCCTGAAGGGGAAGTCGAGAGATCAAGACCATCCTGGCCAACATGGTGAAACCCCGTTTCTACTAAAAAATAACAAAAATTAGTTGGGCATGGTGGCATGTGCTTGTAGTCCCCCTTACTAGGGAGGCTGAGACAGGAGAATTGAACCCAGGAGGTAGAGGTTGTGGTGAGCCAAGTTGACTCCACTGCACTCTAGCCTGGTGACAGAAGGAGACTCCGTTTTAATAAAAAAAAAGCCTGAAGGGATTCTGTACTCTTATGTTGAACTTGACTATATTTAGAACCATTAACCTAGATGACTTCAGCCAAATTATGTCTCGTTTTTGTTTTCGTTTTGTGAGAGGGTCTCCTGCAACCCAGGCTGGAGTACAGTGGCGCAGTCATGGCTCATGGCTGCCTCAACTTCCTGGGCTCAAGCTGTCCATCCCAGCTCAGCCTCCCTAGTGGCTGGGACTGTAGGTGCACACCACCCTGCCTGGCTGGTTAATTTTTTTGTATTTTTTGTAGAGACAGGATTTGCTATATTGCAGGCTGGTCTTCAGCCCCTGGACTCAAACAGTTCACCCGTCTCTGCCTCCCAAAATGCTGGGATTACAGGTGTGAGCCACTGTGCCTAGCCCAAATTGTTATATAGCTGTAATTTGTGACAGTCTATCTGTTTCCCCTTTGGCTTAATCTCATTTGGAAAGTAATGTTACCTTAGTCCTTGGAGTACAGAAGCTTTCTCTGTACTCTATTGAGTATATTGAGTAGCTTCATTAATTTGGTTATCTAGGTGAGCAAGTCTAGCCTTAGAGACAAATTTCTAGGCTCCTCAATCTAGAACCTTAAATCTTGAGGTAGGGGTGTGTGTGTGTGTGTGTGTGTGTGTGTGTGTGTGTGTGTCAAAATTTAAATAACTCTTGTTTCCTCAGTACTGGAGGCCTTCAGGTTCTGGAGTGTGAAATGGAAATAGCCTTCATAGACATGTTTCTGAGTGTGAGGAGAGGTAGTTCTTTGTCCTGTGACCATTTGAAAGCAAACCAGATTACCCACCCATGCCTAGAACTTTGTAAGTGGAATCAAGAGATAGAATTGTAAAATGATCCATCAGCAGTGTGGGGCTGGGTACCGTGGCTCATGCCTATAATCCCAGCACTTTGGGAGGCCGGTGCAGGAGGACCGCTTGAGCCCAAGAGTTTGAAACTAGCCAGGGCAACATAGCAAGAGACTCTGTTTCTATTTAAAAGATAAAAAATATTTTTTAAAAAAAGCAGTTCGGAATTCTACGTATACTGGCTTATTTACTTTTAAAAAATTTCTACCTTAATTTTTTCGTGGTTGACTGAGTGTGTTCTGGGTGTAGGAATGAGGCAGAGGAGGAAGAGTAATTTATTCCATGTGCTGATGGCTTTCATTTACTTTCCATTTTGGCGGTAGAGTGGGATGTGGGAAGCTTTTGTTAGGTGAGAGTCAGTCTCAGGGTAAATCTTAAAGCTGGATTTATGGCTTTTACTAGTTACTCTGTCTCCAGTGGAGACAGAGATGTTTTTAAGATTTAGCTTTAATGGATGGTGCACAAATTGCAATGCAGACTATCGAATTTAAGTCCAAGATCAAGCATACAAGTGGGTAGACTGAACATATGAAGGGGGTGTGTGGCTGGTACCCATCTCTGATCTTTACTGAAATAAATGAGGGAGACAGTGCTGTAGGTGGAATGCGATGGACCGAGAGTTAAGACCAGGGTCCTCTGCTAGTTCCTGCATCCGAAATCTGCAGAGCATGGCTTTTCATTGGCTCAGTGAGATGAGTCCTGGTTCAGAAAAAGTTACTGAGGTCTGTAAAAGCCAATAGGATTCTGGAACAAGAAAGAACAGGAGCGTGCACAAGTCCCAGCAGACATTGCGAGTGGAGACTGATTTTCACCAGTGAAGGGCGATTTTGATAGAAAAGCACGGTATCTCAACTACTTTTGGTTTTGACTTTGAAAGAGGAGGAGGCTTTGACAGGAGGGATAATACAAGTTGTCTACCACCTGTTTGGCTTTTCCCCAACAGGTTGCAAGCTGTAGGGAGGGCCTTGCTAATTATAGTACCTTCATCCCTGAATCCTCTAAGTGTATTTTACCCAGGACTTGTCATGGTTTATCTGAGTGACCAGTTTCCTCTCCTCTTGCTTATTTATCATGTTCATACTTATATTTTTCATAATGGGGCCTGTTTATATATTTTGAAATACTTCTAGTGATTTTAAGATCCAGCATAACTTCAAGGTCATCTGGATTTTGGCGTTCTACTTAAGTTTTCTAACTGATTGAGTCTTTTTTTTTTCTTTTTTTTTTTTTTTGAGGTGGAGGTCTTGCTCTGTTGCCCAAGCTGGAGTGCAGTGACTCGATCTCGGCTCACTGCAACCTCCACCTCCCATGTTCAAGTGATTCTCCTGCCTCAGCCTCCCAAGTAGCTGGGACTACAGGTGCCCATCATTATGCCTGGCTTTTTTTTTTTTTTGTATTTTTAGTACAGACAGGGTTTTACCATATTGGCCAGGCTGGTCTTGAACTCCTGACCTTGTGATCCACCTGCCCCGGCCTCCTAAAGTGCTGGGATTACAGGTGTGAGCCACCGCACCCAGCCTATGTTTTTTTTTTTTGTTTGGTTGGTATTTTGTATTTTTTTCTGCAAAATGTGAGAATTACGCTTGGGAGAATGGAATAAGCTATTGTGTTTTTTGCAGGCAGCTATGGGATACTGCAGTATGTCCCTCCGTCCCTCTTAATTTTGAAGCCTGAGAGAAGAAGTAATACTTTTATTTTCTTTTTTGGTAGAGATGGGATTTCACTATGTCACCCAGGCTGGCCTCTAACTCCTGAGCTCAGGTGATCCGCCTGCCTTGGCCTCCCAAATTGCTGGGATTACAGGCCTGAGCCACCGTGCCCAGTCCAAAGAAGTAGTAATTTTAAGATTCACTGTAGAGTGAAATAAATTTATTCTTAAAAATTTCTGAGAGTTGGCTGTGCGTAGCGGCTTAAGCACCTTGGGAGCCCGAGGTGGCGGATCACGAGGTCGAGAGAGCGAGACCATTCTGGCCAACATGGTGAAACTCCACTAAAAATACAAAAATTAGTTGGGTGTGGTGGCGGTCAGTGACTTCTTTTTTGTTTCTTTTTGTTTGAAAAAGAAAAGTCTCACTTTTTGGCTATGGAGTGGCATCTTGAAATTTTTGACAAATTACATAGAGCTGAAAAGCAGGATACAAGTTTGACATCTTAAAATCACAGTGTTGGGGCTTGAAAGGACAGTATTGGCATTGCAGCTAAGTGGGAGTGTGAGGAAGTGCCTTCTCTAGGGCAGGTAATTGCTTCTGTTAATGTGAATTGCTCCCTTCCAGTCAGAATTTCCTTAGCATTAGCAAGTGACGCCTGAATTAATCTCAGGTATGACTTCTAACTCTGCAAGAATTATTTTTGTGCAGAGGTTTAGGAGATTTTTCTTCTGAATGTCCTTCTTCCCACTTCTTTTATTGTTACTTTTTTTTTTTTTTTTAAATTTTTTTTTTTTAATAGAGGCAGGATCTCACTATGTTGCTCAGGCAGGTCTCAAACTTTTGTGCTCAAGGATCCTCCTGCCTCAGCCTCCCAAAGTCCTTGGATTATAGGGATGAACCATTGTGCCTGGCCCTGTTACTGTGTTTTTAACCTGAGTTACTTATGATCGTATTTTCATTCTTTTTAGAAAAGGTGGGAGTTTTCTGAACTTTTCCTTAATTAAAAAGTGGAATCATCTTAATATTTTCCTTTTTTTTATTCATGTTTCTTTCCAGGGAGGGAAAAACATCTTTATTGTGACAGAATTTAACGTATTTTAGGCCATATTAAAATACTGATAAATGTATTAACCAGTGAAGATAGTTTATAGTGAAAAATATATACCATTTGAATAATAAATGTGTTGTTGGAAAAATGAAGGAATTGCTGTAAGAATTGCTAACATTGTATTGGAAAAATGAATGTTCTAAGAAACAGTAGGAAACTCATATTTAGGGCCATCAACTTTTTTTTTTTAAATCCCTTCTAATTTATTAATACTAGTCTAATAAACCCTGATTTATAGTACCTTTTTTGACTTTTTATTCATCTACTCTTAATATTGTACACTATGACAAAATCCTTTGTCTCCATAATTGATGAAATGGAAGCATTTTTATTTTTGTATGTTGGTGTTCTCAGAGTGGTGAAGGCCCACTGTTTTGTTTGGTGGTCACTTAGCATTGGAAAACATCCACTTCCATGTGAAATATGATTTAGCTGGGTATCTTATAAAATTTGGAATCCAGGTGGGGCATGGTGGCTCACATCTGTAATCCCAGCACTTTGGGAGGCTGAGGCAGGTGGATCACAAGGTCAGGAGATCGAGACCAGACTGGTCAACATGGTGAAACCCTGTCTCTACTAAAAATAAAAAAATTAGCTTGGATGTGGTGGTGGGTGCCTGTATGTAATCCCAGCTACTCGGGAGGCTGAGGCAGGAGAAGCGCTTGAACCCAGGAGTCGGAGGTTGCGATAAGCTGAGATCACACCACTGTACTCCAGCCTGGGTGACAGAGTAAAACTCTGTCTCATTAAAAAAAATAAAATCTGGAATCCACGTTCTTGATTGAAATCTCCATACACTTGACTTTCAACAACTTGTTTGCCAAATTGCGCAGTGGACCAAGATTGCAGTGGCTGCATCAAGTCTAAGCCTGCCCTGAAGTCTGGATTTGTAAGTCTCCCATCTCACATCTTGTCTCCTTTCTATTTTCAAAGAATTGGAGCTTATGCAGAGGGCAGAGGAGCCACTGCTTTCGCTGTCCTGGAGCCAGCTGGCCTTTTGGTTTTGGTGAAGGCTGTTTTTTTATAAGAGGACTCCCTGATGTCTTCCAGTTTCCCTCTCCTTGTTTTATGTATGATTTTGTATCTGTGCTTGTCCTGGCTGTTTGTGCTTGTAGCTCCTTTCCCTGTCTGCTGTGTAAGTTCAACTTCTTCAATAAAAGAAATGTTTCAAATTGGATGAAAAGTGATTATGTGCTTATGGTTTGTGGGATGGGTTCTGATGCTTCATTTTTGTTCTTCATATGGAATTCTGTCTCATTTCCCTGGTGACCAGCAGACCCAGAGTTCCACCTCGACTTCATAAAGGAGCTGTCTTGGACTGGGAACAGTTGCCAAGGTCTTTGTTGAGATGGAAGTTGGAAAGTGATAGCACTTTGCCAGCAAGATAACTGGGGAGATCAAATTGAGTCAGGGTAAGTGAGGGTTTTGGGTAAAAGTTGCCCTCCAAAAGATTGGATCTCTGCTGAAGACCTCCGCCTGAACTCCAACGCTGCTTGGGAACCTGGAGAACAGTTCTTACCCATGTCCTGGCTGACTTTCAATGCACGTGTATCCCTGAATCTTCTGCCTCTACAAATTCCTTCAACCCTATCATTCTTCTCTCATCCCTAGCATGTTCTCCTAGTGGCTGCTCTGAGTTCTTACCCTGTTCAAGATGGTTCTCTCCCCACCTGCCTTGCCCTGCCGCTCTTCTGTCAGCTCCAGATAGGTCAACCTTCGGGAATAGATTGAGGCAGATGGGTGGGTGTGACTTCTGATCTGTTGCTCTAATTCTAAATATAAAGAGTTCTACATCTCAGCCTTCTCTTCCTTCCCTTCAGTGTTGGAGGAATAGTCTTGCTTCTGCCCCTTTCTTTGGGGCTGTCTCTTGCCAGCAACCAGTATTTTTTTCCATGTGGTGCTTTGCCTCTTTTCATGAACATACGTAGAACCTCTTTCTCCTGGTGAAAGTCATTTCTTTTACAAAACGTTCAGTTTGAAATAATTAAGAATATATAAATAGTTGTAAGACTAGTACAAAGAACGCCCTTTTGTCCAGATAATTGTGAGCATTTTGCTACATTTGTGTTATTAAACACGTTTTTGTTAAACTACTTGAGAATTATATCATGCCCTTTTAAGTTTACATTTCCTGAGAACAAGGACGTTCACTATAAGTCACAATACAGTTATCAAAAGCAGAAAACATGAATATAATGTCTAATAATGTAGAGTCCATGTTCAAATTTTACATGATTCCACTGAATAGCAGCCCTTGCAGCATGTTTGTTTTGTCCCAGTCGGGGATTCAATTCAGAATCGTGCATTGCCTTTCGTTGTTGGGTCTCGAGTCACATCAAGAGTTCGTTGCTCAGGCCTGTAATCCCAGCACTTTGGGAGGCCGAGGCGGGTGGATCACGAGGTCAAGAGATCAAGACCATCCTGGTCAACATGGTGAAACCCTGTCTCTACTAAAAATTCAAAAACTTAGCTGGGCATGGTGGTGCGTGCCTGTAATCCCAGCTACTCAGGAGGCTGAGACAGGGGAATTGCCTGAACCCAGGAGGCGGAGGTTGCCGTGAGCCGAGATCGCGCCATTGCACTCCAGCCTGGGTAACAAGAGCGAAACTCCGTCTTAAAAAAAAAAAAAAAAAAAAAAAAAAAAAAAAAAAAAAGAACAGTTCTCTAACAGTTCCTTAGCCTTTCTTTGATTTACATGGCATTTTATTTTGGCCGGGTGTGGTGACTTACGTCTGTAATCCCAGCACTTAGGGAAGCCAAGGTGGGCAGGAATTGCTTGAGGCCAGGAGTTCGAGACCAGCCTGGCCAACATGGTGAAAGCCCGACTCTACTAAAAATACCAAAGTTAGCTGGGCATGGTGACGTGCACCTATAAATTCCCAGGTACTGAGGAGGCTGAGGCATGAGAATCATCAGAACCTGTCAGGTGGAGGTTGCAGTGAGCTAAGATTGAGCCACAGCACTCCAGCCTGTGTGACAGAGTGAGACTCTGTCTCAAAAAAAAAACCAAAAAAACTCCAGTTATTTTCTAGAATATCATGTAATTTGGGTTTGTCTGTTTCCTTATGATTAGATTCAGATTATGTGTATTTTTGGCAGGAATACTACTGAAGCACTGTGCCCTGAGCGTATTGGATCAGGAGGTGCGTGATGGATGTCATTTTGCTCCACTGATGGTGGTAACATTTTTTATTTTTTGAGATGGAGTCTCACTCTGTTGGCTAGGCTGGAGTGCAATGGCATGATGTTGGTTCACTGCAGCCTCCACTTCCTGGGTTCAAGTGATTCTCATGCCTTAGCTTCCCGAGTAGCTGGGATTTTAGGTGTGAGCCACTGTGCCCAGCCTATTTTTCATTCTTTTACAAAAATTGGCCTCATACTGTGCACCCTTTTCTGCATCTTGGTTTTTGTTTTGTTTTGAGACAAGGTCTCATTCTGTCACCGAGGCCACAGAGTGTGGTGGTGGTGTGTGATTACAGCTCACAGCAGCCTCAAACTCCTGGATGCAGGTGATTCTCCCACCTCACCTTCTTGAGTAGCTGGGACGATAGGTGAGTGCCACCACACCCGGCTAATTTTTTGTAATATTTTTGTACAGATGGGGTTTCACCATGTTGCCCAGGCTGGACTCAAACTCCTGGGCTCAAGTGATCTTCCCGTCTTGGCCTCCCAAAGTGTTGGGATCACAGGTGTGAGCCACCTGCCTAGCCTGCAGTTTGCATTTCTTACTAGTGCTTCATGGAAATCTGTCTTAGCTGCTGAAAGTCAGATTCATCTTTCTGCATATTTGGGTGATGTCCTAGGTACAGTTGTACTGATTTATTCACCATTTCTCGACCTAGAATGGTTCACTTTTGGTTTTTGCTCCTATGAGCAATACAGCAATCACTCTTCAGCAGTGGCCTTTCACAAAGGAGTCATTTAAATTACCACCTTCCTACCCACTCCACTAAAACATTTTAAAGATTGCCATGAGCCTTGTGTGGTGGCACACGCCTGTAATCTCAGCTACTTGGCAGAATGGCTTGAACCCAGGAGGCAGAGGTTGCAGTGAGGTGAGATCATGCCACTGCATTCCAGCTGGGTGACATATAATGAGACTGTCTCAAAAAAAAAAAAAAAAAAAACAAAACCCAACCCTGCAGTTCACAAACAAGGCTGAGGCAGGAGATCTCTTGAACCTGGGAGGTGGAGACTGTGGTGAGCCAAGATCATGTCATTGCACTCCAGTCTGGGCAACAAGAGCAAAAGTCTGTTTAGAAAAAAAAAAATCTTCCATAATCTCACCTGCCAGAGATAACTGTCATTAATTTTGGAGTATATGTTTCCAGGCTTCTTTGTATGCATGTGACAACATGTATATGCATATATGCTTAACAGAAATGGACTTAACATTTTATATACAGCTTCTGCAGCTTTTTTCACTGGTAACCTCTTAATTGCCTCTTTCAGTGGCCGTTTCTTTCCCTTATCACCTTGGCTTACTTTGTAGCATCCCATCTTCCTAGCTGTCTTGTGTGCTTTTCGTTCCTTCTATCCCCTAACTGTAACCACTCCTCAAGTGTCAGTCCCCAGATTTCCAGGTATTTGTTTTATGTATGCGTGTTTTTGTTTTTTTGAGACAGGGTTTGCCCAGTCTTGTCCAGGCTGGAATGCAGTGGCGTGATCTCAGCTCACTGCAACCTCTGCCTCCTGCGTTCAAGCGATTCTCCTGCCTCAGTCTCCTGAGTAGCTGGGATTATAGGTGCCACCACGCCTGGCTAATTTTTGTATTTTTAGTAGAGACTGGGTTTCTCCATGTTGGCCAGGCTGGTCTCGAACTCCTGGGTCACCTCAGGTGATCCACCCACCTCAGCCTCCCAAAGTGCTGTGATTATAGGTGTGAGCCTCTGCACCTGGCCCCAGGTATTTTTTTGTTTTTCTTTCCTTTTCTTTGTTTCTCTCTCTCTCTCTTTCCTTCCCTCCCTCCCTCCCTCTTGTCATCCAGGCTGGAGTGCAGTGGTACGACCTCAGCTCTCTGCAGTCTCAATATCCTGGGCTCAAGCACTTCTCCCACCTCAGCCTCCCGAGTAGCTGGGACTACAGGCGTGTGTCACCACACCTGGTTAATTTTGGATTTTTTGTAAAGATGTCTCTCAGTGTTGCCCAGGCTGGTCTCAAACTCCTGGATGCAAGTGATCCTCCTGCCTCGGCCTGTTTTTTAATTTCTGATTGGACAGCCCAGTATCACATGCGTTAAACCACTTTCCCTCTTTGCTCCTTTTTCTGGAAATGGTTCTGGCATTTCTGTTGGCTTCCAAGTCTCCTTGCCTTAGGCTATTCTCTCTCCTTTGGTGCTTAGGTGTGAGCTGTTACCAAGAGACTGCTAGGTTAGGGCACTCTTGACTAGCATTCAGTCTTCTTCCTCCAGCTTGTGCTGATGAATTTGATTTTTATTTTTTTGAGATAAAGTGTCGCTCTGTCACCCAGATTGGAGTGTAATGGTGTGATATCTGCTCACTGCAACTTCTGCCTCACAGGTTCAAGTAATCCTTCTGCCTCAGCCTTCTGAGTAACTCGGATTATGGGAGCCTGCCACCCGTAATTATAGGTGTGAGCCTATAATTTTTTATAAAAATTAACTAAATTGCCCGGTTATTTTTTTTCTATTTTTAGTAGAGCGAGAGTTTTACCATGTTGGCCAGGCTGGTCTTGAACACCTGACCTCAGGTGATCCACCTGCCTTGGTATCCCAAAGTGCTGGGATTACAGGTGTGAGCCACTGTGCCTGACTGCTCATGAATTTTAATAGTTGCCCTTCATTTTGTTCAGACTGTCTGGTCAGGCATTCACATTCTACTTTCTGCTGCCAATGTCTTTTTCTTCTCTCCCATGATTCCTCCCACCCCTCTGCCCCCAGGACTCTTCAAGTCAAGCCAAGCTGGCTCACTTGGTCCGTCCCCTGTGCCTGTCTTGGGCTTAACTATTTCTTGGCTGTCCCCCTGCCATCCTAGAGTGCCCTCTGGACTCTTGCTTAGTGGGACTTGCTGATGAGGTGGATTGGCTCTCCAATTACCCTAACAAAACACTGTCATCCTTCTCATATGGAGGCCTTGCTGAACCAATAGAAACGTTCCCTTTCTGTTCCCAGAGCAGAGCTCTGTTCTGTCTGCACTCCCGAAGTCCTGACTTGCAAGGGCACTGGACAGCGGGTGGGGAGGGTGTATGCAGCAGAAAGTCAGGGGCCCTCATTTTTCTAATCTGTTTATTGTACTTGGACCACCACATGGCCTCCTAAGACCCTTCTACTTCTGTAGAAAGTGTGATTCCCATTAGAAAGCCTCTGGCATTAAGTCAGGAGTAAAGAGACAACTCCTTTCTATCAGGGGAAGAAAGGCTCAGGTACAAGCCCGGCAAAAGCTTTTTGCTGGAGAAATCTCTGGGAAAAGGGATGCTTATCAAATGCTTGCTGGGAGTGTCCATGGGCAAGGGGCAGCCACCCTCTCCCTCTCCCTTGACTTCTTTTCTATCTTTCTGTTACCTAGTTAAGTCAGCCTTCCACATGGTTCTTACAATGAAGTAGTTAAGTTGACTAGATTCTTTATTCTAGGTCAAGACTAATGTCTTTGGAAGACTTAGCAGAGATCCCTAAACTCCAAAAGGTAAGACAATTATTTGAGCTAATAAAGGGTAGGGCATTCCAGAGTCACCCAAAACATCACTTACCAGCATGGAAGTGCAGTGGTTTCTGCATCAGTGGTTGCATACTCAGATACTTACTGGGCAAGTAACTTTTTTTTTTCCCCGAGATGGAGTTTTGCTCTTGTTGCCCAGGCTGGAATGCAATGGTGTGATTTCAGCTCACTACAACCTCTGCCTCCCGGATTCAATTGATTCTCCTGCCTCAGCCTGCCTAGTAGCTGGGATTACAGGCATGCATCACCATGCCTGGCTAATTTTGTATTTTTAGTAGAGATGGGGTTTCTCCATGTCAGGCTGATCTTGAACTCCCAACCTCGGGTGATCCACCTGTCTTGGCCTACCAAAGTGCTGGGATTACAGGCGTGAGCCTCTGCGCCTGGCCACAAGTAACTTAAGTGTACTTTTTTCTTATTTTTGAGACTGAGTTTTGCTCTTGCTTCCCAGGTTGGAGTGCAATGGCATGATTTTGGCTCACCGAAACCTCTGCTTCCTGGGTTCAAGCGATTTTCCTGCTTTAGCCTCCTGAGTAGCTGGGATTACATGGTGTGCCACCATACCTGGTTTATTTTGTATTTTTTAGTAGAGATGGGGTTTCTCCATATTGGTCAGGCTGGTTTTGAACTCATGACCTCAGGTGATCTGCCTACCTTGGCCTTCCAAAGTGCTAGGATTACAGGTGTGAGCCACTGTGCCCGGCCACTTTTTTTTTTTTTTTTTTTTTTTTTTTTTTTAAGACAGAGGAGTCTCGTTTTGCTGCCCAGGCTGGAATGCAGTGGCACCATCTCAGCTCACTGCAACCTCCGCCCTCCACGTTCAAGCAGTTCTCCTGAGTAGCTAGGATTACAGGTGTGCACCACCACGCCCGGCTAATTTTTGTATTTTGTATTTTTAGTAGAGACGGGGTTTCACCATGTTGGTCAGGCTGGTCTTGAACTCCTGACCTTGTGATCTATCTAACTCAGTCTCCCAAAGTGTTGGGATTACAGGTGTAAGCCACCATGCCCAGCCTAAGTGTACTTTTAAAGGGCTGCCCAAGGCTGGGTATGGTGGCTTGTCACTGCACTTAGCCTGGGCCACAGAGTGAGACCCTGTCTCTAAAAATAATTACAAAACAGAAAAGCTACATGAGCCAAATGCAACACACCTGAGCCCCGTGATGTGTGGTCTGTACATGGACTCCACTTTTCCACTTAGTTTTAATTTTGTCCACCAGGTTGTGATAATGGTGGGATGGGCTGTAGGAGTTTTTTTTTTTTTTTTTTTTGAGATGGAGTCTCACTCTGTCACCCAGGCTGGAGTGCAGTGACATGATCTTGGCTCACTGCAACCTCTGCCTCCCAGGATCAAGTGATTCTCCTGCTTCAGCCTCCCAAATAGCTGGGACTACAGGCATGTGCCACCACGCCTGCCTAAGTTTCGTATTTTAGTAGAGATGGGGTTTCACCATATTAGCCAGGCTAGTCTTGATCTCTTGACCTTGTGATCCACCCACCTTGGCCTCCCAAAGTGCTGGGATTACAGGTATGAGCCACAGCGCCTGGCCAGGTTATAGGAGCTTTTATCAAAAACTTTGATAAAAGTTTGTTATGTGCTTGGGGCTGGGGAATCTAGAGATAATTAATACAAATTAGATTAAATTAAGATTAATTGGGAGGAACGATCCAAGATGGCCGATCGCTAACATCTCGGGATTGCAGCTCACAGTTAAAGCTCATAGAACTAGAGGACGCCACACTTTTAGACAAATTCTGGTCGCTCAGGAGCAGAAGATTCCTAGTGGAGGAGCCACGCGGGGCAGTAGTTTCGCCGGCACCTCCACACGGTAGCTCTTGGAGCTGACTAGGTGGGGCCGGCTCCCCTTCTGACCGGGGTTTGGAGGAGCCTCGCGGGTTCCCAGCGCTGACTCCTGAGGCCGGCGCAGAGTGAACGCGACTGGTTCCCCTTCTGACCGAGGTTTGGAGCTCCGGGAAGGCAGACTCGCCTATTACGGACACAAGAAGGAAGCCAGACAGGAGAAGCCTGGGCAGCAAAACACCATCAGTCTTAACGCCGCTGTTCCTGGCCCTGGGAACTAACATCTTGGACGTCCACTCAAGAGACCTACTGAAAGCTGGTAATTTCAAAGACGACAGGAGAATAAATTTACAACGATGGGAAGAAACCAGCGTAAAAAGGCTGAGAATATTCAAAATCAGAACCCCTCTCCCTCTAAAGATGATCATAGTTCCTCATCAACAATGGAACAAGACTTGATGGAGGAAGAGCGCATCCCAATAACAGAATCAAACTTCAGGGTATGGATAATAAAAAACTTCCGTGAATTCAAAGAACATGTTGTAGCCCAACGTAAAGAAACTAAGAACTTTGAAAAAAACTTTGAAAAAAGGTTTGACGAAATGCTAATG
>CM052652.1:125138582-125181727 GCA_028533165.1 Leontopithecus rosalia | reverse complement strand
GAAGGGGACTGAAAAGAAGGTGTTCTTTTTTTTTTTGAGACAGAGTTTCACTCTTGTTGCCCAGGCTGGAGTGCAATGGTGTGAACTTGGCTCACCGCAACCTCCGCCTCCTGGGTTCAGGCAGTTCTTCTGCCTCAGCCTCCTGAGTAGATGGGATTACAGGCACGCGCCACCATGCCCAACTAATATTTTATATTTTTAGTAGAGACGGGGTTTCATCATGTTGACCAGGATGGTCTCCATCTCTTGACCTCGTGATCCACCTGCCTCGGCCTCCCAAAGTATTGGGATTACAGGCGTGAGCCACTGCACCCGGCCCTATATATATATATATATATATACGTATATATATATATATACGTATATATATATATATACACACATATATATACACATATATATACACACATATATATACACACATATATATATACATATATATATATATATATATATATATTTTTTTTTTTTAGTAGAGATGGGGTTTCTCCATGTTGGTCAGGCTGGTCTTGAACTCCCAACCTCAGGTGATCTGCCCACCTCGGCCTCCCAAAGTGTTGGGATTACAGCTGTGGGCCACACTGTGCCTGGCCCCTAGAAGGTTTTTTTTAAGCCCATTTTACAGATGGGGAAACAGACTCAGGGAGGCTGGGGAGTTTATCCAGGGCCCCCATCGCTAGTCTTAGTGGTAGTGCTGGGCTCCATGACAGGTCTGGGGTGGCTCCAGGGCCTCACGTGGCAGGAGTGGTTCACAGGGAGCTGTGCTGGCCTGGGCATGCTTCCCAGCCCGTCTCCTCTGCTTTTCCTCTGGCAGCTTAACCAGACCCAGCAGCTCCACAACCAGCCGATGTGGGTAATCGACATGGTATGTCTGCACAATATAAACCTCATTGCGATTGCGTCTACCAAGCAAAAGATAGGTGAGTCCCTGGGGGCGCCCCAGCCCTGCTCTCAGCCATGACCCTGTATTGGTGCCTGGGAGAGGTCTGTTGGCTGAGCAACTGTGAACATGGATCAGAGCCCTTGGGAGGATGGCCAGGTGGTGAGGCCTTAGTGCCGAGTAGGCAGGGGATGGTCAGTGAATGCTTGTGTGACACAGTGATGTTGGACAGACCCGCATTTACAAGCCAGAGCCCATAACCAGTCTATCTCTGGTCCCAATTCTATTTTCTGCCTCTTGTCACTCCAGTCCAGGCCACCTTCACTCTCACTGAAATAGCCTCTCCTGCATGCCGTGCTTCCCCTCACGCCCCCAAAGGCAGGATGTGCATTTACAGTGCCCCTCTGCAGAAAGCCTTCACCCTACCCCAGTGCTCTTAGGATGGGGGTGGGATCCTCAGTGTGGTCTATGAGGCCTTCAGAGGTCTGACCCCTGCTGCCTCCAGTAGTCCCCACCTGTCCTCTCCCTGTGGTGCTGAGGCCACCGTGGCCTCCTCTCGCCTCCTCTGACAGGTGCTGTGGCCTCAGTCTCTGCTCTGCCATCCCTCCTGTCCCTCCCTCTGCCCCCCCAGTCTCTGCTTTTCCTTTGGCTCTTATCTCAGAAGTTGCTTCCTCCAGGAAGCCCTCCCTGACCTGCTAGTCCAAGATCCTCTGTTAGTAAGGCCCCGTGAGATTGTACCTCTTCCTTTCAAGGTCCCCCTTTCAGTGTCATCTCACATGCATTAGTGTGCTTCTGTTCAGCACGTGTCTCCTCCTCCAGAGTGGAAGCTCCATGAGGTCAGGGACTGCATCTGTTCTGCTCAACTCAGTATCTTCATGCCTGGCACCTCCTGGCTGCTTGATGACTGTTGAATGGATGGATGATGAATGAGCCTCTGACTGAGCACACCTGTAAGGTGGTCAGGAAGAGGAAATTCATACCTGAAACTACAGCTGGCAATGTGAGGCTGAATGAGGGGAGAAAGTGCAGCTGTTCTGGAACAAGCAGGACTTTGGAATCAAAAGGACCTGGGTTCAGACCCTGGTCCCACTGCTCTGTAGATGTCTGCCTTTGAGCAATTGCTTTACCTCCCAGTGCCTCGCTTTACCCAGAGGTAAAATGGGGCCAATGATAGATGGCTCCAGGGTGGGTGTGGCTTAGTGGTTAGGTGTTTGAAGCTCCTGGCATGGTGCCTGGCACAGAGTGGTCTCTTAATCAACATTGACATTATTATGAGGCTAAATTGTGTGATACAGAGAAAGCGGTCAGCCATCAAGCAAGGGCTAGAGCAATCTCTCTGTAATTCACACCTGGGCTTTCCATTGCAACACCTGTTTCCTGGGGATCCGGTGCTGTCCCAGGCATTCTGGCCCTTCATCCTCAGACAGACCTGAGAATTTGGCATTAGAACCCCATTTTTTTTTTTTGAGACAGAGTCTCACTCTGACTCCTAGGCTGTAGTGCAGTGGTGCAATCTTGGCTCACTGCAACCTCTGCCTCCTGGGTTCAAGTGATTCTCCTGTTTCAGCCTCCTGAGCAGCTGGACTAGGGATTCATTGATTTTTGTTGAAAAAAAAAGTATTGAATTCTGGTTCAGTGATGGGCTGAACTGGTCTTTTGGGCCTGTGTTTGTCAGCTCATCAGGCTTCTGGGTGTACAGGCACACGCCACCAGGCCTGGCTAATTTTTTTATTTTTAGGAGAGATGGGATTTCACTATGTTGGCCAGGCTGGTCTCCATCTCCTGACCTCAGGTGATTCACTTGCCTCAGCCTCCCACAGTGCTGGCATTTCGGGCATGAGCCACTATACCCAGCCCACAAACCCATTTTAGAGATCATTATGTCATCACTGCTGTCCGGATGTAGCAGCTGTCACCTGCTTGGAGGCACTCAGTCAAGGCCAGAAGCAGGGTTAGAAGTGGCACCAGTGTGACCCCTGGCTTTTGTGGCCCCAGCCCAGCCCAGCCCAGCCCAGCCCAGCCAGGGCTCCTCTTGTAACTCACAGCCCTCGGGGGTGTCTGGCCATGCAGAGAGGCAGAGGAAGGCAAGAGACTGCCGTTCAGATGTGGAGACAGCCTGGCGGCGAGGCTGTTGCTCATCTGAGTCTGGAAGTGAGGCTGGATCTGTTGGAAGGAGTCAGATTTTTTTTTTAATTGAGACAGGGTCTTGCTCTGTCACCTGAGCTGTAGCACAGTGGTACAGTCACTGCTCACTGCAGCCTCAAACTCCTGGGCTCAAGCAATACTTTTCCCTTGGCCTCCCTAAGTGCTGGGATCACAGGCATGAGCCAACACATCCAGCCTGGGATTTTATTCCAGCTTCAGTGGGAAGCCATTGGGGGTTCCAGTGGGGTTCCCAGTTGGGGGGTTTACTCTGTGAACAGCTGCTTATGATTGCTCTGGGGGAGAAGGGCTGAAGGGCTGAAGGGGCCAGATGCCTTGGGAGAGCCATGAGGCGGCTCACTGTGCCTGAAGACCTCCCAGGCATGGCTTGGGCTCCATGTGGCTTCTGTCTCTCTCCCAGAGTTCTTTGATATTAGTGATCACAGGTGTGTCCGGGCCTTCACCTTCATTGATCTGGACAGCTGTGCCCTGGTCATGGACTACTGGTGAGTCTCCCCCAGGTGCTTGGGGTCTTGGCAGCAGCCACATCACTGGCTAGGGTTGGAGCCCCCAGAAAGCCTCCTGGGAAACAGCCCTGGAAAGATCTCCCCACTGGCTCCGAGGCCCCTGCGTCCTCCTCCCCAAGGGTCACTCAGAGCTTGGAGTCATTGTCACTCCCCCACCCGATACGGCCATCAAATCCCAGCAGAGGCTTCTCTGGCTGTGGCTGAGGATTCTGTGGACATCACAGTTTATTGGGAGGGGTGACTTGACAAAGGGCAGCTGGAGGACTAGGGATTCCTTTATTTGGTTGAAAAAAAATGGAATCCTGGTTCAGTGATTGGCAGGAGCTGGTCTGCTGGGCCCGTGTTTGTTGGCTCATCAGGTTTCTGGGCAAGGTTGCAAAGTCTTGTTGGAAATGCCCTTGCTTCCAAGAAGGAGGGAGGTCGTTGGGGGTCCAGAGCGGAAGTAGAGGCTCCACAGCCTCTTTATTTTCTTCTTTCTTTGAGATGGAGTCCTACTCTGTCTCCCAGGCTAGAGTGCAGTGCCACCATCTCGGCTCACTGCAACCTCCACCTCCCAGGTTCAAGTGTTATTCTCCTGCCTCAGCCTCCTGAGTAGCTGGGATTGCAGGTGCCCATCACCACACCTGGCTAATTTTTGTATTTTTAGTAGAGTTGGGGTTTCACCATGTTGGTCAGGCTGGTCCCGAATTCCGGACCTCAGGTGATTTACCTGCCTTGACCTTTCAAAGTGCTGGGATTACAGGGTGAGCCACCATTCCCGGCCCACACAGCCTCTTCTGTTCCTGTGTTTCCCTAGGTCTGACTATCACCGAGGTGTGTTCTGCTATGGGGACGCCAAGGGCAACGTCATCGTCTTCACCTCCGAAAACGTGGCCAGTGGGCTGTTCAACCCCCGTATCCTCCCCAGGGCCTCCAAGTGGGGTAGCTAAGATGCTGGGGAAGGGGGTGGAGGCCTGGGCATGGCCTAGATGTGGGTGCTGAGCCCATCCTGATCCCCATGCCCCCCACTCCCTGTCTCTGCTTGGGAGCCTCTGGGAAGATGACTGTTTCTGAGTACAGGGTGCGTGCTGCTCAGCTTAGGGTGCAGAGGGAGAGGTGATGGGCAGCAGAAGACCAGGAGGGCTGGGGAGAGGGCAGCCTCTCTGAGGATGGGAGGCTGCACGGGTGCAGCCAAGGGGTGCTGGTTACTCCTCACCCCAGGATGATGCCAGTCGGGGGGACCATGGGGAAGTCCCTCATCCACTCTGATCCTGGGTGAGAGCGCTGATGCTAACTTCCTGGGATGGTGGTGAGGAGGCTTCTGCTCTCCTTGGCTCTGGTGTTACCTTTGGGTGGGCAGGGGCTGTCCCAGAGGTGGGCTCTGTGGGGCCTGGGCATGGCCTGGCTGGCATGGGTGAGTGGGCGCACCGGCGTCTGGAGCACCCCCTGCTGGGCCTACTATCTGGAGGGAGGAGCTGTGGCTGCAGTGCAGAATAAGAGGCAGAGAGGGGTGAGGTCAGCTGCACACACCCCTGCTGGGTGAGCGGGGCGAGGATCTGAGGTCAGGCTGCCTGCCCTGGAGTCTGTGCTGTCAGCCTTTTGTGGGCTACATCCCACATTGACTCAATGCAGGAGAGTCACTGGAACTGTTCTGCCCAGGTCACTAGATCTCCAGAGGACATGGCTCGGGGCCACCTAGGGAACCCATCTGAACTGGAGCCTCTCCGGAATCCAGCCTTGCATGCACATCCACCAGGGGGCCCACACAGGGACATCGACCCCTCTTCCAGCCAGAGTACTAAGCAGGACACTCCAGGGCTTCCCAGGCCTTGGTGGCAGCTCCCTGGCAGGCTTGTTGGGGCAGCTTCCTATGCTGGCAGGGCAGGGACAGATCCTGTCCTGGACATAGCAGTGGGCTGGCACCTGCTTGCCTCATCAGCCTCGGGTGCCTGCCCTGCCCTGAGCTGCCCACTCAGCTGCTTGGGCCTCGTTGCTCTGCGCCACCCTGGGAACTGGCATGGGAGGTTGTGGTGGTAAATGGGATATTGAGGGAGGCAGACGACACTGGAATGTTGGGCAAGAGTCCTTCCCTGCCACCTGCTGATTGAAGGCTGGGGACAATCATGAAGATGAGGTGGGCCCAGTGTGTGGATTTGGGAGGAGATGGACGGACCCACGTACGCACCCCAGCTCTATGTGACCTGGAGCCAGTTGCTTAACCTCTCTGTGCCTCTGTTCCCTTATTCAAATGGGTATGGGCCTACTTCATTGATGGCTTTGGTATAAGACATGTGGGACAAGGCACGGTGGCTCATGCCTGTAATCCCAGCACTTTGGGAGGCTGAGGTGGGCGGATCAGGAGCCTCAAACTCTCGGGAGTTTGAGACCAGTATGGCCAACATAGTGAAACCCCATCTCTACTAAAAATACAAAAAAAATTAGCCGAGTGTGGTGGTGTGCACCTGTAATCCCAGCTACTCAGGAGGCTGAGGCAGGAGAATCACGGGAACCTGGGAGGCAGAGGTTGCAGCGGCGAGATTGCGCCACTGCACTCCAGCCTGGGTGACAGTGCGAGACTCCATCTAAACAAAAGATCTGTGGAATGTTAGGCACCTAGTAAGTGCACAGTGACTATGACTTCCTCCCTGCCCTCCCTGGTACCTGACAGCCCAGTGGGAGACACAGGCAGGCAAACTCACAGCTGAACCACAGCGCATCATAAAGCTGACTCCTGCCTGTGCCTGGGCGTGACCAGCCCCACTTTGGCAGTCTTGGGCAACTTTCCACCCCCCCCGGGACTTCCTTTGCAAGCTTCCTCCTGCCCTTGCAGGATGGGGCTGGTGACTTTGCAGCAGTGAAATGCTTGGCCTGAGCCCCCAGATCCGTGCTTTCCTCCTCGAGCCCTGGGAGGAACCCTGAGCCTCCAGTGCCCCGGCACTTCTGACCTGCCTCCTTAAACTGCCCTGACAACGACCCACATTCATCCCTGACAGTGCTGGCTCCACTCATCTGTGTCTGATTGGCTTTGCTTTCCCTGAAGATTCATCTGTTGCTGGCCTTGAATGGTTTTGGCGGCCGGGAGACTCCAAGCCCCAGAGGGCTGCACCTGGCATGTCTGAATTCCTCCAGATGTGCTTGTTTTATTTATTTTTAAGTATTTTAAAATGGATTTTTATTTACTTATTTATTTATGTATTTAAAAAATTTGAGACAAGGTCATGCTCTGTTGCCCAAGCTGGAGTGTAGTGGTGTGATCATACCTCACTACAGCTTCAATCTCCTGGGCTCAAGTGATCCTCCCACCTCAGCTTCCCGAGTAGCTGGGACCACAGGCACGCCACCACTATTTCTGGCTAATGTTTTATTTTTTTGATTTTTTGTAGAAATGGCTTCTCACTGTGTTGTCCAGGCTGGTATCTTTTTTTTTTTTTTCCAGATGGAGTCTCGCTCTGTCACCCAGGCTGGAGTACAGTGGCACAGTCTTGGCTCACTGTAACCTCCGCCTCCCAGGTTCAAGAGATACTTCTGCCTCAGCCTCCTGGGTAGCTGGGATTATGGGCACACACCACCATCCCTGGCTAATATTTGTATTTTTGTAGAGACGGGGTTTTGCTATGATGGCTAGGCTGGTCTTGAACTCCTGACCTCAGGTGATCCACCCTCCTTGGCCTCGCAAAGTGCTGGGATTACAGGCGTGAGCCACCAAGCTAAGCCCAAGCTGGTCTCTTAACTTCTGGCCTCAAGTGATCTTCCTACCTTGGCCTCCTAAAGTGCTGGGATTACAGGCGTGAGCCACTGCGCCTGGCCCAGACATGCTTGTTTTATGATGCATGCCAGGAACTTCTACTTCTTGGAACCTGTGCTTTCTGGACAAGGAGCACATGTAGTTTGAGGCATGATGGCAAACTCCCAAGTGATTACTTGTCAGAATAAAGAGCCTGGAGTCTCAATTCCTTCTCCACTCCAGCAAAGCTGGAGCTCCCTAATGAAGAATCAGCTTGTTTAGATTGCAGCACCAAGCAAGTGTGAGGAGCCCTGAAATCTGGTTCCGTTCTGCTGAGCACTGGCGGGGGCCCTCTGGGAGGCAGCATTGATCTGCCTGAGTCTTTTTCCTGGGATAGGGCACTCCGCTGAGCTCACCAGGACACGGTGAGCTGCCAGTCAAGTTGGGGTAGAAAAGCCTTTTGAGAAGCACAGGAGTTTCAAATCAACATCTTCTGAGGCTTTGCTTGCCAGTAAAGGGGAAAGTGGCTGATGTGAACCTTGTTTTTTTCCCTATCAGATCACTGGATCAACGTTTCCGTGCAGACACTCTTAAATGAGAAGTCTGCTTTGTACAGAAGTTACCGGCTGAAGGTGAGTTGTTTCTTTCCTTGGTCTGTTACGATGGTAATTATCTGTACATGTGTACCACTCAAAGTAAATGCAAAAAGTGGATTTACTCCCTGGGTTCAGTCTTAGCCCTTGGGGCTTGGTCTCTGGAAACAGATCGAGGCAGCTGTTGGATCCGGTCAGCTCTGTCTGTAGACGACATCTCAGTGTGGCCCTGCCCCTCTCACTACCGCCATTGCTAAGCCCTGGTCCTGGCCGACAGTGCCTTGCTCCTGGGTGGCTGCAGTGGCTTCTGGCTGGGTTCCCCACTTTCTTCATGCAGCACTGTCTCCATTCAGGGCCAGAGAAATGATGAGTTAGAAATACAGTCGAGTTGGCCGGGCGTGCTGGCTCATGCATCTACTCCCAGCACTTTGGGAGGCTGAGGTAGGTGGATCACGAGGTCAGGAGATCGAGACCATCCTGGCTAACGTGGTAAAATCCTGTCTCTACTAAAAATATAAAAATTAGCTGGGCGTGTTGGTGCGCGCCTGTAGTCCCAGCTACTTGGGAGGCTGAGGCAGGAGAATTGCTTGAACCTGGGAGGTGGAGGTTTCAGTGAGCCGAGATTGAACCTTTGCCCTCCAGCCTGGGTGACAGAGTGAGACTCTGTCTCAAAAAAAAGAAAAAGACAAATACGGTTGAGTCACCCCAGTAGCTTCTCATCACATTTGGCAAAAAAATCTCAAGTCCTTACCACGGCCATCAGGACCTGAGGTGACCTGGCCCCTACTTGCAAGCTCTGGGCTTGTATCCAACCTTCCTCCTCCCCATTCGCTCTCCTGCAGAGCACAGGCTCCTTTGCTGTTCCCCGAATTCACTCAGCCCCTTCCCGCCTCTGGGTCTCCACATGCGCTATGCCTTCAGGCTGCGGGGCTCTCCCGGAAGGGCCCCGTATTCCCCCATCTATTTCCTTTGGTCCCAACCAGCCATCCTAGGACAGCCCTGCACCCACCCACCTCTGCCTTCTTCCCTTTGCCCTTGGCGTGGACCAGCCCCAGCTTTATGTGGTTCGTCCACTGATTCCTCACACTGTCACGTTCACGAGATCCACAGCTCCTTGAGGACAGGGACTTCATGCCCTCAGTTCTGTCTCCAGTGCCTAAAACAGTACCCCCTGCTTGGTGGGCTCCCAGTACATTTGCTGCATGAATGAATAAATGAAGGACACACTGGGCGGGTCTGCGTGGTCCAACAGGCCTGCACTAACTCTCCCTTTTTTGGGAGTGGTCAGGGTCTTACTCTGTTGCCCCAGCTAGCATGCAGTGGTGTGATCATGGCTCGCTGCAGCCTTGACCTCCCGGGCTTAGGTGATTCTCTCACCTCAGCCCCTGGAGTAGCTGGGAATACAAGCACCACACCCAGCTATTTTTTTGATTTGAGATGGGGCCTCACTATGTTGCCTCGGCTGGTCAACTTACCTTGGCCTCCCAAAGTGCTGGGTTTACGGGTGTGAGCACCACGCCTGCTCTTCTGTCTTCTGGGGGAAGCTCATCTTCGGCTTGGGTTTCCCTCCATGCTGCTCAGCGTCTCAGGTCTCACTCAGTGTCTTGGATTCGGTGCCTGCATTGCGACAGATGCCTGGTGAGCGTGTGTAAAACCCAGCTCAGGGCCTTGCATGTGGAAAGCACTGAACAAGTATTTGATGAGCCAGTCTCTCCAACCCACCATTTCCATTCTTGTCCTGGAGAGGAAAATCTCCAGACTGGGAGGCCAAGCACTGGTCCAGGTCACAGAGTAGGAGCTGGAGAATTCAGAGCCCAGCCAGCCCTCTCGGCTGCGTGCCATTCTTCTGTGGTTCAAATTGCAGCAAAGTGCGAATGCTCATGGTGTCCGTGCCTCTGTGAGCACTACATGTTCTGACAGACATGGAGGGTGGCAGTGGGCCAGGAGCACAGCCCATCACAGTGGGGACTCCCTGTGGATACCCAGACTGTGGACTGGGCAGACTCCAATTCATCCTTTCTCCCCCTCGGGAGATTAATATTATGGGCCTGACCTTCCCCATCCTCTGACTTACAAGATTTCAAATGAAAGTAGGCTTGTGTGCTTTTATGCATTTTCAGTGACAAGTGCTGGCCAGTGCTGTCACAGGACCTGGGTGAGGACTGGGGCCACATCGCTTTGTGATCACCAGGAGAAAGGCATTAGACTCCATGACCTCTGGGCGCCTCCAGCCCCAACACCTGGTCTTGTTCTGGGGGCTGGGCCTGGAAAGTGGTCCTTGGGTGGAGTCTCCCACCATTGCCACTGTCTTTCCAGGCTCTCCATCCCAACTGGTGTCAGCAGGTCAAGTTTATCCCCCAGATGAACCTGGTGGTCTCCTGTTCGGCTGCCGAGAAGTCCTCTGTGGTGCTAACACTATTGCCAGCCAAAGCCTCTGAGAAACCCAAGTAAGAAGCGCTTCTCTCCTGGCTGAGGCAGTGGGGTTGGAAGGGAGAGGGGTGGTGAGTGGACCATGGTGAGGGTCTGGTTTCCCTTCAGCCACATGTGGACATTCCTGCCAAGAGGGGACCCACCTCTGCATTAGTGGCATCTCCGGTGGGCAGACCAGTGGCCTGCAGATTGCACCAGGTCCCAGGAAGCAGGGCCTGTCCTCTGGGCTGACAGTGGGGGATGGTGGTTGGAGTGTGGACTCTAGAGTCCAATTTCTCTGGCATTGCCACCAGCAGCACTGTGAGAACACAGTAGCCTCTTTCATCTCCCAATTTATATGTAAAACTCAGCATGGAAGCCAGCACAGAGTGAGTGGCAGTCAGTGAAATGTTTTCTTAATGAAGGATTGACTATGAGTTACCTTCTCATCTGTGAGCCTCAGTTTCCTCCTCTGTGAAAGGATGTAAGTACGTACTTCCAGATGAGCATGGTGGCTCACGCCTGTAATCCCAGCACTTTGGGAGGCTGAGGCGGGTGGATCATCTGAGATCAGAATTTTGAGACCAGCCTGGCCAACATGATAAAACCCCGTCTCTACTAAAAATACAAAAACCAAGCCGGGTGTGGTAGCTCGTGCTTGTAATCCCAGCTACTTGGGAGGCTGAGGCAGAAGAATTGCTTGAACCTGGGAGGTGGAGGTCGCCATGAGCTGAGATTGTGCCACTATACTCCAGCCTGGGCGACAGAGTGAGACTCTGTCAAAAAAAAGAAAAGAAAAGAAAGCAAGTCCGTCACTTCCTCCAGGGTTACATGAGTGAATCCTCCATGGTATATTTGGTAACTGGTAGCATTGGTTCTTTGCAGATGGCTCCAATCTGTTTCCTTGGCTCTAGATTCCTCCCAAGTGAATTTTTTTCTTTTCTTTTGAAAAACCAATTAATCACATAAGAATGTATTAAATGCATTGTCCATATGAAAGATGAAAACATTATAAAGAAGGCTGGACTCCTGACAGACCCCCTCCTCATTCAGTCCCCATTCCCTGACCCAGTTACCCAAAACCACCACTTCTGTTCTTTTACTGTGTAGCTTCCACTGTGCAGTTTCTGGTGGATGAACTGGAGGCGTGTTCTTTTGCAGAGTCTTCTGCTGGGTTTCTCTTGCCCCTCCAGTTTTCCTCCTGCCCCAAGTCGTTCCCCTGAGCCTCTGGGACTGTAACATTTTGCTCCTGCACAGGCTGAAGAATGAGCCCCAGGAGAGTCTTTTTGGGGAAACAGCATGGGCAGAGAGAGAGACTGGGTGAGGCCAGGGTGGGGTTGGGGCAGAGACCGAGGGCCATTTGGACCCCTGTCTGTCCCTATCTGTCCCAGTTGTTTCTCAGAGGAAAATTCAATCCTGAGATTTTACAGATGGGAAACCTGAAGCTCAGGGAGGGGAAGTGACTGTCTTAGAACAGACACTTGGGCTGGTGTTTTATCTTGGGCCTCATTATATGTCCAGTGCCTTTTTTTTTTTTTGAGACGGAGTCACGCTTTGTTGCCAGGCTGGAGTGCAGTGGTGCGATCTTGGCTCACTGCAACCTCCGCTTTCTGGGTTCAAGTGATTCTCCTGCCTCAGCCTCCTGAGTAGCTGAGACTACAGACATGTGCCACTATGCCCGGCTAATTCTTGTATGTTTAGTAGAGACGGGGTTTCACCGTGTCGGCCAGGATGGTCTCAATCCCTTGACTTCATGATCTGCCCGCCCTGACTTCCCAAAGTGCAGGGATTACAGATGTGAGCCACCGCGCCCGGCTGTCCAGTGAATTTTAAATCAAACAGTGCACTGTGTGCATTCCTAGACAAGTCCTGGAGCTCCCTGCAGGCTGCGAAGGGGCCTCTGGGAATGTCTCATGTGCAGGGGAGATTTCAGTCTTGGGTTCAGTGCTTTGAATGGGGCTGTGCGGCGGGCGTTTGCTTGGAGCTTCCTGAGGCTGTCTGCATGGGTGCTGGTATCATGGTATCGCTTTGTGTCTATCGGGGTGTCCAATCTTTTGGTTTCCCTGGGCCACATTGGAAGAAGAATTGTCTTGGGTCACACATAAAATACACTAACAATAGCTGATGAGCTGAATAAAAATTACATAAAAATCTCATAATGTTATAAGAAAGTTTGTGAATTTGTGTTGGGCCACATTCAGAGCTGTCCTGGGCTGCGTGAGGCCCCTGGGCTATGAGCTGGACAAGCTTGATGTATATGATATGTGTTTCATTCAGATCTTGTTTTATTGAGCCCCGATGGCAGGAGGATATCAGGGGGTCACCTCACCAGGGCCAGGAGGGCCTCTGTGGGCCGGCCCTGCTGACTTCCTGACCTCTCTGCTTCCACTTTCCCACTCAGCTCCGCTGTTCTCCTTCAGGCTCAGGTGTGCTCCTGCCCCAGGGCCTTTGCACAGCTCTGCTGCCCTTGGTATGCTCTTATTTTTTAAATCAATTAACTTTAAATTAATGTTTTTATTAAAGTTTTAAACACACAAAAAATAGATAAAATCATAGAATTCTTTCCTATCACCTAGTAGCTAGTCCATGTTACCATTTCCCCAAGTACCTCAGAGTATCTTCTTACAATATTTGGAACTAGATATAAGCACGGTTCTGGGATGGTTTTGAGCAGAGAACCGGTGTGGTCTGACTTATGTATTGCAGGTGGAGTGTCCGTGGGCAGGGGTGGCGATGGAGACTCCAGTGAGGAGGCCATTGCAGTAGTTGAGACTGCATAGGATGGTGGCCTAGAGCTGGCTTGTGTTGTGGGAAGGAGGGATTGGTGGTGTATTTTTGGGGTAGGGTAGAGAATATATTTACACACACAAACACAGAGACACATACTCCCTTCCTTCAATCTGGGTGACAGACAGAGCAAGACCCTGTCTTCAAAAAAAAAAAAAAAAAGACTCCATTTAGGCCAGATGTGGTGGCCCACACCTGTGATCCCAGCACTTTGGCAGGCCAAGGCAGGAGGATCCCTTGAGGCCAGGAGTACAAGACCAGCCTGTGCAACACAGCAAGATCCCACCTATACAAAAAATTTAAAAATTAGCTGGGTGTGGTGGTGCACCCCACGCTTTCTTGTTTGTATGCAGTACAAAGTACTAGCCAGCAGGTGTCATCATTGACCACTTGCTGGTCTCCCATTTTGGCAATGCCATCTTAGGGCAAAGCCTCTGTGGGTGGGGCTGGCATTGCCACCCCAACCTCTGCCTCTGGAGTCAGCCTCAGCCTCCAAGGCAGCGTGGGCCTGAGGGTCTGGCTTCCCGGCAGCCAGCCTCCCCTGAGTTCTCAGATGGTTCAAGCCAGGAACAAATCTGATGGAGCCAGTGTGGTGACAGGAGCGGGTGCTGTGTGGACTAACCCCGGCATCTCCCCCGATGCTCCCTCTTCCTTTATCCCTGCCACCACCACCTAGTCGAAGCCACCATCGTCTCCCATCTGAACTGCTTGCCCTGGCCCTCTTTTTTTTTTTTTTAGACAGAGTCTCACTCTGTCACCCAGGCTGGAGTGCAGTGGCGCAATCTCAGCTCACTGCAACCTCTGCTTCCTGGGTTCAAGCAATTCTTCTGCCTTAGCCTCCCAAGTAGCTGGGATTACAGGCACATGCCACCATGCCCAGCTAATTTTTGTATTTTTAGTAGAAACGGGGTTTTACCATGTTGGCCAGGCTGGTCTGGAACTCCTGACCTCAGGTGATCCACCTGCCTCAGCCTCCCAAAGTGCTGGGATTACAGGCATGAGCTACCGTGCCCAGCCAGAATGGAGTTTTGGCGAGAGAGTATAGTAGAAGGAGCTGGCGGGGCAGGATGTTGAGGATGAGAGGCACGGGCATAGGCACAGAGCATCTGGGGCTCAGGCCTGTGAGGCTGTGGGGCCCTGGCCTTCCTGAAACTCCTGTCTCGGCCTCTCTGGCCCTCCAAGCCTCTCCTCTCCTGGATTGCTGGTTACTGAGATTCCTGCCACCTCCTGCCATGTCTACCCTTGGTCTGAGGAATCATTTTTTCTTCATTCATTGCAAGAATATTCACTGCCTTTTGATAACAAAAGGCAGACTAGCAAGAGAAAAACACACACATTTAAGTTTCATGTGACGTTGGAGCAGACTAACAAGAGAAAAGCATGCACATTTAAGTTTCATGTGATATTGGAGCCTTCAGAAACAAAAAAAAAAGCAAAGAAACAGAGACGCCTTCTTTTGAGATGGAGTCTCACTCTTTTGCCCAGGCTGGAGTGCAGTTGCACAATCAGCTCACTGCAACCTCCGCCTTCCGGGTTCAAGCGATTCTCCTGCCTCAGCCTCCCGAGTAGCTGGGACTACAGGCATGCGCCACCACGTCCAGCTAATTTCGTATTTTTAGTAGAGACGGGGTTTCTCCATGTTGGTCAGGCTGGTCTCTAACTCAGGTGATCCGCCCACCTCAGCTTTCCAAAGTGCTGGGATTACAGGCGTGAGCCACTGCGCCCGGCCTCCTGTGTATTTTTACGTGAAATTTGATGAAGAATGGATAGTCATGCTGGACGATGGGACTAGTTCCATCCGATGGTAGTGAACTGAGATAGGAGCCTGTTGGTCCAGATTCTCCTCTGTGTCCCTGTGTCTTCAGAAATAAGGACATTCTGGCCAGGCACAATCGAGAGGTCAGGAGTTTGAGATCAGCCTGACTCACATGGAGAAATCCCATCTCTTCTAAAACTACAAAAATTAGCTGGGCCTGGTGGCACGCACCTGTAATCCCAGCTACACTGTACTCCAGCCTGGGCAACATAGTGAGACTCTAACCACAAAAAAAGAGAGCCGGGCACAGTGGCTCACGCCTATAATCCCAGCACTTTGGGAGTCCGAGGCGGGTGGATCACGAGGTCGAGAGATTGAGACCATCCTGGTCAACATGGTGAAACCCCGTCTCTACTAAAAATACAAAAAATTAGCTGGGCATGGTGGCGCGTGCCTGTAATCCCAGCTACTCAGGAGGCTGAGGCAGGAGAATTGCCTGAACCCAGGAGGCAGAGGTTGCAGTGAGCTGAGATTGTGCCATTGCACTCCAGCCTGGGTAACAAGAGCGAAACTCTGTCTCAAAAAAAAATAAATAAAAAGAAAAAAAGAAAGGAAATAAGACCATTCCTTTCCCCTGGCATAGGGTGGGCACCTATGGAATGATTGTTCTGACCTGCTTCAGGGAGAAGGCTAGGGGAAGGCGAGTGTGGCCCTCCTGCTGCTTCTGCTGTTGTCTGAAATGCCAAGGTGCCATATTTTGGTGTAGCAGTCTTACACCCTGTAGCTCCCATCGTTTGTGACCTGTGTGACCTTGGGCAAGCTCCTTGACTTTTCCTTTTGGTTCCTCTGTCCCTAGCACAGTTCCATCTTGGGCACTGTGTGCGGTGTCCAGGTGATGCAGGAGACAGCACCCTGTGTGGAGACCACACGTAGCCAGGGCAGGGCACCCAATGCTTCTTTCCGTCCCTCCCTTGGAGCCCCCCCCTTTTTTCTTGATTTGTATCATGGATGGGAAGATGCCTGTCCCAGTACAGTTGATGTGAAAATCAAGTTTGTCCTTGGAATGAGGCCAAATGCTTTGCAAATGTCAGGAGCTGTCTCTGCCTGCCTGGGAGCTTTCTCTACCTGGAAGGTGCCATCTACCCCGTGGGCTGCTGGTTTGGGGCTGGGACTGGGCTACTGCTTTGGCTGTGGTGCTGAGCCCGGACTTGGCTGCAGGGTGAGCCCTGGGTGGTCTCCGGGACTGCTCCTCTCCTAGGGTAGAGAGATAGTGACTCCTCCCCAGGCCTCCTGGGAGGCCCTGCCTCCAGCTCCTCCCACCGCAGGCTTAGTCTCAGAGGCTCCCTTGAGGCCACTGCTCCCAGCCCTGCAGCCCTCTCTCCTTTGATATTGTAGGTTGTCAGCACTGCATTTAAGGAAAGGAATTCTTTGCTTCGATTACTGTCCAGACAGAAACTTCCTGGGTAGGTCATCTTCAGTTTACCCAGAAGCTGCTGGGGGGAGGGCTGCTGGGGTCAGGGGCACCACATGAGCTGAGGAGACGGCTGCACAGCTCTGGCCTCTGTCTGGCTTCCTCTCATGCTGCTCCTTTCCCCACTTCTGGGCACCAGGGCTGTGTGATGACAGGCCCCCTGGGAGGGGGCTGGAGGGGCTGGAGCAGGAGGGGCAGAGTCATGAGGGACCTGGCAAGCCTGCTGGGGGCCAAGGACCTGGCCCTGGATGAAGGTCCCCAGTGGAGGCCCCTGGGACTGACACCTATGTCTTGACCCCAGTGACTGGTGGCTACGATGCCTTCATCCGCCTGTGGAACCCCTTTGTCTTAAATAAGTTCTTGTGGCTGATGAAGGGACACCAGACCTCGGTGACGCACATCCTTGTGGACAGCAGGAACAGCAGCATCCTCATCAGTGTCTCCAAGGACAAGGTCTGCCCCCACGGTCCGCCTGACTCCTTCTGTTCCTCAGGGAAACACACTGGCCAGAGGAATGGCGTGACCTCCCTACCCACAGCCCCACAGTCCTCCTTCAGGGGACAGCTTACATTTTCTGGGACTCTGGAGATGGAGAATTGTCAGGGCCCTCAGAGTCACCTGAGCCACCCTCTCCAACACATCCATACACCCTCCTGGCTGGCATCTTCCCAGAAGCCCTGGGAGCTGGGATCATTGCCTCTGATGAAGGGTCTGAGTCTGGGGGAATGGGGACAGGGACGGGCTCACCGAGGCCCCTAGTCAGTCACAGGCAGAGGATGCCTCCAAGAAGTGAAGGTCTTGGAAGGACTTCTGTGGGCCCTCTACGGAAAGTTCCTTTGCCTGGGATGAGTGGGAGGGGCTCCTCTGGGGATAGGCAGGCCATTGTCGCACCTGTGTGGGTAGCCACTCGCAGACTGTGTCCCAGACTGGAGTGGCAGCAAGGGAGGGCCTGGGGCCAGCACGTGCTGCCTGGCTTGGGTGTTTTGTGCCCGGCCAGCTAATTCAGATGCTCCATCAGGGCGGAGGCCTAGGGGTAGGCTGGGGGAAGTGTGGCAGAGCTATGCCTGTCCCTCGCTCACTGTGTACCTGCGTTATCTGAGCCCAAGAGTAGCCTCTCTGTGCTGGGTGTGATGGTGCCAACACCATGCGTGCGTGTTGGAAGTGCTTGCACGTCGTGCCTGGCCTTGGTCACCGGATGTACCCCCAAGGCTTCAGGAGCAGCTGTATGCCCAGCACCCACCCTCCGCCTCTTGTCTGTTTCCCACCCGCAGAACATTCGTGTGTGGGACATGCTGGACCAAATATGCCTCCAGTCCTTTTGTGGGAAGTTTTTTGCCCTGGGAAACTGCCCCATCACCAGCGCCTACTTCCTCGAGAAGGACAATACCCTCATCTGCAGCACCTACTCGGTGAGTGCTGTCCCAGGAGGAAGTGGGGTTGAGGCCGCAGGGAGAGGGCCAGGGTCTGGGTCTGACATCCCATGGGACATCCGTCCCTCCTGCTGAGGCTGTGAGACTCTGTGGTCTGGCCTGCGAGGGGCCGTGTCTTGGGATTTCCTGAAATCTAGGCCCCCAGCCTGTCACCCTCTCTGCAGCCACTGCTGCTGTCTGCACTGCTCCCACTCAGGCATCCTCAGCCTCTTCCTCTGGTAGCCACCCTGAACCTCAGGCTGGTTAGGAGACCTTCCTCCACGCTTTCTCAGCCCCGTTCCTTCCCTCAGCCGAGACCCTCGTAACTGCCCTGTAACTACCACGTAACTGTTTTTCCTGCTAAGTTATGAACTCCAGGAAACAGGCCATCTGTGACTCAGGACCCAGTGGGGACCCCTGTGAGGTCTGTCCTCATCCTGGAGGACGGGAAAGATGGGGACTGGCAGGAGGAGCTTCTTGTGGAGGATGAGGACTTGGGGAGCTGCAAGGCTGAACCGCAGCCCGTAGATGGGAGCAGAAGCCCAGAAAGGAGGTGCGGGTGCCACTCATGGTTGAGCTCCACTGAGGCCTCCCATGCTCTGTGGGCTGGGCCATTCTGGCTGGTGACATGTGTCATCCTTATGCACTTGTCTGGCTTTCCCCTAAAGGCAGGTTACTTTCTTTCTTTCCTTTTTTTTTTTTTTTTTTGAAATGGAGTTTTGCTCTTGTCACCCAGGCTGGAGTGCAATGGTGTGGTCTTGGCTCACTGCAACCTCTGCATCTTGGGTTCAAGTGATTCTCTTGCCTCAGCCTCCTCAGTAGCTGAGATTACAGGTGCCTGCCACCATGCCCAGCTAATTTTTGTATTTTTAGTAGAGACGGGGTTTTGCCATCTTGACCAGGATGGTCTTGAACTTCTGACCTCATGATCAACCCACCTTGGCCTCCCAAAGTGCTGAGATTACAGGCATGAGCCACTGTGCCCAGCCTTTAGCTTCTCAGAAGTTACAAGGTGGGTTTCTTGAGAAGGAAGGTCGTGGGTTCCTTTATCTCCTTGCTGAGTGCCAGACATTTGTTGAGGACAGCATTTGTTGAATTAAATAGGCCTTTGAAGTCCATTTGAGATCACCAAACCTTACCAACCCCTGCCTTTTGTCGGGAACTGAGAGTATATGACAAAGACGCTGTCCCATTTCTCTAGGAACCTACAGGGTAGAAGAAAAACAGAAATTTCAGTAGAAAGTGTTATGTGTTATGGTAGAATTGTGTGCTCGGTGCTTTTCAGAGCATAGAGAAATCCTTAGCCTTGCCTGGGACAAGGGGGAGGCAGGGGGGCTTCCTGGAGGCCACACCTGATTGAGCCTTTAGCTTCTCAGAAGTCATAAGGTGAAAGGGATACTGGACTTGGAATTTGGGGTTCTAGGAACACTAGAGTTTGGGAGGCTCAGTCCCAGGGGGCAGGGCCATGGCGTAGGGTCGAGGCTCAGTCCCAGGGGGCAGGGCCATGGCGTAGGGTCGAGGCTCAGTCCCAGGGGGCAGGGCCATGGCGTAGGGTCGAGGCTCAGTCCCAGGGGGCAGGGCCATGGCGTAGGGTCGAGGCTCAGTCCCAGGGGGCAGGGCCATGGCGTAGGGTCGCGCTATCGGCAGGCCTGCTGGGGGCCTGGAGTCTTGTTGGAATCAGGCCTGCATGTGCTCAGGATGTCTTAATACGTGGTTTATTGGAAGCTTCTCCTGGTGGCCTGCCACAGTGGGCAGAGCCCTTCTGACAGACCAGCTTTCTGCCCCTTTCCTCACCTCCAGATCGGGATCCTGAAAGGGTACTTAAAGGCCCAGGGGCCTTCCAAAGCAGGGAAGATGACAACTCACTCCTCACCCCTGTGCGCCGTCCTCTACAGCAAGATCTTCAAGCAGGTGAGTGGCCAGCGTTGGCCTCGGAGGAGGCAGGAGTGCCAGGTGCCATGGGGTAGGACCAGACCTCCCTGTGTGCCTGGGTCTGTAGTCACCTCCCATGGCACACTGGGAACTCTTAAAGCTTTGATAGTGGTGCTGGGGCAGTGGGAGAGGAACAGAAAGCACCGCTGTGGATGGGCTGGCGTGGGTTCAGCTCTGAGCTCCAACTGTCAGCCACGGGATCCCCTAAGTCCTCTGAGCCTCATGCCCTCAGCTGAGCGCCTCGGGTCAGCTCTGGAGTGGGCCTTCTTTATGTGGAGTACGGGACGGAGGGCCAGTTACAGGGCGCTCTCCTGGGTTCCCAGAGCGGGTGCTGTTCATGGGCATCCCTTTCCAGGGAAGCTATAACTTGGCTTTGTTCATGCAGGAGGGGAGACAGGCCCAGGCCGCGCCTTGGTCCTGAGTGGAGTTTCTGGGTTGGACAGGGCAGCTGGGCACTAGGAGCTGCTTCTGAGGAGTGAGGACAGGAGGGGCTGCTGCCCAAGGCCCTCTGCTCTCTCCTACCCACTGGGACCTTTTGTCTGGCGCGGGCTCTGGACAGGGGCCCTGCATCGGCTGCAGAGGTGGCCTCAGGCTGTGCAAGGCTGGAGCTCACCGCTCTGGGCTTCTCTCCCGTCCCGGCTCCTGCCACCAGCATCTCTCACTGCCTTAGTGCTCTTCAGTGTCTTAAAAAGTTTTTTTTAATTAAAATAAATTCTCAGCTTTCCTACACGTTCTCATTAGGAGGGGTTGGTCTGAAACAACCTCATCGCTACTTTTTTTTTTTTAAGACAAGGTCTTGCAGTGCTGCCCAGGCTGGAGTGCAGTGGCGCGATCTCGGCTCACTACAACCTCTGCCTTCTGGGTTCAAGCGATTCACCTGCCTCAGCCCGAGTAGCTGGGATTATAGGCGTGCACCACCATGCCCAGCTAATTTTTGTATTTTTAGTAGAGACAGGGTTTCAGTATGTTGGCCAGGCTCGTCTTGAACTCCTGACCTCAAGTGATCTACCTGCCTCAGCCTCCCAAAGTGCTGGGATGGATTACAGGTGTGAGTGACTGTGCCCGGCCTCACCCGCTACTCTTGCGTTATAACAGTGGTCATGGTGGCAAAATGTTTCATCGAGTGGCACAGCCGTCCTTACTCTCAACATTTCCCTACTTAGGGGGCAGTTAGTTTATTTATTTTTTTTGAGGGGGTGGTCATGATTAATGTTGCTTCAGTAATGTTTTTTCCAGGTAGGGATTATTTTCTTTGGCTAGATCTTGATAAGTGCCATTTCTGAGTTAACAGTTCTTCACCAAATGTTCCAGTTTGAACTGCCCTGTGCTACAGGGCAGAGGAGGTCCTGTTTTTAAGAGTGGCTTATACTGTAGCAGAGGGCCCTGAACTTCTGTTTTCTCAGTGCATGGAGGGAAGGGGCCATGGCAGACTGGAGGCCACCTTTGAGAGTGGAGGCCCCGGCCTCTGCAGCAGCCCCCAGCCGTGTGCTCCCCACAGGTGGTGAGTGGCTGCCTGCACGGAATAGTGAGTGTGTGGGAGGTCGTGACTGGCAGGAAGACAATGGAGTTCTCTGTATCTGGGGGCCAGCACATGGAGCTCACCGCCATGGCTCTGGATGAGTCTGAGCGCTGCCTGATCACAGGCTTGCGGGATGGCACGATAAAAATGTGGAACTACAACATCGGCAAATGCCTGCTGACCTTTCCCAATCCGGACCAGCTGGAGGTCAGTCTGGCCGGGGAGGGCCTCTGGGGAAGCAAAGCCCAGCTCCTGTGACCCTGGGATGCATCACGTTTTGTACCTCCCTGAAAGGGGGTTGACCGTAGTCAGGTGGCCTGGCTTCAAACCTCCCTGAGCCTCTATGTCCTCAGGCATGAAATGAAGACAGGTAACAGTGCCTGGCCTTACCGGTTTCCACTAAGGTTAGCTCCTGTTGCATTTTAAATTGGCTAGCACTTCTCATTCCACGTACTGGAGCTTTGGATTGCATTTTAGCAGTGGGGTCAGCTAATTCACAGCCACCCATGGTCACCCCTATTTGGTAAATGCCTGATGGTATCATAGGACCAGTCCATGGGAGTAGCATAGGGCAAAGCCAGCATCTCTAACCTAACTGCTGTGTCACAGTCCTTTAACCAGCTCAGAAAGTGTGCTCAGCCAGCTGAGTGGTAATCCCAGCACTTTGGGAGGCTAAGGCGGGTGGATCACCTGAGGCCAGGAGTTCGAGACCAGCTTGGCCAATACGACGAAACCCCTATCTCTATTAAAACTACAAAAAAAATTTAATCAGGTGTGTTGGAGGGCACCTGTAATCCCAGCTACTCAGGAAGCTGAGGCAGGAGAATCTGGGAGGCAGAGGCTGCAGTGAGCCGAGATCATGCTGTTGCACTCCAGCCTGGGCAGCAAGAGTGAAACTCTGTCTCAAAAAGAAAGAAAGAAAAAAAAGAAAACAACAACAAAAAAGGAAGTGTACTTAGCCGGGAAGCCAGGGCTTGAGTACTGTTCCAGATCCTGTCCCTCATAGTGATTTGACTTTAGCTGCGCCACTTGCCCGCTTCCCAGCTACCCTCTGTGTAAAATGGATATGGATACTGCCCTGTCTGCCTCCCCCAAGTCCATCCAGTGAGAGAATAGGATGTGAGAGCGTGATGAGAAAGACAGTGGTATCACCCGCAGGCAATCCTCATCATCACTGAGAGGTCTGACTTCTTGCTTGGCCCCTTTAGGAAGACATTCAGGGCCCAGAGCCATTTTCTCTGAGAAGTTTTCTAGTTCTATTTTCTTTCATCTTCAACAGATTAGTGGGATTATCCATATGAACACAGTGTTCTACGTGACAGGATGGAGTAAGAGAGTCACTCATTTCCTGTGAGTAGAAAGTGTGCATGGTGAGTAGGTCACAGCAGCTGCATGCTCTCTCTCCAGGTTCCTCCATTCCTAGCTTTCCTGGTGGTTGGAACACCAAGCAGGAAGTTAGCGGTGGTTAATGACGATCGCTGCATCTACGTATTCATCCATCCATCCATCCTTTCATCGTTCATGAGGCTAATATACCGTTGGCCTTTTGCTAGGTGCCTGGGATGGGTATAAACAAGAGCATTGGAGTCTTTCTCCTCCTGGAGCCTCTAGTTCAGTGGGGGAATGTCTTAGTCCATTTGGGCTGCTGTAACAGAATATCATAGACTGAGTTGCTCATAAACAATAGAAATTTACTTATCAGAGTTCTAGAGATGGGGAAGTTCAAGATCAAGGTGCCAGCAGATTTGGTGCCTGGTGAGGGCCCACTTCCTGATTCATCGACAGCTGTCTTCTTACTGTAACCTTACATGGTGGAAGGGGTAAGATATCTCTCTGGGGCCTCCTTTATACAGACACTAATCCCATTCATGACGACTCCATTTTCTTTCTTTCTTTTTTTTAATATGAAGTCTTGCTCTGTCACCAGGCTAGAGTGCAGTGGCGCAATCTGGGCTCATTGCAACCTCTGCCTCCCAGGTTCAAGCGATTCTCCTGCCTCAGCCTCCTGAGTAGCTGGGACTACAGGTGTGCACCACCACGCCCAGCTAATTTTTGTAGTTTTAGTAGAGACGGGGTTTCCTCATGTTGGCCAGCATGGTCTCAATCTCTTGACCTTGTGATCCACCTGCCTAGGCCTCCCTAAGTGCTGGGATTACAGGCGTGAGCCACCGTGCCCGGCCAAGTGCTCCATTTTCATGACCTCATTGCCTCCCAAGGCCCAACCTCCAAATATCCTCAGCTTTGGGATTAGGTTTCAATATATGAATTTTGGGAGCAAAATTCAGTCTATGGTGTTCCATCCCTGACTTCTCAAAATTTGTGTCCTTCTCTCATGCAAAATATATTCATTGAATCCCAGTAGCTCCCAAAATCTTAACTTGTTCCAGTATCAACTTTAATGTCTAAGTCCAAAATATCATCTGTATATCACCTAAATATGGGTGAGTCTCAAGGCACAATTCATTCTGAAGCAAATTCCCCTCTAGCTGTGAACATGTGATACTAACATGTTATGTACTTCTGAAATAGAATGGTGGAACAGGCATAGGATAGATAAAAGGGAGAGACAGGAAAGAAGAAAGGGGACAGGTCCTGAGCAAGCCAGAAATCCATCGGGACAATGCTAAAGACCTCAAATCTCAAGGATAGTCCTCTTTGGCTGGATGCCCTGCCCTTCACGCCCACTGGGGTGGCAGTTCTGCCCCTGCAGCTTTGCCAGGCAGATGATTGGAACCCTAAGGTTCTGGGCTGCCCTGCACCTGCAGATTTGGTAGCCTTGCCCCCATGGTGGCTCTATGCCTGGGCCCTGCCCCTGCTGTGCTTCCCTGCATGAGCCCCCTGGCCCTGTGGGGCTGGAATTCCAAGGCTGTGGCTCTGCTGGGAGGCCCTGTCCTTTGAAATCTAGGTGGTAGGGGCAGCCGTGTCCTCTCAGCTCTGCTGAGTGCAGTCCGTGCTGTACCAGCGTCCACAGGAGCCACATGTGAGTGGTCAAGGAGCATGGAGAATGGAGCCTGTGAAGTTAGGTGATGATCTTACATGGTAGAGAGGAGAAGGGATCTCTCTGGGCCTCTAATTTTTGTTTTTTTTTAAGAGATAGGATCTTGCTCTATTGCCCAGGCTGGAGTGCAGTGGCATAATTACAGCTCACTGCAGCCTTGAAATCCTGGGCTCAAGTGATCCTCCTGCCTCAACCTCCTGAATAGCTAGGACTACAGGTGTGTGTCACTATGCCTGGCTAATCAAAAAAATAATTTTGTTTTGTAGAGATGTGGTCGTGCTCTGTTGCCCAGGCTGGTCTTGAACTCCTGGCCTCAAACGATTCTCCGTCCTTGGCCCCTCAAAGTGCTGGCATTATAGGCGTGAGCCTCCATGCCTAGCCTAGGACCTCTTTTATAAAGGCACTGATTCCATTTATGAGGGCTCTGCCCTTCTGTCCTAATAACCTCCCAAAGGCCACATCTCAGAATACCCTCACATTGAGGGTTAGGTTTTAAGATACATTTTTGGAGAATATGAATGTTCTGTCTACATCAAGAAGGCAGATACTAATCAAATGTTAATGCTTTCAGTTATAATTATAAAATATATTAAGTGCCATGAAAAGAAAGTAGAAGTTTTTATGGGGGTTGAGTGGGTAGAAACCTGATTTCTTTTTGGGGGCGGTGGTCACGAAAGGCTCAGTGAGGGTGTTGTGGGTGGAGTGCAATCTGAAGTGTGAGAAGGAAGGGTCTCAGTGAACTCTTTAGAGTAGAATGGGCTTTCCAGGCAGAAGAACAGTTTGAGGTCTCTTTCTTTTTAGGGGACCTCGGGAAGGCCACAATTTCCCCTCCTTTAAACCTTAATCCTTACCTAGGTGTCTGACTGGGGGTGTATTACAGATTTGTTATCCATAAGATTAGTTTATGTAAAGCCTCTACGACAAGGCCTTTGTAGAAGGCACGTAGTAAGCGCTTAGTAAATGAGGTTAATGGGGCATGGCTTCAGCCCAGCTCCGATGCCTGAGAGTATCCTCCTCTGAGCCGGCTCCCAGAATCCTCTCGGCTCCAGTGCTTCCCCAGTGGATGGAGCAATAAAGGCTGAGCTCTCAGCCTTCCTGCCTCTGGCATGTGCACAGGTTCCACAAGACCAAGCCGGTGCTCCTGTGCCACCCCTGGCAGACCTACCACGAGCAGGACATCCTGAGCATGGCCAAGTACCAGAACCAGTTCCTTGGGACCTCCTCCTACAGTGGGGACATCCTCTTCTGGAACACCAGCACACTCAAGCCCATCTTCAGCTTCAATGCCTCTATAAGCCCCTTGCCCTTGCAGCCCAAGAGGGTATGTTAACAGGAGCACACTCTCCTCCCACCCTTCTCTCAGCTGTGAGACAGAATCCTGTGGGGCAGGGAGGGTGGGGAGGACCCTGGGAAGCAGGAGGGATGATGGCGACTTGTTCTGGAGAGGGTGGGGAGCTTGGTTAGGTAGGTGGTAGTTTCTGTAATTTTCCTCATTGGACAGATGAGATGAGAAAATGGAGGCACAGAGAGGTTAAGCACCTTGCCTAAGGTCACACAGCCAAGAAGTAGATCCAAACCCAGGCAATCTGACTCCAAAGGCTGGCAGTGCTGGTCCTGCCATCTATAGGTTACTCACTCCTTCCTATTGCCACCACACATTACCCCTCTGGGCTCACCAGTAGGGACTAAGGCAACCCGTTCAGTCTCCAAATTTCCGTATCTCAGCAGATCAAAGCAGGAAGGGACCTTAGGGCCACTTCATCCAGTGGTTTTTCCAAATGTGTTGGGGAGAGATGCTTGGAAGCTACTGCAGGGGGGCTCTGGTAGGTGGGGCTTCCCCCAGAATGGCTCAGCTTTTTATCTGTTTTATGCTTTGGAGCCTCCCTTGAGATTAAAGGTAACCCCAAAAATATTTGGAAACCACTGAGTTCCTCATGGGAGCAGTGTCCTGCCTGTGGGGACTCCGGGCACTGCAGCTGGCCAGGAATGGGGTTAGAAGCTCTGGGCTGATGTCTTCAAGGGGGCTAGGTTTCTGGGAAGCAAGCCCTGGGCGGCTGGAGGGCCCCGTGGTTTTGGTATTGATCTGGGGCAGCCCAGAATTTACCTCTAGGACACTGCAGTGCCTTAGGGGCTGCTTTCTCCTTGGCACAGGCACAAGATGTGAACTACTGCCTGGCTGAGAGCCAGAGACTCAGCGGACCCTGTGTGGAATGGGAGAAGTGGGCATACAAGACCCGCAAGAAGCTCTCCAGTCTCGGCCCCAAGTCTGGGGTCAGTACCAACCTGGGGCAGAGCCTGGTGTTGGCTCCCCGAGTGATGAGGTGCCCGAGAGACAAGAAGTCAGACAGGCCTGTGCCCCAGCAGGTGGGAGCGAGAGCCCAACCAGAAGGCTACCCTCACTCGCCAGCCGCCGGCATTCAAACACCTGCTGTGTGTGTGTTTTCTTATTGGGATGCACTTTTTCCAGAGTGCCTTTAGTTCCCTTAACTCACTTGTTTTGACCATTGTGGGCCTGGGTAGGGCACTCTCCAATTTTAGTCCCACTGGAAAAAAATCCCACTGAAATCTAACCTGGAGCTGGGGCTTGGTCCCTTCCCAGGGCATGGCTAATACCAGGCCTCAAAGTCTGAAAGCTAAAAGGCAGGACCCAAAGAGAACCCAGCCCCGAAAACCTAAAATTGGAGGTTAGATCCTGGGCTGCATTCTCAGCCCTCAAGCGCAAGTCACCTGACCTTGGCCAGGTGCAGAGGTGAGCCATGGGGCCTCAGCTACTTGGAGACCAGGCTGCAAGAGTCTGAGACCCAGACACAGACAAACCACTCTCTTCCTCTGAGCCTCGTCTCTGAGCCTCGTCTCTGCTCCGGGACTAGCCCTTCCAAGAATGGCTGGCAGTGTTATTTTACAGGGAGTAAGGAGAAAGAGCAGGAGGAGTTACTTTTCCTACTTGCAGGAGATGGCTTGCCCTCGAGCTTTCAGCAGTGAGGACAGTATTCCAACAATCAGTGCAATAATCTCTTATATTGGGGAGGAGGAACCAGCCAGATGGTTCTCACAGTCAAAGTCTGATTTCCGTTCCTGGGAGCTGAGGCTTGAGTGAGAACCACCACCTTCCCCAGACACACAATAATTGCTAGGCATGGGGCAGTCTAGACCTCGATTCCACATGATCTGCTAGGATATTGTTTTGCTGTAAGATGTGTACACTTTACCGCAAGACACTCATACCATCTTGGAGTTACCAGAGGTTACACCCTGCTTTCACATCTTCTAGGGCAATGGGTGGATGGGTATATTTGCCCCTCTATCCTTATTTTTCATTTTTACTTTTTTTTTTTTGAGATGGAGTCTCACTGTCGCCCAGGCTGGAGTGCAGTGGCATGATCTCTGCTTAGTGCAACCTCCATCTCCCAGGTTCAAGAGATTCTCCTGCCTCAGCCTCCCTAGTAGCTGGGATTACTGGTGTGCACCACCGTGCCCAGCTAAATTTTTTGTATTTTTATTTACTTATTTATTTAATTATTATACTTTAAGTTCTGCGGTACATGTACAGAACATGCAGGTTTGTTACATAGGTATACACATGCCATGGTGGTTTGCTGCATCATCATCTACATTAGGTATTTCGCCTAATGCTAATTTTTTGTATTTTTATTGGAGACAGGGTTTCTCCATGTTGGCCAGGCTGGTCTCGAACTCCTGGCCTGAAATTATCTGCCTTGGCCTCCCAAAGTGCTGGGATTCCAGGTGTGAACCACCATGCCCTGGCTTTATCCTCATTTAACCAGGGTGGTCTCTTCCAGGACAAAGGGTCTTCCCCAAAGGCAAACTCAAGTCTCTGCCCCAGTTTTGCTGTAACAAAATACTGGGAACTAAAGTGGATGTTTCCAGGATCCGCTGAGCTGCTTTCCCAGGGCAGTGTACCTGCTGCGGGGGCTCGGGAGTGCCACCTCTTTTATCATCTTTCTCTGGTCTCTGATCCCCTATGGGGAAGGGAAACACCATCTTTCTTTCCTTCCAGAAACCTTCCAGTGCTGCTGGCTCATCCAGGCAGCCAAGCAAGATTCATAGCCAACAGTCCCTTTACAAAGAGGCTGAAACGAGAAAAGGAGAATTGCAGAAGAATATGTTGCTTCAATCCAGTGCCTCGGTGGAGAAGGTTGGCCTTGATCAGCCAGGGAGTGGGATGTGAGCCAGGGAGTGGGCAGTCAGGATGGGGCTCGGGAGGCGTCTTGGAGAGGCTGGAGCCACTTGGGATTCTGAAGTAAGAGCTGTGGCGTCTGGGGAGAGCTCCTGTATTAATCTGTTTTCACGCTGCTGATAAAGACATACTTTCTTCCAGGACTGGGAAGAAAGAGGTTTAACTGGATTTACAGCTCCACTTGGCTGGGGAGACCTCACAATCATGGCGGGAGGGGAAAGGCACTTCCTAGGTGGCAGCGGCAAGAGAAAATTAGAAGCAAAAGTGGAAACCCCTGATAAACCTATCAGATCTCATGAGACTTATTCACTATCACGAGAATTGCTGGGGAAAGACAGGCCCCCCATGATTCAGTTATCTCCCCCTGGGTCCCTTCCACAACACGGGGGAATTCTGGGAGGTACAGTTGAAGTTGAGATTTCAATGGTGACACAGCTAAACTGTATCAGTTCCCCAGGAGTTGGAGTCGGGGTGCCTAGTGGTGAGCAGCGTCGCTTCTGGACTGGGGGTAGCAGTGTTTCCTCTGGACTGGGAGGCAGGAGAGGCAGCATCTCCAGACTCCCGTTAAGTTAGAATGCCCTCCTATTAACTGGGAGGGTGTTTTATACCAAACACGAGCTGGGCATGGGTGCGTCTCTGGTCTCCTTCCTGTACCTTCTCTTTTCTGACCCTGGATGCCCCTCACCGTGATACTGACTCCCCCTCCTGAAAATACAAATCATAGTTGAGTTAGGATGTGGCAGGCTTGCCCCATCACCCAGCTCCAGGGACCAGCAACTTGAAAACAAGGGGGCTGTGTCCTGAGAGCTGGGTTTTGCAGTGCTGGGAGGGAGAGCCAGGAGTTGCTGCATGTTCTCTCCTCCAGGTTCCAAATATTTCTTTCTCCTCCCTTTTTTTTTCTTGAGACAGGGTCTCACTGTCACCCAGGCTAGATTGTAGTGGTGTGATCACAGCTCACTACAGCCTCAACCTCCTGGGCACCAGTGATCCTCCCACTTCAGCCTGTGAGTAGCTGGGACTATAGGCATGCACTATCATGCCCAGCTAATTATTTTTGTATTTATTTATTTATTTTTTTGTAGAGATGCAGTCTCACTGTGCTGCCCAGGCATAGTCTTGAACTCCTGGGCTCAAGTGATCCTCCTGCCTCAGCCTCCCAAAGTGTTGGGATTATAGATGTGAACCACCATACCTGGCCTCTTCCTTCTCTCTCTTTTTAAGAAAAAAAACAAAAAAAACACAAAAAACAAAACCTTAAATACCTTTTAAAAGTAAAGATACTAATTTATAATAAAAAGAAGTGCATGTAAAGAAAGAAAGAAAAGTCCCCCACGTCTCACCCTACTCCATCCCACCCTTAACAGCAGCAGTCACTGCTAACAGGTTGGTTTTAGTCTTGTACTTTTTTTTTGACTAGTAATATAAAATAATAGCTATGTCCTGCCATTTGCTTTTTTCTGTAAGTCTATAGTATGGATATACTTTCATGAGAGGGATTCAGATTCATCTTATTCTTTTGTTACCTGTTATTCATCTTATTCTTTTTGTTTTTTGAGAGGGAGTCTTGCCTTGTCGCCCAGGCTGGAGTGTAATGCCACAATCCTGGCTCACTGCAACCTCCGTCTCCTGGGTTCAACCGATTCTCCTGCCTCAGCCTTCTGAGTACCTGGGATTACAGGTGCCTGCCACCATGCCTGGCTAATCTTTTGTATCTTTAGTAGAGACGGGGTTTCACCATGTTGGCCAGGCCGGTCTCAAACTCCTGACTTTGTGATCCACCCACCTCAGTCTCCCAAAGTGCTGGGATTACAGGTGTGAGCCACTGCACATGGCCCATTATTTTTTGTTTTTTGAGACAGGGTCTCAGCTCTCTTTCTTGCCCAGGCTGGAGTGCAGTGGCACAATCACGGCTCACTGCAGCCTCCACTTCCCAGGCTGAAGTAATCCTCCCATCTCAGCCTTCTGAGTATTAATAGCTAGGACCATAGGTGTGTGCTACTGTGCCTGGCTGATTAAAAAAAATTATTTCTAGAAATAGAATCTCCCTATGTTGCCCAGTCTGGTCTTGACCTCCAGGGCTCGAGCATCCTCCCACCGTGGCCCCCAAAGTGCTGGGGTTACAGGCGTGAGCCACCGTGCCCAGCTACATGTGTTGTTTCCATTTTGTCCATCAGGCAGCCCTGGGCAGTAAGTACCGTCATTCCCATTTTATGGCTGAAGAAACAGGCTCAATGAGGTCAGGTGACTTGCCCAAGATTCTTACTGCCAGAAAATGGCAGAGCCAGGGCCTGACTCTAGGTCTGTTTGTTTTTGACGTTCAAGTTCTTTTCACTCTTTGTGCCGCCACTGTCGGGAATTCCTTGGACTTTTTATGTGGCCTGGTGATCTGGGTGTCCTAAGGACTTGTGTCATGAATCTTGATCGAATTTTTGGCCAGAGAATTGCATGTTTCTAGGATTAGAAACACACTCCTGGAAAGCTTTCGCTATGTTGTGTTATGTTTCAGTGGTAACTAGTATTTATTGAGCTCTCAATATCTGCCAGACAGTGAACTTAACGATTTGCTTGTATTATTTTTTGTTTTTGAAGTATCGATCGAAGGACTGAATGTCATTGGTGAGATTTGAGGCACTGGCTGGTAGGGGTGTGTGTGTGTGTGTGTGTGTGTGTGTGGTATGTTTGTGTGTCTGTGTGATGTGTGTGTGTGTGATGTGATGTGTGTGTGTTTGTGTGATGTGTGTGTGGTGTGTGTGTGTGTGTGTTTGTGTGATGTGTGATGTGTGTGTGTGTGGTGTGTTTGTGTGATGTGGGGTGTGTGCGTGTGTGTGTGTGTGTGTGTTTATAAGGGCCTGCTGGTCCCTGTCTAAGGCTGGCCCCCTCTGGACACTGACCCTCACCTCTGACTTCAAGGTGTACTGCCTCCACCTGCACCACTCCTTGAGTAGCAGGGTCCCTTCTCTCTTGGGCACTGTTGGGCAGAGTGAAGCACTCTACGGTGGTGCGCTGGAGAGAGTCCAGAGTGCTTGGGTCACCTCTGATCTCAGCCTGCCCTTAGTGGAAGAGGGGCTTGGGTGGGCTGGGGTAAGGATGCCTGATGGGTAGTGGGTGGGGGTCTTACCTGTTGGGTCTTCCTTCCCATTCTTTCTGGGCCATTCCAGAAGACTGTGGGGCATGGCAGAAAGAGCACTAGGAAGGAGTCCAGGATGCAGATCCAGGACCAGCTGTGTCCCTGACAGTCTTTATTTTTAATTTTACTTATTTATTTTTGAGATGGAGTCTCACTCTGTTGCCCAGGCTGGAGTGCAGTGGTGTGATCTCAGCTCACTACCACCTCTGCCTCCTGGGTTCAAGTGATTCTCATGCCTCAGCCTCCTGAGTAGCTGGGATTACAGGCGTGTGGAACCATACCTGGCTAATTTTGTGTTTTTAATGGAGACAGGGTTTCACCATGTTGTCCAGGCTGGTCTCAAACCCCTGACCGTAAGTGATCCTCCTGCCTTGGACTTCCAAAATCCTGGGATTACAGGCATGAGCCACCACATCTGGCTAATTTTGTGTTTTTAGTGGAGGTGGGGTTTCACCATGTTGTCCATGCTAGTCTTGAACTCCTGGCCTCAAGTGACTCTCCTGCCTTGGCCTCCCAAAGTACTGGGATTATAGGCCTGAGCCACTGTGCCTAGCTCCTGACAGTCTTTAGATGAAGCACTTGCCCCTGGCCATCTCTGTAGTAGAGAAAGACCAGATGGCGGGCAGTGGAAAATTGCTCCAATTTATATGAAGTTTAACCAGTTATTAGCTGCAGTGGCTTCCTCTGAAGGGACCCACAGGGAGGCTGTTAGCTCCTGTGGTTGAGAAACTATCTGGGGTTACTGGGCTGAGTGAGACTGAAATGCGTGACTTTAGTCCAGCAGTTCTTTTCAAAATGAGCAGGCCAATGTGTTGGAGGGTGCTGGATGCCGAGTGCAAAAGGAATAGTGTTGGTTACCTGTCCCTTGTGGCCACACGGCTCTGTTCTGCCTCGGGCCACCATTCCCACTGTGCTTTTCCCCACTATGAGCACCAGATGCTGGCCATGGAGTTGACCCCGTGCTCTGGGTGGGCTGTCCCTCTCCAGTGCTGCCCAAGTCCTGAGCGCTCACTCAGCTTCACCCTGCTGCTCTCACCGTCCCTGGGCTGGCAGAGGAATGGCTGGAATGGCTGCCTCAGCTTTTCCCTAGTTCAGACATGGGAGACCTTTGTGGCACATCACTTTGGTGAATCCTGTGCAGCTACGAGGAACCACATTTTAGAAAAATATTTAATCATCTGGAATGTGCTTGTGACAAAATTTAAAACACATGCTTTAAAATGACAATTAATGACTACTGTAAAAGTTGTGTGCATCTTAATTTTTTTATGGTTTTGATTTTTCAAACAAAATTGGGAACATCTGAAACTATTGTTTAGCTCTTGGCTGTTTTTTCAAAGGGGTATGATGTTCCTTGTCACCAGCTGGGTAGGAAGGGTGGGATTACCCACTCCCATTGGACATCTGGGAAATTGGGGGACCAGGTGGGTGTGGTGACTTGCTGGGGTCCCTCAGCACCATGCGACAGTGGCTCATAGCGCTGCTGAGCCACACCCTCCTCTCTCCCTCAGATAATCTTCCTGCAGACCAGGCCTCGCCTGCCACACACGGCTGCCCTGCTGAGCAGCTGCATGGACGGCTACGTCTATGCCTGGTCCATCCACGGGAATGGGGGCCTGCTGGGGAAGTTTCCTGTGGACCTAGACCCTGGGGACGTTGTCGTGGGTGCCATGGCCACTGATAAAAATGACTGGATCCTCATCATGGGGGATTGTAGAGGATACATCAAGGTGAGGAAGAACCGGCACTGAGACTGAGGGGCTGGTGCCAACCAAGCGTCCGGCCAGCTCTTCGCTGCACGTGGCCCTTGCCTGGTTCCTACTCCCTCTGGGTACTGGTTCCATTTGTAAAACAATGCAGGGAGGAGGGTGGGCTACCTTAGGAGTCTGCTATGCCCAGTGACATGAGTGGGGGCTTGCTTCAAAAGGCCCCTCCAAGAAGCCTTCCCCGGCGAATTCCAGGCTCCATCATTGTCTTCTACAACTCCCTCATCCCCCAGTCATGTGGCCAATCCAGGATCAGCTGGCTCAGGAGCTGATTTTGTGCCTTGTGGCAAGATGTGAGGCAGGGGTGAGCCAGTCACACTCTGCTGCCTGCTAATCCTGGAGTCTGGCCTGGAAGATCCCTAAGGCCCTTTCTGGCCCTGAGTGGTGAGGTATCTCAGAGATGCAAGGAAGAGCTGCCCCCCACAAATGAAGAGGAAGGGTCGGGAGGAGCCCACAGAGTGAGCTGGGGTCTGGGTCAAGGCACGTGAGGCCACTAACCCATACTTTGTGTCTAGATCTGGGACATCAAGGATTACTGCGCATGCCCTGATAAACAGCCTTTCCAATCCAGTGGGGCCAAGGTTGTCCCTGAAGCACCCAACAAGTTCCGGTTCTTAATTCCTCAGCAGGTTGGGACGAGCTTCCCATACTACGTCCCCTCGGAGGATAAAGAGGTAGGAGGATTACTGGAGGGTTGCTCAGGAAAGTGCCTTTGAGCCCCACAGATGAGTTAGGATCATCGACTCTCTCATACCCAAGAGAAATACATTTCCTAAAAGATAAGAGCAAAAATGTTGGTAGAATTAGTATTCATAATAATACCACATGAGAAAAAACCCAAATGCCCATCACTGTAGACTTGAAAATAATTAGGAAAAAACTACGGAATAATATCTGGCACCGGAAATGAATTTAGTCACGACAAAATGAAGAACTCCTCAAACAATTTAGGCAAAAGAAGTTAGACACAGAAGAGTATATATTAGAAATGATCATTTTTGTTGGGGGAGGGGAGAGGCTGGAAGGAGTCACGAAGGAGACTTCTGGGGTGGGTGGCAATGTTCTGACTCATCAACGGGCCTGATGATGCAGTTGTGTTCAGTTTCTAAAGATTTATTCAGTGGTGGGCCGGGTGCAGTGGCTTTTGCCAGTAATCCCAGCACTTTGGGAGGCCAAGGCTGGTGGATCACCTGAGGTCAGGGGATTGAGACCAGCCTGACCAACATGGTGAAATTCCATCTCTACTAAAAATACAAAAATCAGCCGGGTGTGGTGGCACACGTCTGTAATCCCAGCTACTTTGGAGGCTGATGCACAAGAATTGCTTGAACCTGGGAGGTGGAGGTTGCAGTGAGCTAAGATTGCGCCATTGCACTCCAGCCTGGGTGACAGAGCAAGACTCTCTCTCAAAACAAAAGAAAAAATTTTTTATTCAGTGGTACACTTACATACCATTTTCTATGTGTATATTTATACATCAATGAAAGTTTTAAAAAGTGAGGCAACCTAAAAAGGCTTACAGCAAAGGGTCTAAGTCTCATTCCTGTTCCCCCAAAACGGTTCATGTGTCCCTGAAATGAGCAGCTGTGTTGATTTTTGGGTATCCTCCAGTGTTTACTTACGCAAACAGAAACGTGTAGAGCTATTTTGCCTACCTGAAGGTAGCATTTCACGCACACTGGAACTCATCTGGCTTTTCTCGCTGTATGATAACCTCCCAGAGACCTTTGCATAGCAGCACATTATCCCTTTTCCAGGTAAATTTGCCTTTAAAAAAAATCTTACACAAAAGTGAATAGTGAGTGGCGTTTTACATATGTGAAGACATTTCTGTAAGAGACAAGTGGGTTGCTAGGTGAAAGGGTTGCATGCATTTGCAACCTTGATAGCCCTCTTGTAGTCTTACATGCCTTCTGAATCTCCGCGTGAGTATGTTATGGCCAGTCAGTTTTGGTATGAAGAAAATGTCATTGTATTCAAATCTCTTGGGAACTGGTTACCCACAGGGTCAGCATGTGAAGAATTTGTCATGTTGATACAGTCATTTTAACAATAATATGTACTGCTTGCAGTGTTCCAGAGATGGTGATTAGTATGTTATATATGCATTCATTAATCTCCATGATGACTTGTGAGGGAGATGTTATTTTTCGGATGAGGAAGTAATGAAACCGAAATGCTGAGAGACTCGTCTAAGCTCCAGTAGCAACCAGTCTAGACCTGGGACTAAACCCAAGTCTGTCTGACTCCAGCATCTATGTTCCTGACCATCTGCTCTTAGTTTTATAACAATATGTTTTAAGGCCGGGCACTGTGGCTCAAGCCTGTAATCCCAGCACTTTCGGAGGCCGAGGGGGGTGGATCACGAGGTCAAGAGATCGAGACCATCCTGGTCAAAATGGTGAAACCGTGTCTCTACTAAAAATACAAAAAATTAGCTGGGCATGGTGGCGCGTGCCTGTAATCCCAGCTACTCAGGAGGCTGAGGCAGAATTGCTTGAACCCAGGAGGCGGAGGTTGCAGTGAGCTGAGGTGGCGCCATTGCACTCCAGTCTGGGTAACAAGAGCGAAACTCTGTCTCTTAAAAAAAAAATGTTTTAAACAATTGGGATTATATTGTATGTAACTAGAATTTCATATATCATCAAATATTTTTTCTTTAAAATGTTATTAATATTCTTTCAAATGGGCAAATCATAATTATTTATATTTCTGAGGTTCAATGTGATGTTTTGATCTATGTACACATGTAGAATGATTAAATCAAGCCAATTAGCATACCTACCACCTTGGCCAGATTCGGTGACTCATGCCTATAATCCTGGCATTTTAGGAGAACAAGGTGGAGGGATCACAAGCAGGAGATTGAGACCACCCTGGCTAACATGGTGAAACCCCCATCTCTACTAAAAATCCAAAAAAAATTAGCTGGGCATGGTGGCGCATGACTAGTCCCAGCAGGAGAATTGCTTGAACCTGGGAGGCGGAGGTTGCAGTGAGCTGAGATTGCACTATTGCACTCCAGCCTGGGCAACAGAGCCAGACTCTATCTCAAAAAAACAAAAACAAAACCCAAAAAACATATCTAACACCTCACTTACTTACAATTTTTATGGTGATTCACTTAAAATTTACTCTTTTAGTTACGTTGAAGGATGTAATATATTATTGACTGTAGTCACTCTGCTGTGCAACAGATCTCAAAACTTATTCCTCCTGTCTTACTGAAACTTGGTATCCCTTTGACCAATAACTTCTTATTCTCTCCCCCTCATTCTTCACCCTACCCTCTAAGCCTCTGGTAACCATCATTCTCCTTTCTACTTCTTTTTAAAATCCTTTTTTTGGCCAAGTGCGGTGGCCCATGCCTGTAATCCCAGTACTTTTGGAGGCTGAGGTAGGTGGATCAGCTGAGGTCAGGAGTTCAAGACCAGCCTGGCCAGCATGGTGAAACCCTGTCTCTGCTAAAAATACAAAATTAGCCAGGTGTGGTGATGTGTGCCTGTAATCCCAGCTCCTCTGGAGGCTGAGGCAGGAAATCGCTTGAATCTGGGAGGCAGAGGTTGCAGTGAGCTAAGGTTGTGCCACTGCACTCCAGCCTGGGCAACAAAGTGAGACTCCGTCTCAAAAAATAAATCAAATCAAATAAAAAAACATTTTTTTTTTTTTGGTAGAGATGAGGGTCTCACTATTTTGCCTGGACTGGTCTAAACTCCTGTGCTCAAGGAATCCTCCTACCTTGGCCTCCCAAAGTGCTGGGATTACAGGTGTGAGCCACTGTGCCCAGCCCTTTCTGCTTCTATGAGTTTGACTTTTTATGATTCCATATATAAATAAGATCATGCGGTATTTTTCTTTCCTGCCTGGCTTATTTCACTTAGCATAATGTCCTCTGGATTTATCTATGTTGTCCCAAATGACAGGACTTTTTTCTCTTTTAAGGCTGAGTATTATTCCATTGTGTGTATACACCACATTTTCACTGTCTGTTCATCCTTTGATGGCCTTTATGTTGATTCCATATCTTGGCTATTGTGAAAAGTGCTGCAGTAAACAGGGGAGTACGGATATTTCTTTGACATATTGATATGACATATTGATCTCTTTTGGATATATACCCAGAAGTGGGATTGCTAGATCATATAGTATTTCTAATTTTAGTTTTTTGAGGAAACCCTGTACTATTTCTCATAGTGGTTGATACGGTTCGGTTGTGTCCTCACCCAAATCTCATCTTGAGTTGTAGCTCCCGTAATCCCATGTGTCCTGTGAGAGACCTGGTGGGAGGTAACTGAATCCTGGGGGTGGTTTCTCCCATGGTGTTCTCATGATAGTGAATAAGTCTCATGAGATTTGATGGTTTTATGAAGGGCAGTTCCCCTGCACATGCTCTCTTGGCTGCCGCCTTGTAAGATGTGCCTTTGCCCGCTTTCACCTTCTGCCATGATTGTGAGGCCTCCCCAGCCATGTGGAACTGTGAGTCCATTAAACGTCTTTTTCTTTATAAATTACCCAGTTTCGGGTATGTCTTTCTTAGCAGCATGACAACAGACCAATACAGTGGTTGTACTAGGTTACATTCCCTCCAACATTGTACAAGGGTTTTCTTCTTTCCGCATCCTCACCGACACTTATTTCTTGTCTTTTTGATAACATCTAATCTGACAGATGTAAGATGGTAGGTATCTCATTGTGGTTTGATTTGTTTTTCCTAACGATTAGTGATACTGAACATTTTTTCTTGAACCTGTTGACCATTTGAATGTCTTCATTTGAGAAATGTCTCTTCAGATGCTTTGCCCATTTTCTAATTGGGTTATTTGTTTTCTGACTATTGAGTTTTTTGAGTTTCTTATTTATTGTGGATATGACTCCCTTATCAGATGTATGATTTGCATATATTTTCTGTCTCTCTGTGGGTTAGCTCTTCACTTTGTTCATTGTTTCCTTTGCTGTCCAAAAGCCTTGCATTTTGTCTAAAATTTCATTTGTCTGTTTTTGCTTTTATTTATTTATCTTTATTTTAAATTATTTTTGAGTCTTGCTCTGTCACCTAGGCTAGAGTGCAGTGGTACAATCTCAGCTCACTGCAATCTCTATCTCTCAGGTTCAAGTGATTCTTCTGCCTCAACCTCCTGAGTAGCTGGAATTATAGGCGTGTACCACAACACCCAGCTAATTTTTGTATTTTTTGGTAGAGACAGGATTTCACCATGTTGGCCAGGCTGGCATTGAACTCCTGATCTCAGGCAATCCACCCACCTTGGCCTCCCAAAGTGTTGAGACTGCAGGCATGAGCCATTGTGCCTGACCTATTTTTGCTCTTATTACCTGTGCTTTTGGGGTTACAGCTAAATGACCATTGCCCAGATTAATGTCATGGAGCTTTTCCTGTAGGTATTCTTATAGTAGTTTTACAGTCTCAGATCTTATCTTTAATCCATTTTGAGTTGATGGTTATACTTGAGATAAGGATCCAATTTTATTCTTCTATATGTGAATCCAATTTTCCTAGTAGTTTATTGAAGAGACTGTCTTTTCCCCATTATGTATTATTAACACCTTTGTCAAAAATCAATTGACTATTAATGCATGGATCTATTTCTGTTTTTTTTTCTCTCCTGGTCCATTAGTTAATGTGTCTATTTTTATGCCAGCATCATACTGTTTTGATTATATTAGCTTTACAATATATTTTGAAATCAGGGACTGTGATGCCTTTAGCTTTGTTCTTTTTGCTCAAGATTGTTTTGGCTAGTCAGGATCTTTTATGGTTGCATATGAATTTAAGGATTGTCTTATTTCTGGAAGAAATGATATTGGAATTTTGATAGGGACTACATTGAATCTGTAGATCGATTTGGGCAGTATGGATATTGTAATAATATTAATTTATCAACACAAGATATCTTTCCATTTATTTGTGTTTTCTTAGTTTCTTTAAACAGTGTATTATAGTTTCCAGTATACAGATCTTTTAACTCCTTGGTTAAATTTACCCCTAAGTATTTTATTTTATTTTAGTTGCTAATACATATGAGACTATTTTCTTTTTTTTTTTTTGTGGGGGTGGAGTCTCACTCTATTGCCCAGGCTGGAATGCAGTGGTGCATTCTCAGCTAACTGCAACCCCTGCCTCCTGGGTTCAACTGATTATTCTACCTCAGCCTCTTGAGTAGCTGGGGTTACAGGTGTTCACCACCATGTCTGGCTAATTTTTGTATTTTTTGTAGAGACAGGGTTTTGCCGTGTTGGCCAGGCTTGTCTTGAACTCCTGGCCTCAGGTGATTCACCTGCTTTGACATTCCAAAGTGCTGGAGTTGTATTCTTAATTTTCTATTCTGATAATTCATTGTTAGTATATAAAAACACTACTGATTTTTGTGTGTTAATATATCCTGAAAATTTACTGAATTTGTCAATTTTTTTTTTTGAGACGGAGTCTCGCTGTCACCAGGCTGGAGTGCAGTGGCACAATCTTGGCTCACTGCAACCTCTGCCTCCTGGGTTCAAGCTATTCTCCTGTCTCAGTCTCCCAAATAGTTGGGATTACAGGTGTCTGCCACCACGCCCAGCTAATTTTTGCATTTTTAGTAGAGATGGGGTTTCACCATGTTGGCTAGGATGGTTTCGATCTCCTGACTTTGTAATATGCCTGCCTCCGCCTCCCAAAGTGCTGGGATTACAGGCATGAGCCACCTCGCCTGGCTGGATTTTTAATATATAAAGTTATGTTGTTATTAAGCAGAAACAATTTCGCTTCATTCTTTCCTATCAAGATGCTTTTATTTCTTTCTCTTGCCTAATTGCTCTGTCTAGGACTTCTAGTACTATGTTGAAAAAGAGTGGTCAGAGTGTGCATCCTTGTCTTGTCCCTGATCTTAGAGGAAAATCTGTGTAGCATTGAATATGATATTAGCTATGGGTTAATCATATATGGCCTTTATAGTGTTGAGGGTACATTCCTTCTATACCTAATCTGTTAAGAGTTTTTATCATGAAGGGCTGTTGAATTTTGTTAGATTTTTTTCTCTGCCTCTATTGACATGATCATATGATTTTTATTTTTCATTTTGTTAATGTGGTCTATCATAGTTATAGATTTGTATATGTTTAACCATCCTTACATCCCTGGGATATAAAATATTCTTGAACACCACACTTTCTATTGATTAAATAATATTTTACTTTATGGAGTTAATACATTTTCATTTTATGGGATTATAATCCCTTATTTAGCTTATTACCTACTATTGGACATTAGTATGGTTTCTGACTTTTCATTATCAAAAAATAAAGAAAAATGAACAAAACCTTAGAAAGACACAAACTATTAAAGCTGACTTAAGAAGAAATAGAAAATCTGAAGATATAGAAAACCTGAATGTAACAAGTAAGGAGATTGGATTAGCAATACAATTTTCCATAATGTAAACTCCACATTCAGGTAGTTTCACTGGTAAATTCTACCCAATATTTAAAGAATTAATGTCAATTGCTTACAAACTCTTCCAAAAGAGTTCTCTATGAGGCCAGTATTACCTTGATATCAAAAGCAGAAAAAGATATCACAGGAAGATAAAACTACAGACCCAATATTTTTATGACTATAGATACAAAAATCTTCAAAATACTAGCAAATTGAAACCAGCAAGATATGAAAATCATTATATACCATGACAAACTAAGATTTATTCCAGAAATGCAAAGTTGGCTTAATATCCAAAATCAATTCATGTAATACATCATATCAACTGAATAAAAAACAAAGGCCATATGATTATATCAATAGATGCAAAAAGAGCATTTTAACAAAATTAAACACCATTTTTTCATTAAAACACTAAATAAACTAGAAAAGACAGGAACTCCTTCAACCTGATAAAAGCTATTTATGAAAACTCACAGGTAGCATAAAACTTCATGTTGAAATATTAAATACTTTCCTATAAAATCAGAAATAAGACAAGAATGTTTACTCTTATCACCTAGTTTAATATTTTACTGGGAGGTCAAGGAGGCAAGAAAATGAAATAAAAGATATCTGTATTGGGGAGGAAGAAGTTAACTATCACTGTCTGCAGATGACATGATCTGACTTATAAAGCTAAAGAATCCATTGAAAATTATTAAAACTAACAAATTTAATAGGTTGCTTAATATAAGGTAAATATACAAAATCAATATATTTGTATACACTAGAAATAATCTAAAAATTAAATTTTAAAAATTATAATAGCATCAAAAATAAAATACTTTGGAATAAATTTGGAAAAGAAGTGCAAAGCTTGATCTCTGAAAATTGTATAACATTATTGAAAGAAATGAAAGAATGCCCAAATAAATGGAAATACATCTCATGTTCATTGATTGGAAGACTGATGTTGTTAATATAGCATATTCCCCAAATTGCTTCAATGCAATTTTTATCAAAATCCCAGCTGCTTTATTTTATTTTGTCTTTTATTTTCTCCTCCCCTCCCCTCCCCTCTCCCCTCCCCTCCCCTTTCCTCTCCTCTCCTCTCTTCTCTTCTCCTCTCCTCTCTCCTCCCTCCCTCCCTCCCTCTTTCTCTTTTCTTCCTTTTTTTTCTTTGATGGAGTCTTGCTCTGTCACTCAGGCTGGAGTGCAGTGGCACTGTCTTGTTTCATTGCAACCTCTGCCTCTCAGGTTCAAGTGATTCTCCTGCCTCAACCTCCCGAGTAGCTGGAAGGCACCTTCCAGCATGCCTGGCTAATTTTTGTGTTTTCAGTAGAGACAGGGTTTTGCCATGTTGGCCTGGCTAGTCTTGAACTCCTGACCTCAGGTGATCCTCCTGCCTCAGCCTCCCAAAGTGCTGGGAGTATAGGCGTAAGCCACTGTGCCCAGCTTGCTTCCTCCCTTCTTCCATCCCTTCCTCCCTCCCTGCCTCCCTCCCTCCCTTCCTTTTTGGAGATGCAAGAGATCTAGATAGTAAGAAAAAAATCTTGAGAAAGAACACAGTTGAAGGCTTCAGACTTCCCAAAACTGAATACAAAGTTACAGTAATCAAGACACGTGATACTGGCATAAGGAAAGACATGTAAGTCAATGGGATAGAATTAAGAGTTGAAAATACATTCTCACATTTATGGTCAATTGATTTTTGACAAGAATGCCAAGATAATCAAATGGAGGGAAATAATATTCTTTTTGAAACATGCCCTCCTGGGACAATAGGGGTAACTTTATTAGAAGAATGAAGTTAGACTCCTACCTCATAACACACACACAGATTAACTCCAAATGGATCATAGACCTAAATGTAAGAGCTAAAAGTATAAGACTTAGAAGAAAATAGATGAAAAATATTTGTGACCTTAAATTAGACACTGTATCTTAGATATCACCAAAAATAAGCTACGAAAGAGAAAAACAGATAAATTAGACTGTCAAAATTAAAAACTTTAGGGCTGCAAAGGATATCATCAAGAAAGTGAAAAGATAACCTTAGAGGGAGGATGGGGGAAGATGGCGCTCTAGAAGCAACTCACGATTGCACCTCTCAGTCAAGACGCAGAGGGTGAGTTCACACCGCATTTCCAGACGGATCTTTATAGCCCACAGAGTGGGGGAAAAGCCCAGGTGTAAGAGGGACACAGGACGCAAGCACAGCAGTATCCGTAGGTGCAGCCAGGCAGCCGGTGCTGCAGCGCAGCGGCACGGGCTCACAAAACACACGGTCTCGGCGCTCTGTTAAACCGGCAATTTGAGACTTGGGAGGGCAGATTGCCATGTTCATCTGATTGAACGGGTTTTGGACGGTGAACCAGACCAGGAGATTTCTGGGAGGTGAACTGTGAACGAGCGCAGCAGGTCGCTGCACAGGAAATCACACAGATCCCGGTGCCTCTTCAGCTGGTGGCTGAGGCACCTGGGAGAGAGTCAACCCTACAACTTAAAAAAAAAAAA
>CM052652.1:125068700-125138082 GCA_028533165.1 Leontopithecus rosalia | reverse complement strand
AGGGATGGCATGGGGAGAAATGCCAAATATGGGTGAGGGGGCAGAAGGCAGCAAAACACACTGCCACATGTGTACCTATGCAACTGTCTTGCATGTTCTGCACATGTACCCCAAAACCTAAAATGCAATAAAAAAAAAGATAACCTTAGAGAAAATACTTGCAAATCATATATCTGATAAGGGACTAGTATCCAGAATATATGAAGAACTCTTACAACCTGATAAAAAAGACAAATTAATTAAAATATGGTAAAGGACTAATAAGCATATTAAATGATGCTGAACATCATTAGCTCTCAGGGAAATGCATATCAAAAGTAATGAGATCCCACTTTACACTCTCCAGGATAACTATAGATAATTGCAATGGTTGTCTGGTTGTCTGGGATGTGGGCAAACTGGGACTCTTACACATTGCTTGATAGAATGTAGGAAGGTGGCTGGGTGCGGTGGCTCATGCCTGTAATCCCAGCACTCTGGGAGGCCCAGGCGGGAGGACCACCTGAGGGGTCAGGAATTCAAGACCAGCCTGGCTATCATGGTGAAAGCCTGTGTCTACTAAAATTACAAAAATCAGCTGGGCATGGTGGCAGATGCCTGTAATCCCAGCTACTCAGGTGGCTGAGGCAGGAGAATTGCTTGAACTTGGGAGGCAGAGATTGCAGTGAGCCGAGATTGAACCATTGCATTCTAGCCTGGGCAACAACAGCGAAACTCTGTCTCAAGAAAAAAAAAATGTAGAAAGCTGCAGTCGCTTTGGAAAACAGTCTGGCAGTTCCTCAAAAAGTTAATTTAATATATCAATGTAAGACTTTTAGAATAAAATAAATGGAAAAATATTTGTGACCTTAAATTAGACAGTGTATCTTAGATATGACACCAAAAACAAGCTACAAAAGAAAAAAACAGATAATATAAGTGTAGAGTTACCATATGACCTAACAGGTCCACTTCCAAGTGTTTACCCAAGGGAAATGAAAACGTACATCCACATAAAATCTTGTACATGAATATTTATGGTAGCATTATTTATAATGCAAAAGTGGGAACAACCCGAATGTCTGTCAACTTCCAAATGGTTAAAGTGTGGTATGGTGATACAGCAAAATGTTATTTAATAATAAAAAGGAATAAAGTACTGGTGCATGCAACACGGATGAATCTTGAAAATACTATGCTAAGTGAAAGAAGCCACCACAAAATACCACACATGCTGTGATTACACTTAAATGACATGTCCAGAGTGTCCATAATATACTTTCTACAGAGATAGAAAGTAGATTAGTGGTTTCCTGAGGCTGGGGGAGGGAGTTGGGGGAATTGGGTAGTGACTGCTGGGTAGAGTTTCGTTCTGGGGTGATGAAATGGTCTAAAATAGAATGTGGTGATCGTTTCACAACTCTGAATTTACTAAAAGCCATTGAATGAGCACTTTAAATTGGTAAATTATATGTGAATTATGTTCTGATAAAGTTGTGTTTAGGTGTCTGTAAAAATGATGGCGCAAATACTCTTTTACAAATTTTTTTTTTTTTTGAGATGGAGTTGTTTCACTGTTGTTACACAGGCTGGAGTGCAATGGCGCGATCTCGGCTCACCACAACCTCCGCCCCCTGGGTTCAGGCAATTCTCCTGCCTCAGCCTCCTGAGTAGCTGGGATTACAGGCATGCGCCACCATGCCCAGCTAATTTTTTGTATTTTTAGTAGAGACGGGGTTTCACCTTGTTGACCAGGATGGTCTCGATCTCTTGACCTTGTGATCCACCCGCCTCGGCCTCCCAAAGTGCTGGGATTACAGGCGTGAGCCACCGCGCCCGGCCCTACAAATCTTTTTACTTGTTGTTCATAGTTGTTTATTTGCACATCTAGTGATTTGTCCCAAGGAAAGAGCACGTAAAAGAACATAAGCCATTTTAAAGCCTTTAATGTATACAACAAAATTACACTCCACAAGTTTTATACAATTGTGCATTTCATTGGCCTGTTTTGTTTTATCCTTGACAACCTAAATAATTTATTAGTGGTATTCGTCTGAGGATCCTCTGAGTCTGTCGGAGTGCCTTCCTTACAGAAGGTATTCAGTAAATACATGCTCTAAGTGAGGAAAACATTTTTGGTTGATTTTTAGGTGCAGATGGTTTCTTTTAATTTTAATTAAGATGCCTTTGTTTATTAGTGATATTGACATCTTCTCTTATTTTACTGGGTTTATATAACTTTGTGAATTGTCTCTTCATGTCCTTTGCCTACTTTTCTATTGTGGTAACTGTCTTCTAAAAATGTTGTATAATTATTTAAAAATATGTTAGGCTGGGTTTGGTGGATCATGCTTGTAATCCCAGCCCTTTGGGAGGCCAAGGTGGGCAGATCGCTTGAGCCCAAGAGTTTGAGACCAGCCTGGGCAACATAGTGAGACCCCATCTCTAAAATATTAAATAATGTACAAAATTATATATTTTTTTATTTTTATTTTTTTGAGACAGAGTCTCGTTTTGTCGCCAGGCGCCAGGCTGGAGTGCAGTGGCGCGATCTCCACTCACTGCAACCTCCACCTCCCGGGTTCAAGCAATTCTTCTGCCTCAGCCTCCCAAGCAGCTGGGACTACAGATGTGCGCCACCACGCCCAGCTAATTTTTTATATTTTAGTAGAGATGGGGTTTCACTATGTTGGCCAGGATGGTCTTGGTCTTTTGACCTCGTGATCTGCCCGCCTCGGCCTCACAAAGTGCTGGGATTACAGGAGTGAGCCACCGCGCCCGGCATAAAAATATATTAAAAGATTAACTCATTGTCTATCATATGTATTACAAATATCTCCCCACTTGCCATTTGTTTGTTAATTTTATTTACGATGATTTAAAAATTATATTTTTTGGTGATCAATTCAGTTTTTATTCCCATTGTGATATTTTCCTTTGCTTGTCTATCATTTTCTTAGAGATAAGATAAACATCGATTTATTCTTTTATAGGTATTCTATGATTTCATTGAAAATATAATCTTCAGTGCGTCTAGTATTTGTAAGATAAAAGATAACTTAGATTTCTCTTATAGTTCATCAGGTATCCTACTACCGTTTATTGAGTCATGTTTTCTTTTACCACTCTTACTAAATTCTGAAGATTCACATACATTCGGGTTGGTTTCTGAGTTTTCTATTGTCTTCCATTGCTTTGTTTAAAGCATGTATTATTCTGACTTTCCATAGTTGAATATGGCTGAATAAGTTCCCCTTTGTTAATCTTGTTTTCTTTAAAAATGGTCATTTTCACTCATTTTCCAGTTAAGTAGTTTTACCCTCTCATAGTGAATGTGATTTAACACCCCATTGCCCACCCTATTCCTCTCCCAATGCCCAAATGAAAAACTTTAGAAGACTGAGGCTCTTGCCCTGGCCCCATCATTTTCTGGCTATGTGGGCTTAGGCTAGATATTGAACATGTCTGACTCTCACTTTCCTCCTCTGTAAGTCAGCGAGAATCACATACTTCCTATAAGGTTGAGAGGTCCAAATGGAATAGTTTATATGGAGGCACTTGGTAAACAATATAGTAATATGCAAGTGCTTTTATGGTTTTACCTAAGGGGCCAGTGAGGTCCAGAGAAGTGCTGGGACCTAGGGTAAGGTCACAAGCAAGTTCATCTGGAATGTATTCAGATTTAGAACCCTAGCCCATGTCCCAGGGCCCTTCCAATTGGGCTCTGCTGCCTGCAGTCCTGGGTGTGTTCTGATTAGCCTGTGTAGTGGTCTTGGTGTAAGTATTTCTCCTGTACTCTCCCCTATAGGTTGTGGCTGGTCATACCATTTCTCTGGTTCCTCCAATGCTCCTGATTACCTGGAAGGGCCATTTGGATAGTGTGGCAGACATTCTGTATGTGGACAACTTCCAGCTGGTTATCAGCGCTGGCCAGGACCGGGATGTCAAGGCTTGGAAACTCTCCGGTGATGCCATTGGTATGGATCCTGCTGAAGCTCAGTGATGCCCAAGGCCCTTCTTGTCTCTGTCCCTGTCTGAACATAAGCTGGCATGAACTTTGTGCTCTGTGGGGAGGGAGTTTGAGGCCACAGCAACTGCTTTTGCTTAAATATTACTGTCTGACCAATTGTCCATTCAGCAAACTGTCCTTCCATCCATTCACCCATCCACCCAATATTATTCACCTATGTATATTTTTGCAAATCATACATATGATAAGGCATATTCCTTTCTCTTTAAAAAAATAAACTTGTTGCATTATATGTAAAGAGAACCATATAAACCAGAAGGGTTAAACTTCTTGAATTTTGAGAAAGTAAACACATACCCATATTAGCCACCATTCATATCAAGAAACAGTTAGGGCCAGGTGTAGTGTCTCATTCCTGTAATCCCAGCACTTTGGGAGGCTGAGGCAGGAGGATCACCTGAGTTCAGGAGTTTGAGACCAGTCTGGCCAACATGCTTAAACCCCATCTTTACTTTCCCATCTTGCAGTATATTAACTATGACTATACCCATTGAGCAGCAACTCTAGATTCCCCCTCTCCCAGCGCCCAGCAACCACCATTCAACTTGCTGTTACTATGAATTTGACTACTTTAGCTCCAATGTCTGAATCATCTGGAGGGTCCACTTCTAATGTCTATTTCTTCTCTTGATTATTGGTTATATATGCCTGCCTTTTCACATGCCATATATACAAAAGAACCCCCAAACCCCAAAAATTTCCTGGGCTTTGTATAAATGGACAGTAAAGACTTCAGTTGATATTGTTTCCCCCCAGAGCATTTTACTCTTTCCTCTGTATAGGGCTGAGCATCTCCAACCAGTTGGGGATTGAATTGAGTTGGGGCTGGATAGCAACTAGGAGGACTCAGTTTGCCTCTGTCTTCTGCTGTCTCAAGGTTGAAATCTGTGTCTGTTTCAGGCTCCTCTTTCAGTGGGACTCTCCCAATGATCTCATTCTGATTTTCTCTACCAGCACCTACAACCCCAGCCTCCCCAGTGCTCAGCAAATGTCCTAACAGGAAAAACAGCTGTGCATTCAGGACTCCACTAGACTTCATTCATCATCCAGCCACAGTGGATACCAGAAGCTCTGCTGTTTTCTCTATGTCTAAGCCAATTCTGATTCTCACTCAGCCTGTGTGTAGACTTGGAAATGTTCCCTGGATGAGAAAGCAGCTCCCACTGCCAGCTTTTTTTGGAAAGACTTGTCCCTTTCTGTCATCTTAGTTCACCTGGCCCCCTTTGCTTCTACTGCTTTCCAGTGATTTTTAAAAAATGATTTTGTTACCTGTTTTAATTTTCTTAACTTTAAAAATCCTGCAGCAGGAGACTGGCTTGCTACTCACTATTCTCTGCTCAAGAGCAGAACTTAAGTTTTTCTGTTTTCACTACCTACTTTTTACTCCAGCCCCATTCCTTCCCCCACCACCTAAATCCACATCTGATGGGTGTCTGAGCATTTTATGCCATTGCCGTTTACACACAAGCTACCTGAAGCCCAGCTGAGGATCATTCAGCCATTGCCATAGTACTCCCCTTCTCAGCCCCCCTCTGGGGCAGGATGCTTTAGGCTTGAGCTTTGAGTGTATCCTAGGGCTTCTGTCTGGCTCATCCAGATATTTGTTGAGTACTCAGTGTTGTGCCTGGCATATGGTGGGCACTCAACATTTGGGCAAGTGTGGGGCCTGAGGGTAGGGGTTGCTAGCTGACCCTTGAGGAGAGAGGGTAAGGGGCAGAGGGCTTGGAGGAGGGGGTTATGTCAGTCATCGTTCTGAGCAGCGTCTGGTCAAATCACAGGGACATTTGGCCTCAGCATGTGGAAAAGACTACAGGATGCCCATGATGGTCTTCATGAACACAGAGCAGGCTTAGAGGAGGAGGGCAGAGCTGGCACCTCCTGGAAGGCCTCCCATCTGGAGCTGCAGTGAGTGAGCACAGCTCGCCTGGTCTTCCCTGGCTTGAGGAGGGAGAGGTTGTGAGTCTTCCCGGGTCCCGGGAAGCCTTTACCTGGGTCGGGTAGAGCTAGGCGTGGGTAGGGAGGGCCCTCGGAAGGCCAGAGGCTTGAGGGTTGCAGGTAACTCTACTCCACAAGTGGCAGCTATGGGGGTAAAGCCCAGGCCCCATTTTAGCCCAGCTCAGCTGAAAGGTTGAGCAGTGAAAGGGCAAAATACAAAAACCCAAGAGCTTGTATGGGGCCCTGTGCCCGAGCCAGGCCCAGGTTTGCTAGAGCTGGCTTCCCTGCAGAGGTCGTTGCTATGTAGCCAGATGTCCCTGGCAGGGAAGTGCTCAGGCCCAAGCCCAACGCCCTGACCCTGAGCAGGCATTTGAGTTACTTCCCGGATTTGCAGGGCACAGAAGACTGCTGGCTGCTTGTTCCTCCCCCTGCAGGTGCATCCCCTACCCACTGTGTCCACTCCATCCTTATTCCTGACCAAGTCTCCAGTAATTCGGGTTCATTCAAGAACCTATGTATTGAGATCCCACTGACTGCCAGACCTTGTGCTAGGTTCTAGAGATACAAGACATCCAGACCCAGGTCCTGCCTCAGAGAACTCACAGTTTACTTGGGGAGGTGGACATGCAGACTCATGGCTGTAGCTTTATGTGATAAGTAATGAGAGGATTAGGAACAGGGATAGCTCAGAGGACCATCCGCATGGTTGAGTGGATCAAGTAAGGAAGGCTTCACAGGAGAGGCAATGTTGGAGTTGGGTTTTGACATTTAAGTAGGAGTTTGTCAGGCACCCACAAAATCTTTGTGGCTCCTGTGCTTCCATCAAGGCATACATGTTGACAGTCCTGTGGAGGGAGATCAAACAAGGCAAAGGCAGGGTTTCCCTGGGGCAGGGGCAGGTATGTTTAAATAGTCCACAAGGGGAGGTCCAGATAAAGCCAGATGGGGTGTCGGGTCTGCATGGCGGAGAGGATAGAGTGGTGGGAGACTGGCAGGACCTGCTGGGTCAGCTGGATCCAGGCTTTGCAAATGTTAATTCTACACATGTTCAGTGATGAGCTCTGGGGGGTTTGGCCTGTGGGGAGGGATGGAAGATTGGAGAGGATCAGGCCCAGGAAGGGGAGGGCCTTTCAGGGTTTCTGGGAGGGTTGCCCTGCCTTGTGGTGGGGGGATATCTTGTGAAGGAAAGGTCCCCACCCTAGGGAGCAGCGGGATCTGGCCGAGGCCCTGATACACCAGCGGCGAGAGCAGGCGGCGCTGATGGCCCTCCTGCATGGGAAGGCAGATAAGGAGGCAGACGCTTGGGCCAAGCTGCAGAAGATGGCCCTGGTGTCCCCATGGGCTGGAGATCGCCCCCTGGAAGACATTGAGGACAGCTGGAGCAAGTGGGAGTCCAGGGACAAGCAGGTGAGGCTGGGAGGGGAGGGGTACATGGGGAGGGATGCAGGGACCCCCAGCTTTCAGGCTTCACTCTCGGCATGGCTTCTGCAGGTGAGCAAAGTCCTGGGAGCAGCTTATAAGCCCAAGGAACACGTGCGGAATACCAGGTTCCTGTCCAGCAGTGTGCCGTACAACTGGATGAAGCAGCAGGTGAGGCGGGATAGGGCAGCTCCCCAGCAGGCTGGACCGGGTGCCAGGGGGTCTCGTTTTCACCAGCAGCCACCTTCGTGCCCACACAGCCCTTCAGTGGGGGTGGACAGGAACCTTTGCCTTTTAACAGGATTCTGGGCCATGGACAGGTCTGGGTTGAGTCTGATATGGTTTGTTTGCCAAGGCCCTGACTGAGGTCATTGGGACAGCATTTGTCCTTGAGGACAAACCTCAAGAGCCTGTGGGACAAGGTCTTCCCTGGTGTAGCCCCTGTCTATAGGCTCCCAAGCATTTTCCATGGTCTGCTGGTTAGCATATTTCCCACCCATGTCCCCGCTGCCATGGTGCTCAGCAGACCAGGGCATCATGCCGGGGCACATAGTAAGAGACAGGGTAAGTAGAAGGAGTGGCTCTCCATCGGGGACAGAAAGGAGCAGGGGATGTTGGAAAGAGCAGATCTGAGCTCCATCCTGCCCTTTCCTGGGCAGATCCCAGCCTCTCCCAGCTCCCCTTCCTTGTCTGCTGTGGGAGTGCTGTGGGAGCTCCCTCCTCTGTGAGGTTCCCTCGGGAATAAACGAGATGACACTGAAGGCCACGTCCCTGCAGGGCCTCCCTGTCCGGGCTGGGGAGAGGCTGGCGTGACATGGATTGCTCCCAGGAGCTCTTTGCACTGGGGCCTCACCCAGGGTCCCAGCTGGAGGCCTAACGCTCAGAAGCGGGCAGTCTACGTGCCCAGCTCACAGGATGGCCATATGCACCATAACTGGGTGGAAAGCAGGGCTGGGTGCCCGGCTTGGTGCTGGGTGGGTGCATGAGCCCACAGGCCATAGTTAGTGGCAGCCATGGTCTTCTGGACGCGTCTTCTTGGCCTGGGAAGACCTCAGGGTGCCTCCTTCCTGAGAGCCTGCTCTCGGCCCTGGGTGTCCCCTCTCCCCGCTCCGCCTCCTGCAGATCTCGCCCCAGGTCTACCGAAGCCTGCACTTCAGCGAGCTGACACCCACTCAGCAGCCCGACTTCCTGACCAGCAGGGGCCGCGACCAGCAGGACCGGCACGTCCGCCTGGTGGCCCGCGACGTCCGGAAGGACCTGGCGCCCAGCAGGGAGCAGGCAGCACTGGATACCATGGCCAGCACGCCTGTGGCCACCTCCTCCCCGTCTTCCTTGTTACCTGTGTCTGCCTCAGCCTCCAGGCTGCCGGACTCCAGCTTGCCCACCTTCCTGAGGCCGCAGTTCTCCTTGCTGCAGCCCCAGTCGGCCTCCACGGCCCATTCCACCCCCTTGGTCCCCTCCCCTGTGTCTGAGTCCACCCTGCAGAGTTCAGCGACCCCCAAGCTCATTGTCTCTTCCTTCGAGCAGCCCCCCAGGCCTCTGAAGCCCACCTTCCTGCCCTCTGTGAAGGGAGGCTCCCATGTCAGGTTCTGAGGTGCCCATGCTCTTCTCTAGTCCTCCAACAGGGCAGCTGCACCCATGGCGAGCCTGGGTGTCCCTGGCTTCTTCCCTCCCAGACCCTTCCCCTGGCCACCCCACTCAGCCTCTCTGGGGAAGTCCACATGTCTCCTGATCTTGTCTTCTCTTTGGCCCCCACAGAGAACCTGGAGCAGAAAATAAATGTTCTCATCTGTGTGCCTCCACAGCGACGAGGCTGGGCTGTGTGTGTGCCCGGTCCCCTTAGGTCCCTCCTTATCTGAGACCAGTCACATCCCCTGGCCAGGCCCTGGGCGCAGGCAGAGAGGAGAGTCCCTTTTTAAGGACATCTGGGTGTGGCTATTTGGCTTGGAAATTTGGTTCAGCCTCATGGCAAGAGTGAGGTCCGCAGCCATCTGGTGGGGGTTGTGGCTGTTCATCTGCCCCTGCTGTCTGTCAGCCTCCCTCATCAGCAAACACTCCCCGCCCAGCACCCTGTTCTGTCCTGTGTGCAAAGAGGCCTGGAAGTGTGGTAGGCGGCCCCCTTCCTGGCTCTGCCGCTGTCTGGCTATGGAGTCCCACGTGTCCTTCCCCTCTGGCCTGGAGGCACCTGTCCAGACCTCTGCTGGGCCCTCAGCCCTCTCGGCAGCTCAAGATCCCATTCTGGGGCATGTGGGGCCTTCTGGACACTTCACCTACAGCCCGAAGGGAGCAGGGACAGCCCACTGCTGCTGAGCAAGGGGTAGGTGGGCTATAGGCTGGGGGTTCTTGGGGGGGTCTCTCTGATGGTCTCAGTGTCTCCACTGACCCTCCTGCCCAGTCCGAGGCTCAGCCCAGAGTGGTGTGTGTGTAGCTCCTCCTCTCTCCCCGCTTCCGTCTCCCTTTACACTTCTCAGGGGTGGAAGGATGGGCTCCCCACCAGCACTCTGCTGGGAGTTTTTTTTTTTTTTTTTTGACACAGAGTCTCAGTTACCCAGGCTGGAGTGCAGTGGCATGATCTCGGCTCATTGCAACCTCCGCCTCCCCGGTTCAAGCGATTCTCCTGTCTCAGCCTCTGAATAGCTGGGACTACAGGCCTGCACTACCATGCCCGGCTAATTTTTGTATTTTTAGTAGAGACGGGGTTTCATCATGTTGGCCAGGCTGGTCTCGAACTCCTGACCTCAAATGATCCGCCCGCCTTGGCCTCCCAAAGTGCTGAGATTACAGGCATGAGCCACCGTGCCTGGCCTGCTGAGAATTTCTACGTCACCTGTACCTCCTTCCTGAGGTCACTGCATCCTCTCCTGCATGAAGAAACTATGACCTCAGCCCTCCCAGCTTGGTTCTTGCACTAAGGAGTCGGGGCACCCAGGAGCCAGGCATCACTGAGGCCAAAATCCATGTGCAGGCTGTGTCCCGAAACCATCTCTGAATCCCTCTCCTAGCGCTGCCGGAAAAGAGTGCCACACTTGATGTCTTTAAACAGCAGGAACTTACTGCCTCCGCTCTGGAGGCTGGAGGTCGGGGTCAGCCCTGGAGGAGGCTGCAGCTTAGGAGTCAGTAGCTTCCTAGCAAACCCGGCCCGCAGCCCTGTTGACTTTCACTTTCACAACAAACACCTATGAAGTGGCTTCTAATCTAGAAAACTCTTCCTTGCGGTGGAGCTGAAAAGTGTCTGTCTGGGGCTCAGAAGGGGCCTGCTCTCTGGGCCACAGAGAATCATGGCCTGTGTCCCCAGGAGGAGGTGCCGGGGATCAGACACCTTTGTGTTGGGGGCATGGGGTGATGGGGCCCTGCCCAGGCCACGCAGACCCCACACGGTGCCTCCCATGGCCTTCACCTCATACATCTCCCCTGGGAAGGGAATTCTCATTTTAGACACTGCCCTTGCATCCGAGGGCTTCTGGATACCCCTAGGAGGCGGTGACAGAGCACCACACAGGGGCCTTCAAACAACAGACATTAATGTCTTCACAGCTCGGGAGGCCAGAAGCCCAAAGTCAGGGTGTCAGCAGGGCACCCTGAACTTGGTAGGGGAGGACCCTTCCTTGCCTCTTCCAGCTTCTGGTGTTTGCTGGTGATCCTCGCTTGGTGTTCCTTGGCTTAGAGAGGCGTCCCCTGCCACTGCCCCGCCTCCACTGTCACACGGACATCTCCTTCGTGGGTCTCCATGAGGCCTCCTCCTTCTTCCTTGTTTCTTTTTCTTCTTCCTCTTCTCCTCCTCCCCCCCTTCTCCCTCTCCTTCTCCTTCCCTTTCTTCCTCTTCCTCTTCTTCTTCTACTTCTTTGTCTTCTTCCTTGAGACAGGGTCTCACTCTGTCTCCCAGGCTGGAGCGCAGTGGAGTGATCACAGCTCACTGCAGCCTCAGCGCCCTCCAGACTCCAGCCGCCCTCCCACTTCAGCCTCCCAAGTAGCTGGGACCACAGGTGCACCCCACTGTGCCTGGCTAATTTTTAGAATTTTTTTGTAGCGGCCGGGTGCAGTGGTTCACGCCTGTAATCCCTGCACTTTGGGAGGCTGACACGGGAGGATTGCTTGAGGACAGGAGTTTGAGACCAGCCTAGACACCATGGCGAAACCCTGTCTCTACTAAAAATATAAAGATTAGTCAGGTCTGGTGGTGCATGCCTGTAATCCCAGCTATTCAGGAGGCTGAGGCAGAAGAATCACTTGAGCCCAGGAAGAAGAGGTTGCAGTGAGTGGAGATTGCACCACTGCACTCTAGCCTGGGAGACAGAACAAGACTCTGTCTCAAAAAAATAAAAAATAAAACTTTTTGTAGAGACAGGATTTTGCTGTATTGCCCAGGCTGGTCTCAAACTCCTGGACTCAAATGATCCTCCTGCCTCAGACTCCCAAAGTGCTGAGATTACAGGCGTGAGTCACTGCACCCGACCTCAGTGACTTCTCAGAAGGACGCCAGGCCTATTGCATCGGGGGCCCACCCTACTCTGGTCTGACTTCATCTTAAGTGATGACTTCTGCAACCACCCTGTTTCCAAGTCAGGCCACGTTCTGGGGTACTGGGCCTGAGGGCTTCAGTGTATCTTTTTGGAGGACACAGGTCAACCATAACAGCCCTCTAGGTGGGGGAGCAGAAGAGACTATGGCTACACTGAAGATTTTCCCAGTTTCTTTTTCTTTTTTCTTCTTCCTTTTTTTTTTTGAAATGGAGTCTTGCTCTGTTGCCCAGGCTGGAGTGCAGTGTTCACTGCAACCTCTACTTCCCGGGTTCAAGAGATTCTCCTGACTCAGCCTCCAGAGTAACTGGGGTTATAGGTGCTCGCCACCACATCCAGCTAATTTTTATATTTTTAGTAGAGATGGTTTCACCATGTTGACCAGGCTGGTCTCGAACCCCTGACCTCAGGTGATCCACCCGCCTCAGCTTCCCAAAGTGTGAGCCACCAGGCCCGGCCAATTTTCCTAGTTTCTAGAGCTGTCAGCTTTGTAGCCGACACCCTCTTCTTCAATTCCAGTTGTTCTCCCAGAAAACTTCAGCGAGAGTCCCATAAACCAGTGATTGACTCTAAGTTACCCACCGCCTCCCTACTGACCCAGGGACTGGCGTTTCTGGGCCAGGCACGGAGCAGGGGTGGCTGTGCTGGATTCCTCTCTTCCATCCTCAGTGGATTTCCCTCGTTGATTTATCCCAGAAGGAGTAGGCTGGAACTCTTTTTCCCTTCTGCAAAAGGATGGAATTTCCAGCATTTCCTCTTTCCCAAAGTTGAAGGAAGTGACAGACAAGCTTTATTAGACGTTCCAAGTGTCAGGCCCTGAACCAGATTCTAAAAGTGCATTTAATCCTCACAGCATTCCGCAAGGTGGGTGCCAATGTTACCTCATTTTTCAGAGAAAGAAACAGAGGCTCAGAGAGTTGAAGTCGCTTGCCCACAATCATGCCAGGAAGTGGGGGAGTTGGTATTTGAACGCTGGCCAGGCTCAGCTGCTCTGAGCGTAACTGCTGGCTGTCCCAGAGAACTCACTCCAACAAAGCTATGTCCAGTGGAGTTGCTCTGGGGCCTGTCCTAGGCTCTGGCCTTATTCCCCGGGGAGTAAGGACCCCTGGTCCTTCCTGACTGACCTGTCCTGGTGTCTGTCCAGCTTAGCCCAGTCTGTGAAGGGCTTGGTGACCTTGGCCACCACTTGAGGCGGGAGGGAAGGGTCCCTGCCAAAGTCACATTGGCTGATCCCAGAAATCAGCATCAGTTAACCAAGGCGCCAGTCCTGGCTGCCAGCACCTTGTCCTGCCCCTCCAGCGTGTCTTTGCAGATTTGGAAAGTGGGCAGGGGCGTAGCTGGGATTGGAAAGGAAAGGCAGGACAGGCAAGGCCTGGGGCAGCTGTGGGTTAGGGCTAGGGTTAGGGTTAGCTGGGATTGGACAGGAAAGGCAGGACAGGCAGGGCCTGGGGCAGCCGTGGGTCTCTCGCGGGGATAAGCGAGATGCTTCTCACCAGTCCAGACTCTGTTTCCAAAGCCCTCTCCTGCCCATGAGCTCACTTGAGCTGGACAACCATCTTCTTAGGCCTTTGCCCCACTTTACAACAGGGCAAACTGAGGCTCAGGGAGGAGTAAGGTTTCACAGCTAGAAACTGATAGAGCTATGATTCACACGCAGGGTTTTCTGAGCCAAAGCCCTCGGACCCTTCCGTTAAATCCTGCTCCACGCGGCATCTCAGGTAGAGAACTCAGAAGTGGGGAGGTGTGTGGATAAGCTGGTGAAAGGCCCGGGGCTGGCCCCTATCTGCCCAGAGGAAGAACACGGGGGAAGGACACTGGGGCTGAGGAGTGGGGTAGAGGGGGTGGCAGTTACCAGGCTTCGGGGGATTTTCTTAGAGGCTGCTGCAAAGCCCTGACCGGGAGGGTGATTCAGGGCTTTCTTTAGAGACCCAAGATGCTGACTTGGGGCCGCTTGTCGGGACACCAGGGACCAGGACAGGCCAACCTGTCCCCAACCCCCTGACTCTGGGTCTCTTCAAACCTCACCTCAAGACACCCGGCCCCATTACAATAACCTTCTGTGACCCACCCTTGAAGGGGTCAGTTGACCCTAATGGGTCCCTTCCCCGCCCTGTGCTGTTCGTACCAAGAGAATGAAACGAGGTTGTGCAAAGCGGAGTAGAATTTTATTTGTTGAGTAAGGCATGGGGAAGGGGAGCTTGCGCTCGAAGCACCTTCTCCCTAAGGCACAGGGAAAAGAGGGATTTTAAGGGCTTTTAGGGCAGGCAGGTGGAGACTGAGCCAGGGATTCCTGGAGACAGGTGGGTTTTTCCAGGACGGGCCGGACCATGCAGCCTGGTCTTTTGCACTCAGCACTTTTTGTGCCTAGCAAGGAGCATCTCTCGTCCCGGGTGGAGATTTTCGCAGGGTAACGAGGCAAGAATTCAGGTCCAGGTGGCGCTGCTCGGTTCAGCTGCGGCTGGTTTGTGGCTATTGGCTTCCAGCTTTTGCTTCTGCAAGCACAGCTGGGAGCACAGGTTACTGCTGTAGGTCCTGGGGTTTCCGAAAGAATCCAGATCATGCTGCAGTGACGCTTTCACTGTTTCTCACACACTAGATTTGCAGAGTTACAGGCACTGAAATAATTGTCAGGTCTGAGTCTCGTCTCCCACCCTGACTTCAGCCAACCCTGGAGCTGCCCATGCAGGTGCCCAAGATGCAGCCGCCACAGGCCCCAGCGTGACAGGCAGGGTTGAGCTCCACCAAGAGCGAGTGAGCAACTGTGTCTGTCCCACTGCCCACACCCAGCCTTTCCCACCCAGGCCCTACCTGGGATGTCAGGTAGATCATTCCAGAACACCAGAGTCAGAAGCTTAGAACCCAGATGGGGAAACAGAAGCCAGCGACCCTCAGGAGCTGGCATGAGGAAGCTGGAGTTGAGGCCCTGCCTCCTGGTCACCGGTCACCACGGTGCCTCTTTGAGTGCCCACGCCCCTCCTCATCTGTTCTCTGCTTTTTGCACCAATGGTTTAAAGCCCACTTGGAATTAAACCAAGTGATTCTATTAGAATCTTCTCTGATTCTCAAAGTAGCACAGACTGAGTATAGAAAATTAGAAGAAGGTTGCACAGCATCAAAGTCAGTAAAAACCGTCTAGACTCCATCACCTGGAGATCATTTCAGTGCATTTTTCTTCTAGATTTCTTACCCACCCCCCCAAAAAAAACAGGGTTCATTTGCCTGGTGAGCCACAAACAACTGCCACAAAAAACTGAAAACTCGGGTTTTGATCAGTAGGACTTCCATTACTTGGGACAAGTCAGGAGGATGCGGGCGTATTCTCCAAAGCATGGTATCCTGAGGGAAAGTGACGGGGGCTTTCCGGGTGAGGGAGAGGGAGAGGGTGCGTCACGGCAGAGAGGAGGGTCCCAGTTGCGCAGATGCAGTGAGTCGCGTGTGGCACGTAGGTCTCAGGTGCTGGTGATGAGGCTGCAGCTCCTTCCGGGCAGGAGGCTCCAGCACGGTCATGAGAGAGTTTACCGGGGTTCATCTGTAAGTTGCCGGTGTCTGGGGGATGCCCATTTTAACCGACTAGGTAACTGCATTCCACATAGGTTTTTTTTTTTCTTGAGATAGAATCTTGCTCTTGTCACCCAGGCTGGAATGCAATGGCACAATTTCGGCTCACTGCAACCTCCGCCTCCCGGGTTCAGGCGATTCTCCTGCCACAACCTCCCGAGTAGCTGGGATTACAGGCATGCGCCACCACGCCAGGCTAAGTTTTGTATTTCCGGTAGAGACAGGGTTTCACCATGTTGGCCAGGCTTTTCTGGAACTCCTGACCTCAAGAAATCCACCTGCCTCAGTCTCCCAAAGTGCTGGGATTACAGGCCTGAGCCACTGCGTCTGGCCCCACACAGGGTTTAGGAAGAAATGGGCTGCAGAGAGGGAGGCTGTCTGATAGGCTGACTGCCAAGTTGATCACGAAATTCCTATTGTCCCTGGAACCCTCCCTGTCTGTGTACAGAGACTTTCTGTTTTTATGTGACTTTGTGCACACAGCCACAGGCCCACACATTCCCTGACACATGCACACTCAGACTCACACACACTCACCTACATGCTCACACACATGTACAACTCAAGCCTCAAAATTGAGGCTTCGAACACATCATTCTTTATGTGAGGAGTAAATGCCTCAATGCTGCAATTCTCGAGGCCTCGCCCAGGATGGCTGCTCCCCGGGGGCTGAACCTCTCCAGGATCTAGAGGCGCTGCTCAGCTGCTCTTGAAAGGAGCAGGAACGCACATATGAGGGCGTCCTGCTGCCCACCAGGCAAAGGGAGAACTGTCTCCCTGGGCTCCGCTGGGCTAAGGGGTCATGGGCACAGCCTGGCAGCCCAAAGGCGGGAGTCCTTCCACCAGGAGATGGACCATGTGAGCACTGAGGGTGATGTGGGGACAGCTTTGTCCTCAGAAGCCATCCTTGACCTCATTTTCTGGTACCACTTCCAAATTTCACACGTGCTCAACTCTTGAATCTACTGTGTGTGGGTCACTGGGGACACCAGAGTGAGAGAGACCCCACCCTTTCCTGTTGTGAAAAAGATGCCACCCTTTTCTGCTGAGACAGAATTATTCCTCTATAGTGTGGAGGCAGCTCTTGTTAGCTCATCCAGCAGATTATCTGTCCTGAACGCATACCCACTCCTCTGTGCCAGCCAGGCAGATCTCACGGGAGAATGGGCAGATGTGGGAGAAGCAATCCAAGATGGCTTCCTGGAGGAGGGGGTTGACAAGCCCAGAGCCAACCAGGACCTTTGTGTTTGCTGTTCTCTGCCCAAGAAGGCCTTTCCCCAGATGGAATGGCTTCTTCCTTAGGGTCTGCTCAGATAGATATCTGAGCAGATATCTCAAATACCTCATACCTCAAATACCCTGCCACCCCTGGCCTGCTTTATCCTCTGATTAGCCCTGACCTTGGATAGGATGGGGGTGGGGGAGGAAAGGTGGCTCATGAAGGTGCCTGGGCCCACTGGAAGTGCTCACCAGTTGCTGACAGTCCACAGGGTAGGTTGGCTAGAAGCCTGGCATCGCCTATCCCCCACAGACAGCAGTGGGAAGGCAGGGTGGCGGCTGACTCAGCCATGGCCCTGACTCCTGGCAGCCTCCCGGCCATGTGTGTCAAACTCGCCTGGCCTGTGGGGCCTCAGTTTTCCTAGATGTGAAATGGCAGCATCTGCCTCTCCAAAGGCTTTTCCTACCTCTCATCAACCAGATGAGGCCAATGGAGTAGGAGGCGGCGTGCCCATTTTGTAGATGGGGAAACAGGCCCAGAGAGGGCCCTGGCTGGACCCCAGGCCTCCCACTTCTCAACCCTTGCTTTTCTCGGGGCCCACTTGTGGACAAGCCACCATGTTCTTGTCCAGGGAATGCTGCTGCTGTGCTTGTGACCCTGGCCCCAGCCTCAGTGAGGACCCTCAGGGAGTGTCCCCTGGAGACTTGGGACAGGGCAGGCCTGACAGCACCCTGCCATCCACAGTGGGCCTCATGCTGCAAATGAACATCCCTGTTTGCTCCAGTTCCCGGAGTCTGAACCTGTGCAGTCTCCCCCCCGCTGGCAGTTCCTGGCATCAAGAGCCCGCCTGTTCACTCATCTGGCTTCTGTTTACGGGACAGCTCTTGGGTGACAGGCTCCATCCTAGGCTCTGGGGACCCAGTGGGGGGTAAGACCAACACGGAGCCTGCTCTCAAGGGCCCCACATGCCGCAACCAAGGAGAATGATCAGAACAACCAAATGCCATCTGACCCGTGCTGTGAAACAAATCCTGAAGGCGTGAAGAAGGGAATTAAATAATATCAATAACGGTAAAAATGAAACCTTATAATTTGTCGTTCCTTTATAATAAAGTACATTTTGCTGTGTCGTGTGCTGTTTAATATAAAACCTAACCCCCAGCTCCGCTTAAAATTAACTCATTTCCTGTGAAACCTACCTTCTCTATTCCCACATTCTCAGCAAAGTTCCCAGGCATCTCAAGACTCGGTTTCTCTTGCTGACCAGCTGCAAGGTCACAGGGCAAGAATACACCCAAAGAATGTGCAAGCGTTTCTCAAAATGCGATTTTCAAATGTAATGCACATCACAAGAAATGTTACAAATTAATTAACTGTCCTTTGTTCCGGCTTCTGTAAACCTGTTAGCTGCTACGTCATCCTGGAGGTATAAAAGTACCCCGTTTTCTTTCTCCGGGGCTCAGACTTGGGATGCTAATCCGCTGAGCCGGTGGCCACCTTCATAAAATCCTCCTGTTCACCCGTGGGTCTCTCCGGTCTCCTGGATATTCTGTAACAGGCCTCGGGTAGGCGGTGGATGGGGTGGGAAGAGACAGGGAGTTTTAACTAAGAGCAGCGCTACAGGAGCCGGCTGGGGGAGTGTTTGGGGAAGGGTTCCAGGTGGGGAATGGGTGCAGCTGGGAAAGGCTTTGACTTGGGATGGGCCTGGGGTATTTGTGGGACAGCAAGGTGGCCGGGGCTGAGTGAGCCAGGTGCGGTGGTGGAGATGAGGCCAGCCAGGGAGGCCAGCCTTGTAGATCAGGAAAAGGAGTCTGGGTTTACTGCATGGGAGGAGGAAGCCATTGTAGGATTCAAAGTCAAGGAGAGATGGGGTCTGATTGGAGCGGGGCCAGTGAGCAAGGAAGGATGGTGGAGCTGGGTGCAGAGGAGAGGCAGTGGGATTCAGGACGTGCTCAGGAGGTCGAGGCAGCAGGATGTGCCCATGGATGGGAGCGGAAGTGTGGGGGATGGGGGCGTCACGCTCAACTCCCTGGTTTTTGTCCTGAGCCCAGTGCTCATCCTCCTTGCAAAGCCCGGGGTCTCAGAGCCTCCTGGGATGGCGCCTGGTGTAGGCATGCTAACCCTGTGAATTACAAGTCTCACGGACATCCCCCCCCACACCTTTACAGAAAAGATTAAAGATTCAGAGAGAAGTGACTTGCCCAAGGTCACCCAGCACCCAGTCCAGGTCTACTTCTGAGCCTGGCTACTCTCCCGTGACACCCCTGGGATGTCCTCCTGGCTCTGCTCCATGCTGGCTGGGTGATCATGGGTCTGTGGCCAAACCTCCCTGAGCCTCATCTGGAAATGCCGGAAGCCTTCCTGATGATTCTGCAGATTTAAATAAGAAATGCCACTCTTCTGAGGGGTAGCACCCTATAAACAGTCCAGGGCTGAGGACTCCTAAGTAAGGAGGAAGAAGTGGCCACCTCCAAGACAAGGTCAGAAAATCCACAGAATCCCGGGCTCTCCAGCAACCTCACACCACCTGGAACTGCACACCTCCTGGGACAGGGGCCTCACTCCCTCTGCAGTTGAACTGTTAGAAAGTCCTTCCTTGGTGGCACTTACTTCTGCCCTCTGCTCCAGCCCAGCTGTGCCCAGCAGGGCAACCTGGGGGTTGGAAGTGTGCCAAGTCTAGCAGCTGTGTTCCCTCGGCTTCTCACAGAGAGACTGCCAGCTTGCGGGGGCTCCAATGCCTCCTGCCTCATCCCCCTTGGTAATCACAGCCACGGATGCCCATGGCTACCAGTCCTTCCTTTCCTGGATGCCCCGCCCCCCATCAGCAGTAACTCCAGACCCAGACAGCACAGCCTTGAGCGGCCTAGCTTTGACCTGGCAGGGCAAGTCCTCTGGGAAGGGTCCTTGTTACTTGTCATGTTGATGGCTCATCCTCCTTGCAAAACCCAGGGCCTCGGAGCCTCCTGGGATGGCCCCTGGTGTAGCTGTGCTAACTCGAAAGGGTCGTTTGGGAACTTCCTGTCCCAGAGAGGCCTTCACAGGGTAATGGCCTCGCGTGGCCACATGGTTGGTGGCAGTGATGGCAGAAAGTTGGCAGGGAAAGAAGGAGGGATCACTGGGGAGCTCTGCTATTCAGAGCCTTGTGGGGTAAATGGGGCCACCCCTCTCCCCCTCCCACCCCAGACCCAGCCCAAGCAGCTCAAAGGACTCAGGGCTGTGGGGGGCAGAAGCTCCCTGGAGCCCTGAACAGGAAGCTTGCCTCAGCCCTCTTTCCTCACTCAGACCCTTCCTGGAGGCTGAGCCCCAGGTAACCACCCAGGGCAAGCACCTGAGAATTAAACAGAGCATCTAGACCCAAGAGGCAAGTAGGGGTCTGGGGGCCTCAGAGTCTGGCCCAGCCTTCCAGGCAACGCTGGAGTCCCATGGTGAAGATGAGGGCTGGATGGAGGGTCCTTGGGACTAGGATCTCCTGCTGCGACCATGGCCGACAGGTGAGCAGTAGCCTCGGCTTCTCCTCTCCAGGGCTGAGTCACTCCCAGAGCCCTGGGAGGGGACAGAGGCCCGAAAAAGAATGCGGAGACTTGCCTGTGGCCTGGGTGCTTGGAGACGTGGAGCGGGATTTGATTTGGAGAAATAAGAGACTGTGACCCTTCCCTCTGTTGAGTGTGAAGCGGTTCACACTCACCACACAGCCAGTAAGAGCCCTTCACGCCCGCATCCTGGGGGCCTCAGGCCGCCTCTGCAGGGAGAAGGTGAGGACGGGCATCTCCTGGAGCAGAGGAGGGAAGTAAGGCCCCAAGCCTGACTCCCTTGAGCACTTGGTGTAGGGGCCTAGGCCAGCGAAGGGCCTAGGTTCTGTCGCATCACTGGGCCCTTACCACTGTCTGTCCAGGGGTCTCTGAGTCCCATCACCTGGCCCTTGTCACTGTCCATCTGGGGGTCTCTGGGTCTTATCACTGGGCCTTTCCCACTGTCCGTCCAGGGGTCTCTGAGTCTCCTCACAGGCCCTTGTCGCCGTCCGTCCAGGGGTCTCCAAGTCTCAGAGAAGCAGCCTGCCCCAGCCAGGCCTGTTCAGGCCTCCAGGGATTAGTGGATTAGCTAAAGCCCCGGGCCTTGACCTGGGTTTGACGGAGGCGCCACTCTGGGGGCCCTGCGGGTAGCTGGCGCTCTGCACCTCCGGTCCTTGTCTTGGTTGCCTTGGAGAGCTGGCTCCCACCCTGGCTGGCGGCTGACTCCTCTGCGGTAGTCCGGTGGGTGGGCTGAGTGGTGGGCAGGCGGCCAGCCTTGTGCATTGTGAACCTGGACTGGGGGCGGATGGGAGGGAGACCTTTGTTCTCCTGCTGTCCCACAAACGTTCCTCCCCTGCCCCTGCTGGGTTGAATCAGGGTCCTGTTGTAGGACTTGGGTGAGGCCGGGTCCCTCGCAGGACCTCAGCCTCCTTGTCTGCGCAGAGGGCTATTCGAGTGCACTGTGAACCATTATGCTCCACCCAGGGACCGCTGACCTTGGAGGATGGGAGGGAGTGTGGGGTGAGGGGCGGGGAAGGGTGGGTGGATAAAGGGGACCTGATTATCTGGGCAGGGGCTGAGCCACATGCAGCGGGGCCCCTCAGATCTATGACAGAACTCCCATTCACTAAGTGCCTTTCTCAGCCACCTGGGTCGGGGTGGGGTGGGCCACCATCTATGCCCTGGGACATTGCCTTAAGAACCAGCATTCAACCCTCTACTCACAGCTCCACAGAGTTGGTTCAGCCAAGCCTACCGGACCTGAATGGCTGTGGGAAGAGTGGGGGAGGGGGTAGACCAAGCATTTTGGGGCCTGGCAGGTCTGGATTGGGGGTCAGAGCATCACTGTAACTCACTGTGTGACCTTGGGGAGCTGTCACATCTTTCTGTGCCTTGGTTTTCTAGTGTCTGGGGGAATGTTCGGTCCCCACAGTAGAGAGATTCAGTGACAGGTGCCAGCACACCATGGATTACATAGTGTTTGTGGACCAGGTGTCCACTTGGGAGAATTATATGAACCCTCAGGAGGGTGGCATGGAGTTGGGAATGAGTGCCACTTGAGTGTCAGACAGCAGGAGCTTCCTCCACTGCAGCCCTGACCACAGAGAATGTCACCGAGGGTAAGGGTCACATTCATCTTAGCCCTAAAACTGTTAAAGTATCCAGGATTAAATCTGGCAAGAAAAGTGCAGAATTCATATGAAAAAAGTGAGGACACTTGACTGAAGGATGTTGAAGGAAAATCACAAGAAATGGGAGAAGAGTTTATGTTTTGAGAAGAGCTGACGGGGCCAAGAGATTTGGCATAAAACCAGTGCCAATCCAGCAGCATTTACAAAATGCAAGTTGACAAGCTGATTCTCAAGTCTGCCTGGAAAACAAAGTGGATGAGAATGGCCAAGAAGGTTTTGAAACAGGAGGAAAGAGGGGGTGCTGGCATGAACACGTACCAAATGTATTCCCAAGCTGGTGTCACAGAGCATGGTGTTAATGCGGGACAGCACAGGGCTAGATGAAACAATGAAAGAGGCCAAGCACTGCATGGAGAGCATTTCCAAGCTCTGGGAAAAGACAGCCATTCAGTGATAATCCCGTATTGTGGTCTTTGGGTAGTAATACACAAAAATTAAATTAGGTCCCTACCTCACACCATACACAAAAATAAATTCCAGATGCATTAAGGCTTTTATATATTTATATTTTGTATGGGTTTATGCACTAAGGAGTGTATATATTTTCATATATATGTATGTATAAAATGTGCATGTAATAAATTAATGAAAGACCAGCCTAGCCAACATTGGGAAGCCCTGTCTCTACCAAAAAATACAAAAACTAGCTGGGTGTGGTGGCAGGTGCCTATAGTCCCAGTTACTCAAGAGGCTGAGGCAGAAGAATTGCTTGAACCTGGGAGGCAGAGGTTGCAGTGAGCCAAGATCACACCACTGTACTCCAGCCTGGATGCCAGAGTGAGACACTGTCTCCCAAAAAAAGAAAGAAAAAAATTAATAGAAGAAAATACAGAAGTATATGTCTATAAACTTGGAGCTGGGGATGGTCCTTCCCAACAATGCACACGTATTAGATGCCATAAAGAAAAGCATTGAGTTGATAATATTTTCGAGAAACTATGTTGAACAAAAGACACTTAAAGACAAATGACTGGGAAAAAACACAGACCAGCTGGAGGAATGAGCCTGGGAGGGGCACATGGGGGTGGGGAAGTGGGTTTTCAACGGATTTGCTTTTTACCAAACCTTAGTTTGCTTTTGCTTTTTAATAACAAGAATGGTTCACATAAAAACTACCCTAGTGATGCCAGGCTGGACGTGTGGCTTCCAGGTCCTCTGATTGCTGGGAGGCAAGAGAGCAACAGGGATGTGAGGTGACCCCTTGAAGCCTATTCCACTGTGAAGCCCATCAGAGATGGGCCTGGGCCAGGAGCTGGAGGAAGCCCGAGTGCTGGCGTGGAGGCCCGGCAGACGGCCAGAGTGGCAGATTCAGCAGCAGGGCGGGCTGGTGCAGGGTGCCCTCCCTGGAGACAGGCATATTTCCGATCTCTCTGCCCTTCTAATGCCCAGCTGGTCCTGTGCCAGCATCTCCACCTCCCTGCTCCTGCCTGCTAGGAATTCCCTCCCTCGCAAGCTCCGGTTCCTGCCGCCATTCTGGCTGGGCCAGCCTGCCCTATTCTGGAGCTCTCCCCTCCCGGAGGACTAGGCCTCCTATCACTTGCCTGGGGACAGAGGTTGACAATAACATTGAGGATCATTTACCCAGTACCTATTGTGTGTCATGCTCTGTGCTGAGAGCCTGTGTGCACAGCTGCTGTAGGTACCAGAAATACGCACGGTTTTCAGCACCTCTATAAGCTCTCAAGACAATGCTAGAGCAGGAGGGACTCCGCTATGGCAAAGATTACACAGACAAAATATGAGTGACTGAAGTTGGGGAAACAATACTTACATACCTGGAAAAACTGAAGTCCAGAGAGGGTGTCTGACTTGCCCAATGTCACACAGTAAATTGTCAGTATGATGTTGAAACACTCCACAGTAGGTAGGGTTGGGACCTCTCACTGATCACTTTGTCTGACACAATAGTCATAATCCTGTCCCTATTTTATGGCTGGGGAGACCGAGGCTCCTAGAGGGTAGTCTTGACTGATGTCACACACAGTTTGGGGACAGAGCTTAACTTGAAGCAGGAAAGGCTTCTCATGCACTGCTTGTGTTTGAGTTCTGGAGCTGCCATTTGTTGGCTGTCACCTGCAGCAAGTCAGTTTGCTGCTTGGAGCCTTCACTGTCCGCATCTGTGAATGGGGTCTCCTGGGGCTGTTGAGAAGATGCCTGGGCACCCGGCACAGGATCAACCATTGCTAAGCATCAAATGCTCAGCCGTCAAAGGCTAGCTCACCCTCTCTCTTTGGGGCCAAAAGATACTCCAACTTGGTCTGGGAGTAAAGAATAAATTTTAATCTCTCTCAGGGTAGGGGTTCTGGTGAGGCTGTGCCCCGGGCGGGGCCACAGAGCCATGCACTCGCACGCGGTACAGGCAAGTGAAGCCTGGGTTCCCCCAGTTGCTTGAGATCTTCACCTTGACCGCACCGAAAGCCCGGGCCGGCTGGTTCTGGAAGAGAATGTCACAGAGGCAGCTCACCCATAGACTCCCATCCTGTCTGTCCAAAGGTGAGGGGTGGAAGGAAACTTTCCCACTTCATAGGTGGGGAAACTAAGGCCCAGAGAGGAGGCTGGACTGTCCCAAGGCCACACAACAAGTCGCTATTCAGAAGCTCTTGCTGAAGATGCTGAGGCCAGAAGGACAGACATAGTGTGGATGAGGAAATGTCCCAGCCTTAGTGCCGTGCAATCTTGGGCAAACCTCCACCCATTGTGGGCCTCAGTCCCCCACTCCTGCCCCGCCCCCCTGTAAGATGGGAGTGGTACTATCTGCCTCCCAGGATTGCCACGGACATGAAGTGAGATTTTGGGGCCAGCGGCTTCCAGCATCTGGCACATAGTAACTGCTCTGTAAGTGCAGCCCCTCCCCTTTTTTGCCAAGCAAGAGGGGGTGGAGCCTGTGTTTATTACACTCCCTATCTAGTGAAAAAGTGGGGCGGGCTTAGCCTTCACTGGATGGCTTCCACCTCCCAGGGAATGACAGAAGGGGAAACTGAGGCCCCAGAGAAGCAAGGCTTGGCCCAAGCTCATGTATAATTTATGGTTGGGGTGAGATTTAGGCCAGCAAGTGTTTGATTCAAGCCTCAGGGCCATTCCAGTGGTCACCCCAGACCTTCTTCTGTCTCCAATCCCCCCCTCCCCTCAGGCCTCAGTTTCCCCACCTGTGTGGTTGGATCAGGTGCTGATTCTGGGGCCACCCAGTATGGAGACTCTACCTTTAGAGCCAGCAGCCCCTGCCCCTGGGACCCTCTTGCTCAACGTCTGCTGTCCTGGGAAGAAATGCAGCAAGAGGGCTCCCGGGCACACCGGGGAAAGGGGGAGAGGTGGCCACAGGTGGTCAGATCTCCCAGGAGTCTCACTTGGCCTTGGGCAGTGGCTGCCACTCTCTGAGCCTCAGTTTCCTTGCCTGTCAAGCAGGTTAGTCATGACTGGGCACCTCCTGGGGATACTGAGGGATGAAGAAGGGGGTCCCTGGGGACAGGCTGCACACTGCATTCAGCAGGGGCTCAGCACAGGCAGCTGTTCGCGGGTACCTGGAGCGGGAACATCTGGATGATGTTTTCCGGCTGAAACTGAAATGCCCCTAGGAACACCTCCTCACTGGGGGAGCTCTCCATGCCCTGTGGAAGCAGAACCATGGAGAAGCTGTCAGATACCAGCAGGGCCCTCAGAGGGTGTCCCCTCTGCAGTGGAGACTTCACACACCCCAGGATGGGAGCTTACTACCCGTCTGGGCACTGCTCCACTGCAGCACAGTGCAATGAATAGGAAAGGGCACTGGACTGGGAGCCAGAGGCTGAGGGTTTATTTCTAGTTCTGCTACTGACTGGTAGGACTGAGGTGCTCCCCTGATCCTTCCATGGACCTGTTTTACTGAGACAGTCCAGACAATTCTTCAGACCTTCTTAGCAAAGTGGGGGCTCCATGGTCTCTGCAGACTATCTTGGCTCTGAAAGCTTGATTTGAAATAGAGTAGCTGTTTATCCCCTCCCTTGAAGGCTGAAATCGGACCCCAGCCTCAACCAATTGCACCCACCCCTCCCCTGCGTGCGCTGTGGGGACCCTGTTTACGCCAGCCTGGAACGCCACCGTTGGAAGCTTGTTGCTTCAGCTAAGCATGGCTGCTTGCGGGGAGTGCTCACATAGATGACAAAGTCCTTGGGGGCAGTGTCCAGGCTGCCTGACAGTGAGATGGTCTTGGGGATGTGCTGCAGCGTGAGGTTGGACAGGTAGATCTTCTGAGCCAATCGGATGGTCACCTGGCCGCGGTCACCCTCAAAGGCCCAGCAGTTGCCAGGTGTCACGTTGGGCTAGAAAAGGCAAGTACAATAAGGGATATGCTGGGGGGGAGGTAGGGGGCGTCATCCCACCTTTGATCCCCTGCACTTCCTGGGTCCTCCTGGGTGAACCAGTCCTTTCTTGTCTCCAAAGCTTGGTTCAAGTGCCACCCCCTCCAGGAAGCTCTCCTGACTGCCCATGCAGGGGTAAGCCTTCCCTCAGTTCAGGGCAGTGAAGAAGGGACCTGCTTGGGGCCTCTCAGCCTCCACCCTCTCCCGATTGGCACCCATTCATTCATTCACTCATTGCTCCCTCCCATTATTCTTTACATAGTCTCACAATCACCCCAGGCTTAGGCACCATCACTATCCCCATTTCGAAGGTGAGGAAGCTGAGGGGAGGAGCGGGACAATGACTGGCCCAGGTCGGGCAGGCTGGAAGTGCAGCTCTGGGAGTCTGACCTTGGAACTTGGCATTCGTCACCACAATCTCCTGCCCCACGGATGGGGAAAGAGGCCCAGGGAGAGAAAGAGGGTTGACAGAAATCACCCACAAAAGGCGTTTACTTGGTAGGTTCTGAGCCGCTTGGAGCCACGGCATGGACAGTCCTTATCTGAACAGTAGGTACTAGCCCAGGGGGTGCGGGGGGCTGTGGGTGTCAGGGGCGGCCTCCAGAGGAGCTAGGCCCGGGTAGATGGGGAGTCAGCTGGGAAAGGGAGCTGAGGGCATAGCACAGGACAGGCCCAGGGCGAGCCAGCTTGGTGAGGTGCGGACCTGAAGAAGCTCAGTCAGGCTGGAGCCAGGAGAGGGCCCCGGAGGGCCAGAGTCTTGACTGGGCAGCTTTTCACTACTGCTCCAAACCTGACTGCAACCCAGCCACTGCCCTCCCCGCCCCTGCCTGGATCTGTGCACCACGCTGCACTCCGGGCCCTGTGCTTGGCCTGTGGCCCTGGGTCCCCTCTCCCTGCAGATATGCTCGTCCTTGGCTGCCTCGTCCAGGAGGCCCTTCACCCCGTCCACGCTGAGCAAGGCCAATGCTCCAGCTTGACCCTGAGTGCCAAGATCTTGGAGCTCCTTAAGGTAGAGTCCACAGATAAGTGGCCTGCGACCTTTTGGCATTTCCAGGGTCGGCCACTGGGATGAGACTCTTAGCAGGTGTTCACTGAATGGAGGCACCTGCTGTGTGACCAGGACAAGCCCTTTCCCTTCTCTGGGCCTCATTCTCCTCTTCTGTGAGGCAGGATCCTGGAGGGGCAAAGAGCTCAGGTTTGAACTCTGGCTCTGCTATGTGCTAGTGACCAGCTGTGAGGCCGCAGTCAAGTGACCTGCCTCCTGGAGCCTCAGTTTCCTCTTCTGCAAAACGGGTCTATCATAGGCCCATCCCCTGTGTAGTCCTGTGGTTTCTCTGACCCTCAAGTCTTGAGGGCTCAGTGGTGGGGTCCCTTCCAATGCCAAAGCAAGCTGTCCTTCCGCTCTGTCCTACTGTAGCCCCGGCGGCCCCTGAGATCAGTTCTCACCTCCTGCCCCTGCCCTCTTCCAGGCCCCACTTAGTCAACAGCCCCTCCTCCTGCCCCCTGCCTTTGTCCTGCATCTGTCTCCTGCTCTTGCCTCTAACCCTGCCCCCACCTCACTCCCTCTGCTCCCACCCTTACCTCTTCTGCCAGCTCCTGTCCCCAAACCCTGCCTGGACCCCTCCCCTGCTGCTGTCCCATCTCCTGCCATCGTCCCTGCCTCAAGGATCACGTCGGGGGGCTGTGCGTAGTTCCACAGCCTGATCCAGTTCCAGTAGGAGTGGGCCTTGTCATGGTTGTAGGTGGCTGACGTGTGCTCAAAGTCAACGCTGGCCCCTGCGTGGGAGAAGGCGGTCTCAGCCAAGCAGCCGGGCTTCTGCCTGGTGGAGGGGACCCCACTGATGGGGCCCTCACTATGAGCTGGGTGCGCACTTTGGATGAGTCACTGGCCCTGTTCTCCTCTAGGAAATGGGATTGCAGCCATGTTAATAATGGTCATCATGATGGCTATTATTTTTTATTTTATTTTATTTATTTTTTAGTTTTTGGGATGAAGTCTTGCTCTGTTCCCAGGCCGGTGTGCAGTGGCGTGATCTTGGCTCACTGCAACCTCCGCCTCCTGGGTTCAAGCGATTCTCATGGTGGCTATGATTAGCACAGCTGTGGTGGTGGCGATGGCCTCCCTGTCGTAGGGCTGCCGTGGCACTGAGATGAGACGTCAGAGCACGTTTCCCAAAGTGCCTGGCACAGGGTAAGCACTCCCCATCTAACATCTAATGATGACCCATACCCACTGTGCAGAGGAGGAAACTCCAGCCCTGAGAGGCTAAGGGAGGCCCAGCACTCAGGGGCTGGGCTGACACCATCTGACTCCATGTCTCCCTGAGCCTGGGGGTGCCCGAGTCAGTGGTGCTGCCTGGTAGGGGTCTGTGCCCCCCGCCTGTGGCCCAGACCTCGCCTCCTCCCGGCTGTCCCTGACTCGCTCTCACCGGCCTCCTCACTGGGTCCCTTGGCCTGGAATCCTTTCTCTCCTCACCAAGTCTCAGCCCAAATGTTCCCCGGAGCAGAAGGCCTTTCTGCCCAGGTCCCCTCCCTCCCTGCCACCTGCCTTATTGTTCTGGAAGCGCTGATTCTTTTTTTTTTTTTTTTTTTTGAGACAGAGTCTCCCTCTGTTGCCCAGGCTGGAGTGCAGTGGTGCGATCTCGGCTCACTGCAACCTCCACCTCCTGGGTTCAAGTGATTCTCATGTCTCAGCCTCCTGAATAGCTGGGACTACAGGCATGAGCCACCATGCCCAGCTAATTTTTGTATTTTTAGTAGAGACGGGGTTTCTCCACGTTGGCCAGGCTGGTTTTGAACTCCTAACTGCAGGTGATCTTCCTGCCTCAGCCTCCCAAAGTGCTGGGATCATAGGCATGAGCCACTGTGACTGGCCCTGCAGCGCTGATTCCTGAGTGCGGGGTGGGGACCGCTCTGTCCTGCTGACCTGCGTGCCCAGCTCCAGGTTTGGAGAATAGCAGTGGGTGGGGGCGGTGGCAAGGCGAAGCTGAGAACAGCCCGAGCACATAGTAGGGGCTTTATAGATCTTCCACCATGTGGAGGGTCTGTGGATTACTGTGCTCCCTCCCACCCCACCCCATCCCTACTCCCCATACCCAACCTCGTCGTCCCAGACCCCCTTGAGAGAAAACAAAATTGTAGCAAGAAAACGAGCTTGGAGAAGAGGTCAGCTCTGAGGACGGTCTTCCCAGCAGCAGGGGGTGTACCACACCAAGAGTGAAACTCACCCTCTGGAGAGCTTCTCAGGACACGTGAGGCAGTCAGATGGTGGGGAAGGGGATCACTTACCCGTAGACTTCAGGGCAAAGTCTGGCTTTTCGGTGTAATCTCCTTGTATCATCTTCATTATTTTATGGGCCATGTTTTGCTGGGAAGGGAGAAGACACGTGCTGTGCGCTGGTGTGTTGTCAGGAACTGTGATCCCCGCGCGTCCACGGGAGGTGACAGGCAGGACGCCCTCCTCTCCCTGACAGCCCGGCCCTGCCTGCGGAAGCCTGTGGCTCTACTGTGAAAGCCCAGGCGACACAGAGCCACCCCAACCCCACCCAGTGGGTTCACGGGGCTCTTTCAAGTCCACCGTGACCGATGTCATTCAGGGGTCCCGGAGTCTCAGTGAGGTTAAGGCAGGGGCTCTGACGTCAGGACGACCTTTACTGTGGCGGGGCCTTGGGCAAGTTACTGCCCCTCTGAGTCTTGATTTTCTTGCCTGTAAGATGGGGACAATAATCGTGTCTACCTCCCATTGTAGAAATCTATAAAGCCCCTACTATGTGCCAGGGCTGTTCTCGATGTCACATATGCTCATCCTATCGCCTCCCAGTACCCCTAAGAAGTATGTATGTGCTATTGTCATCCTTGTATTAAGGACGAGAATCCTGAGGCACAAGGTGTAAGTTGTTCAGGGTCGCGCAGCTGGTGTGACGCGGAGCGATCATTGGGGTTCCAGATTTCAGGCCCTTAACCACAACACTCTGCTGCCAGATGCAGACGGCAAAGCACTTAGCACAGTAGGTACACAATAAATACCAGATGTCCTTTTTATTAGACTCTTCGCAGTGGTGGAAGATTCTGTTTTCCAAAAATGACTGCAACATGGTCTCCCATTCCAGGCTCTTCTTTCAGTGTGACCTTCCACTGAGAGGTGGGGTCTAAGTTCCCTTCCCACCACTCTGGGCTTATAACTACGACAGAAGTGATGCTGTGTGACTTCTGGGGCTAAGTCCTAAAAAACGATATCGCACTGCCTGGTTCTCTGGGGATGCTCAACCCTGGAGGCCAGCTGCCATGTTGAGAGGAAGCCCAGGCTACACGGAGAGGCCACAGGTAGGTGCTTTGATCCGCAGCCCTGAGTTCCCAGCTGACAGCCAGCGTCAATCTCCAGTCACGTGAGTGAATCCAGATGATTCCAGCCCAGCTGTAGAGTCATCTCCAGCCTTCGAGTCTTCCCAGCGGAGGCCCCAGGTGGAACAGAGACAGGCCATCTCCACTGTGTCCTGTCTGAATTCCTAACTCACAGAATCTCTGAGCACAAGTGGTTGTTTCACCCCGCTGTTTTACGATGGTTTGCTCTGCGGCAATGGTAACTAGAACAGTAGCCAGGCTGGTACAAGGCAGTGTACGATTCTATCGTGTTGATGTGCAAACTGAGGCTCAGAGAGGTTGATGAGCTGCCTGAGGTTACACAGCTCCAAAAGGCAGAAAGTCCCCAACTCCTCCCCTCATTGGCTGGACAAATTCTCACCTATTACTTTTCAAAACTGGGTCTAAAAAAACCCCAAGGAATTTCCCTGATGGCCCCACCCACTCTCTGCCCCAAGCGTGGGTGCAGGCTTCTTCTCTGGGATACACAGATTCTGGGACTGCCTTGAGGACAAGGATGAGCTCTAGTTGATCCCCAATCCTGGATTCCTAGCACACAGTAGGCACACTTAGGGACTGCTTACCATATGACAGGTATTAGTCTAAGTTTACATGAATCACCAAGTTTAATCCTTATAACTCATTTTCTAGATGAAGAAACAAAGGCACAAAGACAGTAGGTAATTGACCAGAGTCACGCAGCTTATAGTTGGTGGAGATAAAATTCAAAGCCCAGCAGCCTGACTCTAGAGCCAGTCCTTACAATCACTACCCTTAACAGCCTTCGTAAGTCACAGCGGGGTTTCCCTCCCCATTGCAGAGGAAACACCTGCCAAGAGCCTCACTGTAGTGAGTGGCTGACACGGTCTTTCCTCCTGGGTCTGTCTGAACAGAGCTTAGAGGGGAGATTCAGGAGCACTGCAGATCTATGACTTTGGGACAATAAAAGGTAAAGTCGAGTTTTAGCAAAGTTTTGCTGAATCTCGCACAATGCAATTTCCCTTTGTGAATTCTTTTAAAAATTCAGCTTCCGGCTGGATGTGGTGGCTCGCACCTGTAATCACAGCGCTTTGGAAGGCCAAGGCGGGTGGATCACCTGAGGTCAGGGATTCGAGACCAGCCTGGCCAACATGGTGAAACTCCATCTCTACTAAAAGTACAAAAGTTAGCCGGGCATGGTGGCGTGTACCTGTAATTCCAGCTACTTAGGAGGCAGAGGCAGGAGAATTGCTTGACTCCAGGAGGTGGAGGTTGCAGCCAAGATGGCACCGTTGCACTCCAGCCTGGGCAACAGAGTGAGACTCTGGCTCAAAAAAATAAAAATTCAGCTTCTAGGTAAAGATGACGGATGAAACACATCATCTAATTTTACTTTCTCCAGCACTCTGTTACAGCTTCAGTAAAGGAATTTTAAAAGACCCAGACCCATATGCACAGGCAGCACGGGAGAGGAGAAAACCAGGCTGCGGGGATGGTTGTGCATGCTGTGCACTGCGGAAGGGTTTCCAGGTAAGGGCCCTGTGTGGGGCTGACACCCAGCTCTTCCCCTTCTCTTTGATTTGGATGAAGATGCATTTTGCAAACATGGCTGCCCAGCACAGGTAGCCTTTTCCACTCTGCAAAAAGGCACCATGTGTCCCAGTAGTGGCCCTGGAGACAGCAGTAATATTCTGTGTGGGGAAAAGGTCTTGACATGTGCGTGACAGATTATATGTTGTTTACTGAGAAACGATGGCAAGGAACACCAAGCCGTCCCCAGGCAGAAAACTGCTCAGGGCATTATAGAATAGTGAGCAATGTGTTCCGGTCATGCACTAGTTAAACCAGTTCCCAAAACACAGGATGCATGGCCTGGTGCCCATTGCTGACTCGCGGGGTGCTTTCTAGCTGATCTCTACTTCAGTAGTGAACTGCACTGTCTGCCTGTTTAGTCTGTCTTTATTCTATGAAGAAACACTGAACACCTGCTTATTAAAAACAATCACTGTTCACAAAGAATAAATATGTGGGTCAGAGTCTGCTCTGGGCTCTCAGCTCTGAAAGGCTGCGAGCCCCCTGACATCCCACTCTGATTCCCACTTTTGCACTCTATCCTTGTTTCTGTTTCTTAATTCCTTCAGCGCCACCTGGGCTGGGGTCTCCACGCCGAGCTGGTCTTGGCCATTCGGGAAGTTGTCTTATACATTGTCGGAGTGGGTAGCATCCCTGGCTACCCACTGGATGGCAGTAGCATCTCCTCTTCACGTTGTAACAACCAAAAATGTCTCCAGACATGGCGGTATGTTCGCCGGGGGTGAAATCATCCCCAGTTGAGAACTACTGATTTAGCAGAAATGAGAAATCTGCATGTGAAACTGGCCATCCTCAAAGAGCTCAGGATTGGTGTCCTTAGGTGCCTCTAAGATTAGGGTGGAGAATTGGGTGTTAAGCCAACTTTGAGGCAGATTCCCTGGAGACTCCCTCTCATCCTGAGAAGCTGAGTGACTTCTCTGGTCCCCAGTAGAAGACTAGAAGTTATTCCCTAGAGAGGGTAAGCAGAGGGGCTCTGTTGGGACAGGTGAAAGTTTCTTAAACAGGACACCCAAAGCACTGCACATAAAATAAAAGATAGCGACATTGGACTACATTAACATAGGCATTTTCATTCGTCACCATTGAGAACGAAAAGCCACACTATAGACAGGGAGAAGATATTTGCAATGTGTACCTCCCATAAAAGATGTTTGCCCAGAGCACATAAGAACTCCCACACATCAAAAGAAACAGCACTCTCCCCCAAAAGGCAGCAGACAAAATCCAGATGGCCACTGGATACACGAAAAGACACTCCACATTATTAACAACCAGCAATGCAAATTGAAACCGTAGTGAGACACCACTTCTCACCCTGCAGAATAAAATAAAAAGACTTATGACACCAATCGTTGGCAAGGATGTGGTACAATTGGAATACACTTTCCACGAGAGCGTAGATTGAAAAACTATTTGGCAGCATCTAATGACATGAACACACTCGTACCTTACGATCCAGCGGTTCTACTCCTAGTCGTATCTACTCTCAAGATCAGTAAGTATGTATGTTCACCCAACGGTATGAAGAAAATTAGAACTGTTCGGGAGTTGGGATCCAAACAACAGGAGGTTCAAAGATCAAAATGGAGCAAATGGAGCAAATGGAGCAAATGGTGCTGGGGGAAATCACCAATTTAGTCACATGAATAAAGAACATTTCTTAGGACTGAAGGCCGGGAGTTTCCAGACTGATGGGTTCCAAAGGGTGGCCAGCCCATAGACACACTTGTGGAACCAACAAGGACCAGATGAACTAAAATTCTGCAGAGTGGACCACCATTCTGAGCTGTGTTGGCGGTTTTCTTGTCTGTTGTTTTAAATCTCTGGGGGCATTTGATGATTCCAGGCATGGGTTAAGGATCTGGGCTGAGGCCAGATAATGGGCTGCTGCTACTATTGGTGAAAGAGAAAGAAGCAAAGTTTTTAATGGTGACAAAGAGCTAAAGTAATGAAACTGGGGACTTGAGGAGCCTCAAATATGGCCAGTTTTCTTCACAAGGTATTAAGTGAATTTCAAGATTGTAATAGGCCACTTCAAAGGTTTCTGAAAGGCAGAACAAAACTTCACATTTTCACAGTGCTTAGGAAACGAAGTCCCTTTGAGGGAGGGCACCCAAAACCACAACAAGCAAGAGATCGAAGCCTTAGAACAGGGAGTCTGTTTGGTGTCAGAACCACCTGGAAGACTTGCTGGAATCCAGATGATTGGTTCCCATGTTCAGAGCCTCTGATTCATTAGGGCTGAGTGAGGCCTATTAATTTCAGTTGCTTACATTTTCCCAGGTGATACTGATACTACAGGCACATGGGCCGAACTTTGAGATCCATTGCCCTAGAAGGGGTGGTGAGTCAAGACTGTGCTTCAGCTGCACTTCAGCTGGGGGTACTAAACCGATCCTGGGCACAATTAGAAGCCAAGAATCCAAGTTTGCCACTCGGCCCAGAGACTGTTGCATTCATGCAGGGGTGAGAGACAAATCTGGAGACCCGTGAGGCCTTAAACATATGGTAAGTCTTTGCCACTAAGACATTTGCCAGATTTTGAAACTGCATGGGAAGGAGTCTAAAGAGTTAAGCTTAAAACCTCTAAATAAACCTTTTAAAAATTCTGACCCAGCTCTATCTGAACTAGCTTAATGCATGTCTAGATAGAAGTGATAATCTACTTCATCTTCCTTATAAATAAAAGGAGAACTTTCTCTAGTGGAATTATAATTATTTGGAACAGTTACAGTTGTTTTTTATACAATGTTCAGAAAACACTAAAAGTTACTAGACTCGAACAGGCAAGTCCATATGACTGATACCCAAAATAAAAAGCAGAAAACAGAGGGAGGCCACAGATGATCCAGCTACTGGATCTAGCAGACAAGCATTTTTAAAACGACTGTTGCTAATATGTTAATTAAAATAAAGGAAAAGATAGAAAACATAGGTGAAATGTTGGAGAATTTCATCACAGAATTAAAGTCTGTGAATCAAAGGTATATCCTAGAACTAACCAATACAGTATCTAAAATTAAGAACTAAGGCTGGATGTGGTGGCTCACGACTAATCCCAGTTAGGAGGCCGAGGCCGGTGGACCACTTGAGGTCAGGAGTTCAAGACCAGCCTGAGCAACATGGTGAAACCCTGTCTCCACTAAAAATGCAAAAATTAGCTAAGCATGGTGGCATGCACCTGTAACCCCAGCTACTCAGAAGGCTTAGGCATAGGAATCACTTGAATCTGGGAGGCAGAGGTTGCAGTGATCCGAGACTACACCGCTGCACTCCAGCCTGACAGAGGGAGACTCTGTAAACAAACAAACAAACAAACAAACAAACGAAGAAAAAAACTAAGTGCATGGATTTAATAGTAAATTGGAGAGACAGAATGATGCCAGATTATTAGTAAACCTGAAGAAAGGTTAATAGGAAAATATCAAAACATAAGCACATACAGAAAAATAAGGACAAAACAAACCAGGTAATAGCATATGAATGACATGAAGCACTCTAAAGGCCTTCAAAGCATGGGCCTAGGATAGGTGTATCTGTCCTAGGATAGGACAGATAATAGAAAACAAGAAATATTTTAAGAGATGAAAAGTAAAAGTTTTCCAAAACTATTGAAAAAATGTCAACCCACAGATTCAGTAAGCTCAGCAAAACCCAAACCAGGTTACATGTAGAACACTGGAGACAAAAAGAATGTTCTACAAGCTTCTAAGGATAAAAAATAGGTCATATTCAAAGGATCAATAATAAGAGTGGCAGACTTTTTATTTATATCAATAGCAACAGTATAAACTATAATACAGTGGTGGGTTTCTTTCAAAATTCTCACAAAGAACTATTTCATATCTAGAATTATATACCCAGCCAAACTATCAACCAAGTACAAGGACAGAAAAAGATGTTTTTAAACATACAAGCACTAAAAAACAGACTTCTTTCACTCTTTTCCTGGAAGTCACTGGGGGATGTTCTCCATTAAAATGAGAGATAAAACCAAGAAAGAAGACTTGAGGTACAGGAAACAGGACATCAAACAAAGAGAAGTTAGATATTTGGGGCAGAATAGCCAGCATCTCACCTCATTGGTCATGGCTTCCATCTCCTGGAGCTTGGCAATGAGCAGGTTCATGCTACCTCGGAGGTCCTGGATTTCCCCACTGTGATGTCGCACCTTCTCCTGGTACAACCTTATCAAGAAGGAGCGATCACAAGAATGGGTTGATTTGTGGTGCTGTTGTTGTTACTTTCAGATTTTCTCTTTGCTAGTTGGCTCTCAAAGAATGAGTTTCAGATTTTCCCACTCTCTTGGGTACATCCCTGGACCCATTCATCAGGTTCTTATCTCCAAAACATTACTCATTCTCTTCCTTCTGCTTATAGAAGGAATATCCTTACACCTAGCTCATTCCTTCCAAATATTCCTGAGTATTTTGTCTGCAATTAAGGTTGCTGCCATCAGGTGGTGTCTTGGTTAAAATTTTTCCCAGCTACCATTTGCTGAGTACTGACTATGGGTCAGGAACTATTCAAGACATTTCACATTCTCTTTAGTGCCCATAATTGCCAAGAGCAGGATGGGTGTTATGCTTCATCTAATAGATGAGGGGTCAAAGGCCCAGGGAAAAAAGGTGACTTGCATAAGGTCAGCCATGTAGAAGGTAAGGGAGTTAGGATTTAAACCCAGGTTTGTCTAACTGCAGAGCATACGTTTATAGCCAATACACCCCAGATTCTGGCTGTAGCTCTGCTTTTTAGGTAATAATTCAATTACTCAGAAGATTCCTCTTACCTCAAGCTCTGCAGTGGAGTAGTTATGCTGTCATCCTGGTGGAGTATTGAGAAAAGGAAGGGGTCTCCTTCAGATGGCTTAATCTGGCCCCAGGAGAACTTCATCCATCTATTCCCTCACAATCATAAACCCACACATTCATCCACCTTCCTGTTGACCCTTCCATTCAACCACCCACCTATAATTCCTCCAAACTCTTATTTACTGTCCTTTTAATTTATCCATCCACACCTTCATCCATCCGCCCTTCTACCCATCCACCTACCCTCCCTTATCAATCGAATCTTCCATCTCCCCAACCTCCCCCATCTAGCTACACTCTAATACATACACCCTAACCCATCTGCCCACTCAGCCATCCATCCATCTATCCACCAACCCACCCACCCACTCATCTATCCCATCTGATCTTCCAACCACCCATCATCTCATCCATCTATTCTCTTATTCATGTATTCATCTAGCCTCCCATTTCTTTCCCTACAGTCCTAATCCATCAAATCCAACCTTCCATCTGTCCGACCTCCCATTCGTTCTCTCTCCATGCACACTCCCATCTGACCATCATTCAACACTGATTGTGGCAACCCTGTTGCTGGTACCAAGCTAAACATGCCGGGGTGAATAGGACCTGGCTCCTTCCTTCAAGAAGCTGCCAGTACAGTTGGAGAGACAGTGATGACCACAGAAAATTATAAGAGGAAAGAGGAATGAGACCACTTCTGCCTGGGTGTTCCTAGAGGAGGTGACATGCTAGCTGGACCTTGATGGATAGGAAGGGGTTCATAAGGAGGAAAAGAGGAGGGGGAGGGACAGGCCCTTCAGATCCCCTTTCTGAGGTCCTCTGAGACTTTTTGCTGACATCAAATAGGGAGTCTCACCACTTATTCCCTCCTCCTTCCTCCTCAGTTTCATTGCTGTTAAGCAGGACAGGCTGCCTTAAGTACAGACATGTGTTCCCTGTTACCACCACCCCACTTTAAGTGGGGCCTTGAGAAAGGAGAGATGGGTCGTCTCTGAGAGTAAGTGACAGGAGAGCCATCTTGGAGGAGGGACTATTGCATCCAGTCTTTGAAAGTCACCTCTGGCAGAAGAGATGGGTTCTGGGTGGGTGGCATGATGAAGAGAGAGATTTGGATCTGGGTTAAGTCGGGACCTGATTAGGGGCCTGACCTGGTGAGAATGAGTGGTGCTGTGGAGGTGGTATTGACTGGTTAGGGTGAGACCAGTCAGCCGCAGGGCCTGAGGAGGGTGCACACTCACCTGCCCGACTGTCATTTTCGATGGCATGTGAATAGAGAACATCCAGAATCCTGTGAGACCATGAGAATAAGAATGAGCCATTTAACGTGCAAGATTAGGTGCCCAGGTGCTGGAGTTAAGACATCTGGGTTCAAATCCCAGCTATGCCACTTGCTAGCATCGTGCAGCATTGGGGGAATTACTTAATGCTCCGTACCTCAGTTCCCTCCTCCGTAAAACAGAAATAACAGTAATATCCACTTCATGAGCAGATGATATCAAATATGTAATATGTGGCTCATAAACCAAGTAATCTGTGGCTCCCCCTTCCCTGTTCCAACTCTACTGGGGGTAATTGGCAAAGAAAAGAAGGCACTCTGAATTTTGTGATCTCCATGCTGGCTGAAATGCCACCATTCAAGCCATTATTTAAAAGTCTTGGCTGAGGGTGCTGGCTCACACACACTTGTAATCCCGGCACTTTGGAAGGCTGAGGCGGGTGGATCACTTGAACCCGGGAGTTCAAGACCAGCCTGGCCAACATGGTGAAACACCATCTCTACAAAAAAATACAAAAATTAGCCAGGTGTGGTGGTGCAGTGAGCTCTGATGCACCACTGCACTCTCGTCTCAGAGCAAGACTCTGTTTTAAAAAACAAAAAAGAAGTAAGGGTCCTCCAGATTATCATAAAGAAAAGAGTTCCAGCTACCTGGGAGGCTGAAGCAGGAGGATCACTTGAGCCAGGAAGTTGAGGCTGCAGTGAGCTGTGATCCACTACACTCCAGGCTGAGCAACACAGTGAGACCCTGCCTCAAAAAAAAAAAAAAAAAAAAGAAAAAGAAAAAGCAAGAAAAAGCCTCTACTGAGGTAGGAGAATTGCTTGAACCTGGGAGACAGAGGTTGCAGTGAGCCAAGATCATGCCACTGCACTCCAGCCTGGACGACAGAGACTCCATCTCAAAACCAAAAAACCAAAAAACAAAAAAACACAGTCTTTAAAACTTACTTGTTGTTTTTGATAAAACCTTCAACTAACTAGGAATAGAAGGGAACCTCCTCGCCCTGATAAAGACCATCTATGAAGCGCTCCAAACTAATATTCTATTTAATGGTGAAAGACTGGACACTTTTCCCCTAAGATCAGGGACAAGACCAGGATGTCTGCTCTTGCCAATTCTATCTGACATGGTACTGGAGGTTCTAGCCAGGCCAATTAGTCAAGAAAGAGCAGTAGGCCAGGCGTGGTGTCTCACACCTGTAATCCTAGCACTTTGGGAGGCTGAGGTAGGATGGTTTGAGGCTGGGAGTTCTAGACCAAACTGGCCAACACAGCAAGACTCCATCTCTACAAAAAAAAAAAAATTAAACAAAAATTAAGAAAATTAGCTTAGGGAGGTGGTGCACACTTATAGTCCTAGCTACTTGGGAGGCTGAGGTGGGAGGATCGCTTGAGCCCAGGAGTTCGAGGCTGCGGTGAGCTACGATTGCACCACTGCACTCTAGCCTGAGTGACAGAGCAAGACTCTGTCTTAAAAAAACAAAAAAGAAATAAAGGTCATCCAGATTATCATGCAGAAAAGAGTTAAACTACCTCTATCTTCAGATGACATGGTCTTGCATTAAAATTCGAAGGGATCTGAGGTTAGGTGCCTTGCCTCATGTTACAAATAAAAATTGGGTTCAGCAAGGTTGCAGGATCCAAGACCAAGGTACAAAAAGTCAGTTGTGTTTCTACACACTAGCAATCAATAACCTGAAAACAAAATTAAGAAACCCATTTCTTTTTTATTTTTTTGAGACGGAGTTTCACTCTTGTCCAGGCTGGAGTGCAATGGCACGGTCGCAGCTCACTACAACCTCCACCTACCGCCTCACTACAATCGCCACTTGAACTGAGGCCGGTTCAAGTGATTCTCCCGCCTCAGACTCTGGAGTAGCTGGGATTCCAGGCATGCACCAGCATGCCCAGCTAATTTTGTATTTTTAGTGGAGACAGAGTTTCTCCATGTTGGTCAGGCTGATCTTGATCTCCCGACTTCAGGTGATCTGCCCACCTCAGCCTCCCAAAGTGCGGGGATTACAGGCATGAGCCACTATACCCAGCAAGAAGCCCATTTCTAATAGTGTCACAATAAAGGTGGTATGCAGGCCGGGCGCGGTGACTCATGCCTGTAACCCCAGCACTTTGGGAGGCTGAGGCAGGTGGATCATGAGATCAGGAGTTCAAGACCAGTCTGGCCAAGATGGTGAAACCTTGTCTCCTCTAAAAATACAAAAATTAGCTGGGTGTGGTGGCACACATCTGTAATCCCAGCTACTCGGGAGGCTGAGGCAGAGAATTACTTGAACCCGAGAGGCAGAGTTTGCAGTGAGCTGAGACTGCACCACTGCTCTCCAGCCTGGTGACAGAGTGAGACTCCATCTCAAAAACAAACAAAAAACCCCAAAAACCCCCAAAAAGGCATTATTTATAAAAGATGTTATTATATATATATATATATATATATATATATATATATATATATATATAAAATTTTTATTGCATTTTAGGTTTTAGGGTACATGTGCAGAACATGCAAGATAGTTGCATAGGTACACACGTGGCAGTGTGTTTTGCTGCCTTCTGCCCCTTCACCCATATTTGGCATTTCTCCCCATGCCATCCCTCCCCCACTCCCCCCGCCCCGCTGACCCTCCCCTATTTCCCCCAATAGACCTCAGTGTGTGGTACTCCCTTCCCTGTGTCCATGTGTTCTCATTGTTCATCACCCGCCTATGAGTGAGTATATACGGTGTTTCCTTTTCTGTTCTTGTGTCAATTTGCTTATAAAAGTTCTATTGGATTTTAAAGCAGGGCAGCCGGGCGTGGTGGCTCACACCTGTAATTCCAGCACTTCTGGAGACTGAGGCGGGTGGATCACAAGGTCAGGAGTTCAAGACCAGCGAGGCCAATATGGTAAATCCCTGTCTCTACTAAAAATACCAAAATTAGACGGGTATGGTGGTGGGTGCCTGTAATCCCAGCTACTCAAGAGGCTGAGGCAAGAGAATCGCTTGAACCCAGGAGGTGGAGGTTGCAGTGAGCCGAGATCATGCCACTGCACTCCAGCCTGAGCAACAGAGTAAAACTCCATCTCAAAAAAAAAAAAAAGAAAAAAGAAAAAATCAGGACAGTTCTCGAGGACTCACTGTTTATTTTCCTATGAGGAGCTGATTCTCCCTCCCTCCCCCGCCCCCTGCCTCACTCCAAAGCCAGCATATTTCAGGGAGGGAGGAGAGTCCTCTGCTTGGGAAGGCTAAACTGCATGGGAGGTGCGCGTGGCGGCTGGGAAGACCATGGAAAGCCAGAAAGCAGGAGCAATAATGTTCATGACATGGTCTGCGGAGAGCTGCAATTTCCAAAGCACTTCTTGGCTTTCAAAATATTTTCATGGTCATCAGTTCATTTCATAATTCTCACAGCAATACCTATGGGGAAACTGAGTCACATGGCAGGACGGTGTCTTGCCCAGTGTCCCACAGTCAGTGCCAGGGTGCAGGGATACCTCAACCTGGGACTGGGCAGGGCCCTGGGACGCACCGAAAGCACAGAGGAGCAGAATGCCTGTCTTCTCCATGAGCTTCTGGCACAGCAGCTTGCATCTGGAAGGCAGGGAGTGGTGGTCAAGGCCGGTGGGCAAGCCTCTGCCAGCTGTTCACCCTCCTCCTCCTCCTCATTGTCTTTCTCCACATGCATGCTGCTTTCCCCACCCCTTCTTCTCTTCCTGGTGAATGTGTCCTTCAGGATTCAGCTCAATGTCCCCTCTTCCGAAGGCCTCCACAGGCAACGCTCCCACCCCTCCGAGCTTGGCAGTGTTTTGGTGCCTGCCTTTCCCACCTGACGGGGAGCTTCTGAGTGGTGAGTCTGAGCTAGTTTTAAATTTAAAATTTAAACTTCAAATCAATGAATGAGGTGGATATCTCTGCTGGAGTTTGGAAGAATTTCCAAGGACAGGAAGGGGAAAGGGAAAGAACGGGACAGGCCCTCTGGGCAGGAAGAACAGCACGTGCTGGGCTGGGTGTGGTGGCTGATGCCTGTAATCCCAGCACTTTGGGAGGCTGAGGTGGGAGGATCACTGGCATTCAAGACCAGCCTGGGCACTTTGGTGAAACTCTCTACAAAGAATACAAAATTTAGTCACACATGGTGGCGTGTGCCTGTAGTCCTAGCTACTTGGGGGGCTGAGGTCGGTTGAGCTCCATAAGTAGAGGCTGCAGTGAGCCGTGATGGCACCACTGCACTCCAGCCCTGGTGGTAGAGTGAACCCTGTCTAAAAAAAGAAAGTTAACAGCACATGCAAATGTGTGGAGGCGGGAATAAATAGGACTAGGAATGGGTGTCCAGGGAGCGAGGACCCTGGACTTGCTGGCCCAGTGGGTCTCCAGCAGGAAGCTGAGTGAGAGCAGCTTGGAAAGGAAGGGTGGGATAGGATTCTAGGGTGCTGCAGGCCGAGGGGCTGGAGCAATGGGGAGCCACAGTGGGTTCTGGGGCGCGGGTGTCTGACAGGTTCGGGATAGCTTTTCTGGACTGGCTACCAAGGAGAGATCCGAACTGATGGAGGGGCTGTGATGGTCCCCGGCTGCCGCTTCCCACTCCCGTCACCCTTCCCTGCCCTCCCCGCTCACCTGCATGTGTTGAACAGAACCCGCTGGGCCTGAGTTCTCAGGAAGAAGGCCAAGCAGCTGACCCAGGCTGCACAGGAGACAGGAAAGCAGTGAGTCATGCGCTCTCATCTTTGTCCCATGACCAGGGCCTCCTGAACTTTCTGGGGCTGGGGGAGGTCCTGGAGCTGGGGGACCCTCTTGACTTGCTGGCCGAGCCCAGGACAGCACCGGGCTCTGCTTGTTGGTACGTACTGGCCTGGAGGGAGTACAGGTCCTATAGGTGGGCACTGCTTGCCACTGGCAGTTAATAGACCATAGTGACTCTGGAGCACAAAAAGCCTGGAATGGAACAATGTCCGTTTCCAGACCCTGGGAGCGTGGCAAGAGCAGGGGCCTTGTCTGCTTCATCCCCGAATGCCCACTGAGGAACTAGGCAAAAAGTAGGGACTCAGGATGGACGGGAAGGTGGGAGGACACAGGGGTCGATGGAGGAAGGAAGAAGAGAATGGCTGTCTGGCTTGGAAGATGGATGAACTGGGGGGAGATGAGAGGGTGGGAGACCGAGAGGATGGGCGGATGAATAGAGAGAGGGATGGCTGGATGGATGTGCCTGTGGGGTAAGGTCTGGGGGAATTAATGGACTCAACAGTGGATGGACGGGTGAAACCAGGGGCCGGGCTGGCGGTAGAGGGTTGGTAGTTAACTTCTCTTCCAGACAGCAAGCCTCCCTCCCAGTTGCCCTCTCCAGCCACCAAAGACATTGGCAGGAATTACATCTCCAATGGGTAGATCTTCAGAGTGCAACCTGCAGCTCCCCACCACCCCTGCAGCCCAGGGCAGGCCTTGCCACCCCCAGGTCAGCCTGGGCTGAGGCTGGACCCTCTCCCCAGGCCCATGTTGATGGCCAAGGTGACTCTTCAGTATATACATACACATGCATCCCAGCATGCACTGAGTCAGGCCTGGGGCTTGGGCATTGATGCGGACAGGCAACAGGAAGGCGTCATCTGCAGAGAGCACAGAACAATCATGTCACATCCCTGCCCCTCTGCCCCTGCCCCTGGCCGGGTGGCCCAGGTTGTCCATTTGACATGTCTGAGCCTCAGCCCCTCAGCTGCCCTTGAAGATACAAAGGCACCCATCTCTGCTCACTCATGTTTGAGGAGGGGTCCTCTGCCATCCTGCTGGTGTTCTGGCCTCGCCGGGCAATCCTGGAGATGACAAGATTCACGGTTGCATTTTACAATTACGAGGAACATAGTGTCCTTGGAACATGCATACCACATTCCAGATTGGGAAACAGGTGTAGAGAAGTTTCCCTGTGATTCAGGGACAGATCCAGGTCTGCCTGACCCCAAATCCAGGTCTTCACCAAGGAAAAGACTGTGGCAGTCACAGTTGGTTGTCACCATGTCCCAGAGGTTGGCAGAAGCCTGTTTTTGCCCCTTTGTCTGCTCCTGCGCCATGTGGTTTTAGAGCATCCTGATTGGTTGAAGCCTGCTGTCGTGTCCCCATTCCCTGTGCTGTGATTGGTTCAAGAGTGAGGAAGTCTACGGGGTGAGGTGGGGTGGGGCATGGGGGTGGTTAGGAGGTAAGGAACTTGGGGGGAAGGTTAGGTTTAGTATTAGCTAAATGAGACCCACAGAAAACGATGTTTACTCTCCTTCCCCTAGACAGCCATATTTCTGCCCGACACCCGGCACTGTGGTGGCCATCTGTGGCCAGGAGAGGAGACTAAAGGAGCAAGATGATGACGGCAGCCTGGGTCCTGGGCGGCGGAACCGGGGATGAGCGCACTCTGGAGCCTCCTGCTCCTTGGGACCTCTCGAAATGTCAGATTTTAAAATTTCCTTTTTTTTTTAAGTCAAAGGTCTCTAAACATTTTTGTCATACCCTCAGTGTATTTATGTTTGTTTATTAATCAATTATATACTATTGATTATAGTTTAGTATAGTAAATTTTGTATAGTAAATGCTAATACACTATTTATCCTTTCCAAATGTACAGATTTCTTGATGAAATTCCTGAGGAACATAGATGAAAAGAGGATGGAAGACATGCAGTCAAGTCTGGCCATTTCTTGTCCCCCCCGCGGAGTCTACTCTCTTGGGAAACACACCTGGATCTGTATGCCCAGAGACAGGCATCATTTTGAGCTGGAATTTCTGTCACCTGCAGGCAGAGAGCCTCTGACAGATAAAGATGGCGAAATACTTGTTTCCTTGTTTCCTATCAGCCTCCCTCACTAGACTGTGAGCTCCGTGAGGGAAGGGGATGCATCAGGCTGGTACCGCGCTGTGTTCCCTGTCCTCTGTGCATTGCCTGGCACATAGTAGGTGCTCAATAAATACATGCTGGAAAGATGGCTGCTTCACCACTTCCTGGCTGGGAGACTTTGGGAATGCCACTGCCAGACCTCTGGTCTCGGTGGCGGCCTCTGTACAGTACAGTGACAAGGCCGCTCACCTCCAAGGACAGGGTGGAGGGGCAGCATTTTGTGAACTGTAAAGGGCTGGGCAAAGGGGGGGCTGCCATCCTTACCTCCGGGGCCTGCGGTTGTTGGCCACATCTTCAAGTAGGGCACCTGGGTCCCCAGGGTTCCTTGAGGACCGTGGCATGGATTTCCTTCTCTAGGACTAGGGATGGAGGCGGGGATCTCTGGGAGCTGGTGAAGAGGAAGTGGCTAATGCCTCTGAGTGTCCCCTGAAAGATGCCAAGTGGAATCTGTCAGGATCACTGGAGTAGTTGGCACTGTGACCTCACAGAGCGGGTGGGTGGAGGGGCAGGGGGCGGGGGCTAGTTTCCAGCTTGGCCCTAGAACCTCACCCAGAGGAAGCCATTGTGACCAACTTTCCTTTTTTTTTTTTTTTAGAAACGGGTTCACTATATTGGCCAGGCTGTTCTTGAACTCCTGACTTCAGGTGATCCACCACCTCGGCCTCCCAAAGTGCTGGGATTACAGGTGTGAGCCACTGCACTTGGCTCAACTTTCCATTTTTAAGATGGGAAGGCCGGGCGCGGTGGCTCAAGCCTGTAATCCCAGCACTTTGGGAGGCCAATCACGAGGTCAAGAGATCGAGACCATCCTGGTCAACATGGTGAAACCCCGTCTCTACTAAAAATACAAAAAATTAGCTGGGTATGGTGGTGCGTGCCTGTCATCCCAGCTACTCAGGAGGCTGAGGCAGGAGGATTGCCTGAACCGAGGAGGTGGAGGTTGTGGTGAGCCAAGATCACGCCAATTGCACTCCAGCCTGGGTAACAAGAGTGAAACTCCGTCTCAAAAAAAAAAAAAAATTAGCTGGGCGTGGTGGTGCATGCCTGTAGTCCCAGCTACTCAGGAGGCTGAGGCATGGGAATAGCTTGAACCCAGGAGGTGGTGGAGGTTGTAATGAGCTGAGATCATGCCACTGCACTCCAGCCTGGGCAGCAGAGTGAGACTCTGTCTCCAAAAAAAAGTTCTACTTTTTTACTGGGGAAAAATACAAACATAACTGAGTGGAAAGTTCAGGCTAAGTTTTTTTCTGTTAGCCCTGCATGTAGGGAGCTTGACTATTTGGACAGCAAAGCTAAAATGGATTCACTTTTGCCTCCTGTGGCAGTTGCTCAAAATTGCAGGCTAACTACCTATGGGAAGTGGTACGATGGTCCCTCAAAGAGGCCCGCATACTAAAACCTGAACATGTAAATATGTTAAATCACAGGCAAAGGGGAGTTAAAGCTAGAAGAGGGATTTAAGTTGCTAATCAGTTGACCTTGAGATGGGGAAAATACCTAGATTACCCAGTGTAATGACAATCGTCCCTATGAGTGGAAGAGGGAGGCAGGAAGATGGCAGCACAAGAAGCACTCAGCCCAGCATCCTGGCTTTGAAGATGGAGGAGGGGACCAGGATCCAAGGAATAAGGGCAGCCTCTAGAAGCTGGAGAAGGCAGGTAAGCAATTCCTCCCCTACAGCCTTCAGCAAGGAACACAGCCCTGCCAATACTTCCTTGACTTTAGCCCAGGGATACCCATCTGGGTCTTCTGACCTCCAGAATGGTAAGATGATAAATTGTGTCTTAAGTCACTGAGTTTGTGATAATTCATGATTGCAGCAACAGGACACCAATGCAAGACCCCTGAGAATATTCAGGGGAGGAGAAACTGAAATACCGCCATTACAATGGTTACAAGGGTCTCCCAAATGTATACTCCTTCATTTATTCATTCAACAAGTATTTATGCATCTAGTATGGTCCAGGGGCTGGATACAGGGCTGAGCAGAACCAGCTCCCATCCCTGCGGAGGCAGGCAAAGTGGCTGGCAGAACATCCGCATATAGCAGGTGCTCCCAAACGGTGCTTGCCCTTGCTGTCAGGAGGTAGCTGGGATCTGGGATGGGCTGGTGAGAATCTCCCTCCTTCAAGTCTACTGGCTGTCACTCAGATGGCTCCTGTGCTGGAAATATTGAGGAAAAGGAAGTGTCTGTGCCGAGAGCAAACACCGAGAGTGGCTTTGGTCAATATTTGCACTTTTATCCACTGAGTCTGCTGTTTGCGTCAGCTATGGTGAGGACGCGCGAGGGCCCGTGAGGGCCCAGTCTTCTGCACTGGTGGACAAACCAAGGCCAGGAGCAGGATGTCAGGGAACTCACAGAAGGCTCTTCTCATGCCTTTTTGCTTCTAGAATAGGGGCAGGGGAGCACTGATTGGGAGGCAGGGCTGGTTCAAGTGAGCTCTGGTGCTCAGGGGAGGGCGTGATGGTGTCTGTGGTCAGCTTTGTAGGCACTGGAGGGGGCCTAGCACAGGTGGGCCTGGGAGCTGGGCCTGATGTTTGGGCTGGTGTGGGGTCAGTGGGAGTCAAGAGTGCACTGGAGTGGGGGAAAGGCCCCAAGGCGTCCTGTGCCAATGAAGAAAAGTGGAACGGCCATCGCCTACTGTGCACACGTGTATGTATGCACAGACACACTCACACTCACACATTCCTCCCGATCCCAGGAAACAGTCCACTCTACACACGTACACACACGCACCTAACACCACGCACTCGCAGACACACAAACACTCAGTAGGCCAAACCCCACGTATCCAGACATGCACACAAAACTCCCCACTTCTGCCCTCCCGTCGGCTTGTGTAAATAGGCCTGTAACACCATCAACCAAGATGCCAGTGTGCCCATTTCATGTCCACAGCCACGCATAAAAGCACACATTTTCCCCTGAGGCTATTGTGACCCAGGCATATGTGTACATGTGACAATGCACACACAACCATATGCACATATCAACACACACATTCCTTCACACGCACACACAGTTCCCTGGGTCCCATCTAGCCGAGGCAGAGGCTGGTGCTTGTAACATGGAAAGGGACGGTGGACTGAAGCTTGCGAGCAGAACGTGCATTTGGAGAGAGGCTGGGGTGCTAAGCTGCAGGGACGGGTCACGCACACTTTCTCTTCTGTTCCTTTGTGAGTTAGGGCTCAGTTTGTGATGGGACCAGGGCTCAGTATGTGATCAGGGTCAGGGCTCAGTCACTGGGGTCAGCGCTCAGTGTGTGAATATGTGACAGGGTCAGGGCTCAGTCAATGACGGAGGATGGTGCTCCGGTAGCCTTCTGCCCCTTCTAAAAGGGAGGGGCTTTCTTGGAGAATTTAGAGTTATGAGGCTTGAGGGGTCATTGCAGCCATCCCCCTGCCTACAGGTGCCTCTGTCCTCCGGGCCTTGGCTGAGCCTGGCTGGGGTGATAAGGGTACTCTACTAGAAGCAGCTTTCCTTCCAGAGATCTCCTGGCCCCCAAGGCCACAGCTGCCCAGCCCCAGGGGCTTGCAGTGGTTGGCAGCTGGGCTTCACTACTGGCTACGTGGCAGCCCCAATGCACCTGTGGGATGAGACACTTTGGCCAAGGCCGTGTTTACAGGGAAAACACTTGCAACCACAAGCAAACCCGCCGCTCCCTGGGTCCCTTCCCAGAGGACCCTGCACATTGGGAGCCTTATAAAGTAGCCTCTGCACCTGCCTGCCTGGGGCAGAGGAGGGCTAGCTTGGGCCGAGAGTTCACCTGTCTCAGGAACCACCTGCGGTAGGCATGGGTCTGGGCTGACACTCCTCCACTGAGGAGTCTCGGCTTTTCTGTCTGTTCAGTGGGGATGCTACCTCCAGCTGTCCTCTGCGGAAGGGTCCTTCCACTCTGGCCTTGCTGTGGGACCTAGGCCAGTGCCGCCGTCCTGGGTCTCAGCTGACCTGCCTGAGCAGCAGTCCCTCATTCCTGCCTGGCTCCCTCTCCCTAAGTCAGACACAGATCTGCTCACTCAGCCAGACTGGGCCAGGAGTGGATAGGGGCCATTTCTCACCTGGCCGGGAGGGGATGAGGACAGGAGCCACCTGGGTCCTCCCCTGGCTGGGTCTGGAAAGCTGGAGACCAGGCTGGGTTGCCACACTGGGCTGGGCTCTGGCATCAGGTGACACAGTCCTGGGCCTTTTCCTGGGACAGGAAACTCCCCTCCGCCTCCCCATTCGGGAAGCTCACCGTCCTTCTCTGCTGTGGCTTGGGTCCTGCAGGTGGTCCCAGTCTGCTGTGTGGCCCTAGGCAAGACCATTTCTTCTCTGGGCATTGGGGGTCATTTCCAGAGGGCTGTAAAATGAGCCATTCCCCCCATGGCTCCTGATGAAGCACGCAGGGCAAGGTGATAGTTCCCAATGCAGGGATGCCAAAACGGGTGTCTGTGGACCTGGGGCAGGGCTGGGGTCACAGTCGGGGCTTGCTCCCTCCAGGCTGGAGTGGGGTTCAGGTGGCTCAGGAGTGGGCTGTTCTGCCCGAGCTCCCTGATGCTCATTTCTGCCCCAGCCCACAGATCCCGGAGGCGGTGGCCAGGGCAGCCATGGCTCGAGCACGTGGACTGGGCTTGCTGCTGGCACTGCTGCTGCCCGTGGTCTGTGCCTCCATGCCAGGCACCGTGGTCCAACTCAACAAAGCGGCACTGAGCTACGGTAAGGAGTGTGCTACCCAGTGTGCGCCTGTGAGCCTGTACATGCGTGTGCGATCTTAAGTGTGTGTGCGTATCCGTGAACTCAAAAGCCCCATGAGGACCCAGATTTTAATAGGAAGTTGTGTCCCTGGCACCCAGACGATGCCTGACACATGCTGCTGCTCAGCAAATACTTATTACATAAACGCATGGGGGGTGTTGGTCATGTGGCCCACGTGCAAGTGTGCAGACATGACTTGCTCTCTTGGTTTAGTGATTGGGCCTGAGTTGGTTTGAGGGGCTACTTTTACCTGTGTGTGTCTACTTATGAGTTTGAAATTTCACAGAGATGTGTCCACGTGTGTTCTTAAGTGTCGGGGAAGGGGCAAGCCCATGATGCATGCCTGGATGTGTGTGCACAGGCATGGCTGTGCACCCTGGCTGTACACGCATGTCTATGGGGTGTGTGCACGCACTTGTGTGCTTGGGAGAGGTCTGTCTAGCACCGTGCTGCAGGGCGCGTTATAAAGTTACATCCCTGCTGAACTCAGCACAAGAGACCCAGCTGCTCTCTGGGTCCCACTTGTATGAGGCCTCTGTTTTACGACTTTGCTGCCAGATCCTTCCAAGCCTTGCCCCAGTCCCCTACAGAAGGCACAATGAGGAAACTTAGACCCAAGGAAGGACAAAAATTACCAAGGTCCATAATGGCAGCACAAAAAATGTTCATCCACCTCGAGCTGCCTCTTGGGAAGAATTTGAGTTCCCACCAAAGCTGGGAGATCAGAAGCTGTTTCCCCCAAGGCCAAACCAAACTCAGATTACAGGGTGAGAAAGTCAGGTCAGAGAGCAGATGGGACTTTCAATGGCCCAGGACACGGCAGTGGCTCAGGGAAATAGCAGGTTCCCCCACTCCTGGGTACAAGCAGCCTTCCGGGACCTTGTATCCGGGCAGATGGGCAGGCAATGAAAGGGGTCAGTGATCCGTGCCAGAGCGTGACAGAGAGCCATGCATGGGTGCCCGCAGGTAGGGCCGTGAGGCCCGCGCCCTCCACTGCCTTCCTGCCCTCTGCCTGTCCTGTACAAGCCTCCTTTGTCCCCAGGGAGCCCTCCCCAGCTTGCCTGCCTATGTTTGTTCTTGGCAGAAATCTGCTGGAGGCCCACGCTGGGCGCATTGCTCCCTAGCTGCGCTGAGTGGCTAATTCCAGCGTCCTTCCCACCCCGCACGGTCCTGCAAGCCCCAGAGTCAGAGGAGCATTGTAGATGGAGTCTGAGGTCTGGGTGTGAGTCCCAGCTCAGCTGCAGATGGTTAGGTGGGAGAGGGGCACTGGGAAACATGGAAACCACGGCCTTTGTGCTTCTTGTCAGGGAGACTAAGGCCCGGAGGGGTGTAGGGACTTCCTAAGTTCTCACAGCGAGTCTGAGCAGAGGGCAGGCCTCTTGACTCCTCATCTGAAGCTCCCTTCCAGCACCATTACCTCTTATTTTAAGTCAACTCTTGTTTAATTAGCACCGATCTGGGGCCCAGCAGCACAGGTGGGTGAGGAAGGCCAGCGGCTTGGGAGCCAGGTGCCTCATTCCAGAGCCAGCTTCCCCTGGCCAGGCGCCCTCACCTCTCTGTAAACTGAGCACGATAGTAGGCAAAGCAAAGCAGCCAGAACAGGGCCCGGTGCGGCAGGAGCAAGACATGTGAGAGCCGCTATTATTACAAAATAAACGGCAATGGCAGTAACTAGCATTTGCTGTGCCCTGAGTGTTTACAGTGATCCTGTGTGACAGATACCATTAGAATCATTACACATGTATAGATGGGGAAACCGAGGCACAGAGTAGCCACACAGGCAGTGAGTAGCAGTGAGCGCTCGAGTTTGAACCCAGAATCTGAGGGACTCGAGTCCTCAGCCTCCAGGTGAGGCTGTCCCCTCCCCTCCCAAGGGTCGTCCCCTCTGCTCGCATGGGACACCTCCGTAGCAGACCAGGCTTAATTGGGAGACGCTCCTTCTGCTTGGGAACTTGGGGAAGGCTCCCAGAGGAGGTGGGATCTGGTTGGAACCTTGCAGGAGGGCAAAGGATTTTGTTGCTTTTGAGGAATGGGGTAAACCAGCAGGATGTTGAGAGGCAGGTGGGGGAGGAGGCCATGCTCAGGTGGAGAGGGCCTGGCGCGAGTGGCGCACCCAAGGTGGGCTTATGGGGAGTCAGCTGCCCTCCCTACATGCTTGGAGCAAGCCTGTCCCTTCCAGTCTGAGTTCTCTCTGTGCAAGGGGCAGGGCAGATGGCAGGCAGTGTGTGTTTGTGCTACTTGGTGGCTCCCGAGGGCAACCTGACTTCACTCTACCCTGGCCCCACAGTGTCTGAAATCGGGAAAGCCCCTCTCCAGCGGGCTCTGAAGGTCACTGTCCCTCATTTCCTGGACAGGAGTGGAGAGGTGCTTCAGCCCACCAGGTGAGTGTTCCCCTCCTCCAGAGAAGGTGCTCCTGCCACCAGGTGGAGTGTTCCTGCTTGCCAGGTGGGTGTTTCAATCCACTGTGTGGACATGTGCTCCTGCCTGCTGGGCAGACGGTCCTGTCCACGGGACAAAGTGTTCCAGTCCACCAGATGAGCGCTCTTCACTAAACGCAGGTGAGTGCCCACAAGATGATTTAAAAGAGCTAATCAAGGTGGAGATGCAGGGGCCTGGTGCCTCTGAATTAGTGAATTTCTGCCCTCAGCGGTGTAAGACTGGCTCCTGAGTCCCCAGGGCTGGCAGGACCCTCTGTTTCTTCTTCCAGAAACTGGACAGTGCATTTAGACATGAATCTGAGCCTCCTTTACCTCCACCCCACCCTGCTTAATGCAGAGACTAACGGCACAGGGAGGTGGAGCCTCCCAAACAGCCCCCAGTCCCTGGGCTGGTCAACAGTCACCTTCCACGTAGGAACTCAGGCTCACTACTGTCAGATCTTTGGGTTTCCACGAGAAGATATACATCTAGAATCCATCAAATCTGGAGTGGTAGTAGTTAATTAAAAAACATTTAAAGGCTGGGTGTGGTGGCTCACGTCTGTAATCCCCCTGCTTTGGGAGGCTGAGGGAGTGGATCACCCGAGGTCAGGAGTTTGAGACCAGCCTGGTCAACATGGTGAAACTCCATCTGTACTAAAAATACAAAAAGTAGCTGGGCGTGGTGGCGGGTGCCTGTAATCCCAGCTACTCAGGAGACTGAGGTGGAGGATCTCTTGAACCCCAGAGACAGAGGTTGCAGTAAGCCGAGATTATGCCGTTGTACTCCAGCCTGGGCGACAAGAGTGAAACTCTGTCTCAAAACCAAACCAAACAAACAAAAAATATTTAAAACTGTAAGACCCTGAGAAAACGGTGGGCGGTTAAACAACAACCACAGCCATCTGGCCAGGGGACCTGAACTGTACAGTGGAGAAATGACTTTCATTTAGGAAGTAAAAGAAATCACAGGTTAGCTGGAGAGTGCATGCAGCTTTGAAGTGGGAAGTTTCTCTTGCTGCAGGCTACGAGCTGCAGTCATTGACTAGGATACCAGACAGGGGTTTTCTGCCTTCTGTGGTTCCTGAAGGTTCTCTTCCAACCTTCACAATGTTCCAGGCAGGTGTCAGAAACTGTCAAAAACCCAAGCAATCATCTCAGATTGGAGACCTGCCCCATGCGGGCTCCCTCTGCATATTCTCCCGACCAGCTGTATCCAACCTTGGTTTGCTTGCTCTCTGGTGATGGAGAACTCACCACCTCCCCCTCACGTCGTGGTTCTAATTGTCAGAAAGCCCTTCTTTATAACACCGTGTGGATATGGCTCAGAGCACCCATCCCAGAGTTGACCCCATGGTTTAATGGGGACTGCACTTCACCTTGATTACCACCCTGCAGGATCCGGATTCTGAATGTCCACGTACCCCGCCTCCAGCTGAAATTCATTGCTGGTTTTGGAGTACGCCTGCAGGCAGCAGCTAATTTTACTTTCAAGGTCTTTCGGTGAGTGGATCTCCTTGATAGGGGGTGAGAAGGGTTTTGGGGATGCTCCGAGGGACACCGTGAGAGCACAGGGATAGCAACTCCCCCAGGACCCTCATCCAGGCCTCTCGACTCCCTATCCAGTGCTCTCTCTCCCTCACCCTTGGAGGGGAGCAAGATGGTGAGAAAATGCCTGAGAATCCTGCTCAGCAGCTCTGCAACTGGGCAGAGTCACTTCACTTGTTTGCCCCTCAGTTTCCTCATCTGTACAATGGGATGAACTTCTGTTGGGTGGTGATGAGGGGTTCGGTGAACGGGTTCATTGCTGTGAGGATAATGACTGTCCTCCCTTTCCCAGGGCAAGGCATGGGGGAGATGCTCAACAAGCATCACAATCAGAGTGACTTTTGTGCACCTGGGACCTTGTCTGCCACTGTATGTATTTTCACACCGTGAGCTGTGCAGTCAGAGGCGTCTCTTATCTAGCTCCTTTATTCTGACTGATTTTATGAGTGCTTCCTGTGGGCGAGGCTCTGCGCTGGATGTTTTCACATGATTATCTCACAGAAAACTCAGCACAGCCCTGTGAAATAGGTACCACCAAGCTCATGTCCATTTTACAGAAAAGGAAACTGAGGCTCAGCACGGCAAGGGGCTGGCCCGGGGTCTCACAGTGAGAGGGTCCGGACAGCCAGTGCTCACACCCACTGTTGCAGTGGGTCTTGGGGCCAGGGCCCGTGGGCCTGCCCCAGGTAGGGCCATCTCACTCTGAGAGGGAGGACTGCCTAGGCCAAGTGGCGGGCAGGCAGGGGCTGGGGGATTTGCAAGATCTCTTGTCAGTCATGGTGGGCTCCGCTGGGCGGTGCTGCTGGAGCTCAGGCCTGGCCTCCCTGCAGCGCCCCAGAGCCCCTGGAGCTGACGCTGCCTGCGGAACTGCTGGCTGACACCCGGGTGACCCAGAGCTCCATCAAGACCCCCGTGGTCAGCATCTCTACCTGCTCCTCATTCTTAGGCCATGCCAGCGAGTCTGATGGCAGTAACAGGTGGGTGCTTGGCAGGGTCACAGGCATCCTAGATGCCAAAGCTGTGCTGCTGTTTCCTGAGCTGTGCACTCAGGGTACAATGGCCACAAGGGCCTCAGAGGGCCCCATTATTATGCCTTTTTTATTATGGAGGACGCTGAGGCTCAGAGATGGGGAGAGGCATGCCTGAGGTCACACAGCGAGTGAGCAGCCAGAGCCTTCCCATCCCCCCCAGCACTTGACAATACACATTAGCTGTGAGCACACTCTTTGCAGAGGGATTTTGGGTGGATCAGACTGGCTGTTAGGACCTGGGAGACCCACCCCTCCCAGCAGAGGTGAGGAGAAGGAAGCCAGGGAGGGGCTGGGACCCCCAAGCTCTCGCAAGTGGCTGCCCCTTCTGCATAAAGGCTGGGGACAGCTCCCGCCTCCAGAGCACCTACTATGTGCTGAGCACTGTTCTAGGCCCTTTCCGTGGTCATTTCATTTGATCCTTCCGGTATCCTACCAGGTAGGTGTTAAATATTTCCTGAATTTTACAGGAGAGCAGAGGCCCAGAGTTGTTAAGTGACTTGCCTAAGGCCACCAGTTGACCAACGGTATAGCCAGATTCAAGCCCAGGCAGCCTGACTAGTCCCATGGCTTGCAAATCCCCCAGATGATGTCTACACCTTCCCACAGAGAGCGGGGCTCACTGAGGTGTTGCGCATCCTGGAGGCTTAGAAGAACGCAATGTCTGCATCAAGACTGAGCTTTTTCCCTAAAGAGGCGTGTGGGAGCACACACCCATTCACACTTATGTCCCGTGATCACGTGTGACTCATGACCCCTCACTGTCCTCACAGGTGGGGGAGGCTCGCAGGTTATTGAAGGGAAAATGGAAGCCCAGAGGCTTTGAAAACACAGATGCCACCCTCCCACCTCCCCAGAGAGCGGGTTCAGTGAGGCTGAGCTGTGGCTTGGATTGACATTTTTGCAAATCAAGACACCATAGGTGCCTATGAAGTACTGTTGAGTTGTTTAGAGGGGAAAACTGAGGCCCAGAGCCAGGAAGGGACTTTATTAGGTATGTCACAGAAAATTGGACCCAAAGCAGGAAGCAGACCCAGGATCCCAGCTTTACCCCCCTAACCCCACCCTCACTGGGGTTAGAGTGGCCACAGAACCAGCTGGCCAAGGTCATGGCCAAGTCTGACTGTTGCAACGTCCTCTCTGTCTCACTCATCACGTTCTTGGCCACTTCTAAACCTGAGATAAATGACCCTCTCCTTTGAGACTCAGTTTCCTCATCTCTGGGGCCAATTATGCCACTACTGTGCCTGGCAGGTGACAGGGCATCGAATGGGGTTGATGCGTGACTGTGCTGAGCGACAGGACCTGTGTTTGGGAACCCAGGAACTCTTTCTCTGTTTCTCTCTCAGCACTTCCCACGCGCTGCTGGTCCTGGCGCAGAAGCACATCAAAGCTGTCTTGAGTAACAAGGTAAAGGGCTTGCAGATTTCTCAGAAAGGAGGGCGTGGCTTCACCAAGAAGGGATGGTGAAGGGTGAGATTTCAGGCAGAGGGGACTTTGCTTGGAATTTGTTTTTTTCTGAAATGGAAGCTTCTTCCTGGTCCCCATGAAGGCAGGGAAGAGGCTAGCTCCAGGGCCCAGGGGAGAGATGGGGAGACCCAAATGAGGGCAGAGTTTATGGGGTTGGAGGGGAGGGAGGTTCATTCTCTTGGGGCAGCCCAATTTCATGCTAGAGGGTGGAGTGGGGTTCATGGGCCTGTGGTTTGTGAAAAGAAGACAAAATGAGAGTAGACGAGGGTGTGAGCATGGGGCCAGAGGCGGCCTGGATGAGTGCTGATCCTCTCCAGCTGTGCCTTGTCTATGCTCCTGGTTCCACATCTGGGCTGAAAGAAACAAAGCTCCTCCTCCGTGGGGCAGTTGCAGGCATGAAATGCATTAACATTTCAGAAGAGTTTGGGACAGTGGTTGGCAGGGTAGTAGGTGCTGCTATTATTATTGCTTTTTTTTTTTGAGAAAGAGTCTTGCTCTGTCACCCACACTAGAGTGCAGTGGTGTGATCTCAGTTCACTGCAACCTCCACCACCCAGTTTCACGTGATTCTCCTGCCTCAGCCTCCCTAGTAGCTGGAATTACAGGTGTGCACCACCACACCCGGCTAATTTTTGCGTTTGTAGTAGAGACGGGGTTTCACCATTTTGGCCAGGCTGGTCTTGAACTCCTGACCTTGTGATCCACCTGCCTCAGCCTCCCAAAGTGCTGGGATTACAGGCGTGAGCCACCGCACCTGGCCTATTATTGCTATTTTAGCTCTTGTCCTTGTCTGCATGGAGCTGACTTGGTGAGAGAGGGTAGCTGGGGCCAGGGTCCCACTGCCCAGGGGGAGCTCGTTCTCTCCCTGCGCTATTCCATCTTAACCCAGTACTGCATTAGGGGCAGCAGTAGAGACCAAATCCACCTGCTGCATGCCACTCACACACCCCAGAAGGGGACTGCAGCTTTCCATCTTACAGATGAGAAAACTGAGGCTTGAGGGGTGAAGGCGGTACAGCTCCTCTTGAGATTCCTGTGGGATACCCAAGTGGATGGCGTGACCTTGCCCGTTGGTCCAGCCTCTTCTTCTCCCCATTGTGCCCCTGCTGCCCTCATAGCCAGCCTCTTCTGGGCAAGGGGCTGCAGGCAGCACTGCAGGAAAGAAGACCCGCCCTCTCCTCTTCCTCGTGACCTTGTCCAGCCCGGTCTTGCCAGCTCTTGCCTGGTTAAGGCAGTGAGTGCCCCTAGCCTTGTGGTCCTCCTCTGCCCCCATCTTCTATCACACTGATCCCAGCATAATACCCTTCTCTGGCTGCCCATGGTGCCCGGGTGAACCCCTGCAGCTCCCTGGCCTGGCATCTGAAGTTCAGCCTGGTCTGGCTTGCTGATCACTGCCTGTCCCCGCATGGGTACCACCCTCTCACCAGCTGGTCCTCTGAGCCCCGCTGCGGCAGACTCCCTGCCTCAGTTGCTCAGGCCCAGCTGTGACCACCTCTGCCGGGCTCCACAGCCCCTGTTCTTTCTTCAGTGGCTGGGGACCCATGCTCACACTGCCACCCGCCTTTGAGCTCTTCTCCTGTTTCTTCAGTGCCTGGAAGAGGTCCCAGGAGATGCCCACTGGCTGGTGGAGGAAGGGGTTCCAGGCGTGGTATATGAGTTGGGAGGCTTCTAGACAGGGCCCCTAGACCGCCCCCAGCCCTGCCCCCTCAGCCCAAGGGCTGTCCTAACCGCAGCCTCCTCCTCTCTGTCTTGCCATAGCTGTGCCTGAGCGTCTCCAACCTGGTGCAGGACCTCAATGTCCACCTGGGCACTTTAATTGGTAAGATCTGGGAGCCTAAGGGAGGAGGCCGGGGCCTCTGGCATCCTCTGGAGCCCCTAAGACCCTCCACTCTGGATCACAGTCAACCTCTAGGAGGGTCAGTTGTAGGGTGACTGAACTGTGGGCTCCCAAAACAGTGTCATTACTTCCAAACTGCGGAATTTGGAATCTGGGAATCTCCAAATTCTAGAACCAAGTCTTTTATTCTAGAATCTGCATATCTTAGATCAAAGGATCTGAAAAACAAAATAAAATTTTCAGGTCATGAGTGTTAACATGGGAGAATCCAAGGACCATTGACACTTTGAATGTGACCATTCCCATTTTCAGAATCATGGGATTCCAGAAAGCAGATTCTCACAGTTGGAAGGGACCTTGCCATTGTGTTCATGGAACCCCTGGAAGTCTCTCTGCTCCATCCCAGAGAGGCAGGGGCAGGGACGGGCATGGAAGTCATTAGAGGTGGTCTGTCACTGGCTCGGGGGCCAGGGCTTCATGTGGGATGTCTGGTGGTTACAAGTATGCACCTTCTTTAATCGAATGGTTGTGCATTTATTTTGAGGCTGCATTAGAAAGGATACATGACCGCCTCCTTGGACAAGGAATTTTTTTTTTTTTTTTGAGACAGAGTCTTGCTCTGTTGCCCAGGCGGGAGTGCAATGGCACAGTCTCAGCTCACTGCAGCCTCTGCCTCCTGGGTTCAAGTGATTCTCCTGCCTCAGCCTCCTGAGTAGCTGAGACTACAGGTGCCTGTCCTGCTAATATTTTATATTTTTACTAGAGACGGGTTCTCGCCATGTTGGCCAAGCTGGTCTTGAACTCCTGGCCTCAGGTGATCCACTTGCCTCGGCCTCCCAAAGTGCTGGGAATAGAGGTATGAGCCACCATACCTGGCCTGTGACTGGGAATTTCATAAATATTCGTGGTGGGTTCTGATTCTTGATAGTGATAGAAGGTTCTGGTTTGCAATTAAGTTTTTGAAAGGAAAGTTGGTTGAAAGAAGAACACGAAATCAGTACAGAAGGATACGCTGCGCCAAGTCTAAGCCGTGATGTGGAGCCTGCCGGCCTGGGTTCCCAGCTGTGCAGCCCAGGTTGTGTCACTCAACCTTTCTGGGCCTCAGTTTCCTCCTCTGTAAAATGAGGACAATCACAGACCCTCCCTCTTAGGGCGGCTGTGGGAATTAAATGTGACAATTCACATAAATTGCTGAGTACAGCCCTGTGCCAGGGCGCAAGCTGGGTTGATTGAATAAAGCGCTGGACTTTGTTTCTTGGGTTGGATGGAAAAAAGAAGACAGATGGGGTTCTTGAAGCAGCTCCAGGAGGGTGGATGGCGACCCCAGGGGATGCCATCTTGTCCCTTCTTGCAGCCTTAGACTCTCCGGGCATCAGGCCCAGGGCTGTGCACTGTCTGTAGGATTGAGGGAGGTGAGCAAGAGGGCAGAATGAGGAGACCTAGGGTGTCAGCTGCAGGCCAGCCATGCACACCGGGCGCTGCTGACAGCTCTTCCTGAAAGATGTGTCTGGGGAAAGACTCCATCCCTGAGGGCTGGGCACTTCTGGGTTCTTGCCATGAACGGGGTGTGTGTCTGTGTATCTGTGTGTGTCTCTGTGTGTGTCTGTGTGTGTGTTTGTGTATGTCTGTGTGTGTCTTGTGTGTCTGTGCATCTATGTGCATGTGTTTGTGTGTGTGTGTGTGTGAGTCAGTGTGTGAGTCTGTGTGTGTGTCAGGAGACGATCTCAGTTTGTGGTTCCTTCCTCTCCTGCCTGGAGGTTTCAGGGCCCCATGTTCCCCTAGGTTTCCTCCCACACCTCAGCTCTCCACCTTGGGTCTTCTCGGTTGGACTGGCATCCTTCCCCTGCCCCCACCTTGTTCAGGGTTGTGGGGTCTAACCCTGAGGCTCCGGCCCGTATATTCCACTTCCTCTGGCAACATAGCAAGACCTCTAGCTCTACAAAACAAAACCTTAAAAATTAGCCAGGCATGGTGGCATGCACCTGTAACTGTAGCTACTCACGAAGCTGAGGTGGGAGAATCACTTGAGTCCGGGAGTTCAAGACTTGCAGTGAGCCATAATTGTGCGCCACAGCACTCCAGCCTGGGTGACAGTGCCCGACTCTGTCTCTAAACAATAACAAAATAAAAAGAGAAAGAGAGGACACAGTACTGTGGGGCTTCACTCTAGACTTAGAGAGAGAAAGGAAGAAAAAATGTTGATCTCTGTGCAAGAAAATATTGAAAAAGAAAATTGAGATTCTGGGCTATATTTTTTCCACCTTTTTCATGTTTTCTTTTCTTTTCTTTCTTTCTTTCTTTTTTTTTGAGGTGGAGTCTCACTCTGTTGCCCAGGCTGGAGTGCAGTGGTATGATCTCGGCTCACTGCAACCTCCGCCTCCTGGGTTCAAGAGGTTCTTCTGCTTCAGCCTCCCGTGTAGCTGGGATTACAGGTGCGTGCCACCATGCCTGGCTAATTTTTATATTTTTAGTAGAGAAGGGATTTCATCATGTTGGCCAGGCTGGTCTCAAACTCCTGACCTCAGGCGATCCGCCCACCTCAGCCTCCCAAAGTGCTAGCATTACAGACATGAGCCGCCGCACCTGGCTATTCTTTTTTTTTTTTTTTTTTTGAGGTAGTGTCTTGCTCTGTTGCCCAGGTTGGAGTGCAGTGGCGTGATCTCGGCTCACTGCAACCTCTGCTCCTGGTTCAAGTGATCCTTCTACCTCAGCCTACTGAGTAACAGGCGTGTGCCACCAGGCCCAGCTAATTTTATTTGTATTTTTAGTAGAGACAGGGTTTCACCATATTGGCCAGGCTGGTCTTGAACTCCTGACCTTGTGATGCACCTGCCTTGGCCTCCCAAAGTGCTGGGATTACAGACCTGAGCCTTCACTCCTGGACTCGTCCTTTGAAACTTCCCAGCAAGAGTATTCTGAGGCTCAGAGGAGTTGGGCTCTGAGCTGTGCCTCCCTGAAGGCTGCTAGGAGGATCTGTAGGTAAGCTGGACTTCCATGATCTTGTACTAACAGGCCCCAGTGGGGTGTGCCATTGGAGTTCCTATAGGAGGCAGTGCGATGAGGTGCAGGGAGCATAGCTTTGGGGTCTGACTGACCAGGTATTGCGTTCCTGAACAAGACAACCTCACCAGACTGTGTGTGCGTGTGTGCAGAATAACCCTACAGGGTCGCAACGAGGATTGAATGAGATGCTGGAACTCAAATGTCTGGATCTTGATAAGTGAGAGTCTCTTCTTTTTCTGGGGTTCCTTCTCACCTTCGTCAGGGAATACTAGTGCCTGGACCGGGCCCTTCTCTTTCCTTCTAGCTTGGGGTCACTAGTCTCCCAGCAAAGGGGAATGCAGAAACCATGCCTGTTAGAATTGTGTCTAAACTAGAAGTCAGCAGGTTGTGAGTATCTCAATCCTGGCCGTGTCCACTTTGCCACTTACCTTTGCTTGCTCAGAGGCTTGCCCTGCCTCTTCTGTTTTGTGGCCTACTCTGGTGAATCAGGGTAATTAGACAATCCACTTTTCTGGATAGATGAAACGCTGGCGAGCTGTGCTAAATATGCCACATTTTCTTCTCCATCCTGGTTTCATGAAGGCCTCAACCCCGTGGGTCCTGAGTCGCAGATCCGCTACTCCATGGTCAGCGTGCCCACTGTCACCAGTGACTTCATTTCCCTGGATGTCAACGTAAGTGCCTCTGGCCCTCCCAGAGCTGGCCGGGGGCGGGCGCTGCTGCTCCTGGAGTACTTGGTGTCCCACAAGGTCCCTAAAGGAGCGGGGGAGTAGGAAAGGAGAGGAGGAGCTGGAACAGCACCCCAGCCAGGAGCATGGCACACAGATGAAGGTGTGAGCCAGACATGAAGCATCTTGTGGGGCTGAGGGGTGGGGAGTGGCATCTAGGAGCCCAGGTTCTGCCATGGAGCCACCTCCCTGCTGAGGCCCTGACACTTTTCTCCCTCTCCCCACTCCCACTCCCACAGGCTGTTCTCTTCTTGCTGGGCAAACCCATCATCCTGCCCACAGATGCCACCCCTTTTGTGTTGCCAAGGCACGTGGGCACTGAGGGCGCCATGGCCACCGTGGGCCTCTCCCAGCATCTGTTTGACTCTGCGCTCCTGCTGCTGCAGAAGTCCGGGGCCCTCAACCTGGACATCACAGGGCAGCTGGTGAGGCCCAAGGGGCAAGAGCTCCCTGTGGCCCAGCCTAGGGAGACCCCCCACAAGAGGCGAAATTGTGGGCGGTGGTGCTGCTAGAGCTGGAGCCACAGGGTGGCTGTTGGAAGAGTTAAACGGGGTCTATTGGGAGTGATTCCTTAAGGGGAGAAGCAGTGATCTATCTTGGGGAGCAGCTGCCCTTTCTAAAAGCTGTTGTGGGCTGGGGGGCTGATTTCAGAGGTCGGATGACAACCCGCTGAACACCTCTGTGCTGGGCCGGCTCATCCCAGAGGTCGGTGATGTTTCTGATCATTCCAGGGGCTGAGACGGGGGCTGGGGTGGGAGTTCTCTGGGCGTGGGCTCTGCTGACTCTTATCTGTCCCAAGTGAACTTCAGCATCTGTCCTTAAACCTACTCCTCTTCCATCTTGGGGAGGTGCTAACTTCGGCCCAGACGTCACACTCTCTGTCTCTCCGTGCCTTCGCCTGAGCAGTGTCTGCTGCTTGGAATGACTTTCTCTTTCCTTTCCCTTATCCTTCTTCAAGACCAAGCTCAGGGTTGCTGCCTCAGGGAGACCCAGCCCCCTCGTCTGGTCCAGCGGCCTGCGGGGGGACCGGAGGTCCCCAGTCACATATAGCACCTTGGTGGCCTGATCAGCATTTGAGGAGTGACTGGCCAAAGAGCCTACCAGCTGCTGCCCCAGCAGGGCCTCCTCTGCCTCTGCCTCCCCAGGTGGCCCGCCAGTTCCCCGAGCCCATGCCCGTGGTGCTCAAGGTGCGGCTGGGTGCCACACCTGTGGCCACGTTCCACACCAACAATGCCACCCTGCGGCTGCAGCCCTTCATGGAGGTCCTGGCTGCAGCCTCCAACTCGGCCTTCCAGTCTCTGTTCTCCCTGGATGTGGTGAGTGCAGTGGGCCCGGTGGGGCTAGCCGAAAGGTGGGCAGCTATCACCGAGACCTCCCTCCCGGCGGCACTGTCCCTGTATCTTTGCTCTACTCACATTAGTGTCTTCGCTGTTCCTTGAACATGTCAGGACACTCTCGCCCCAGGACCTTTGCATGTGCTGAGCCCTCTGCCTAGGACTTGCCCACCCTGGCCCTTGGCATGGCCAGCTCCCCCTCCTCGTCCAGGTCTCAGCTTAAATGTTGCAGCCTCCCTGGCCTGCCCTCAGTGACAGGGTCCCGTCAGCCTTCTCCGCACCTCCTCTCTGCCTTTTTGGCCCCTGACACTCTCTGAAAGAATGACGTCTGTTACTGTGGTCATGGTTCCCCTTTCCCTCTGCTGGTGGCTCGTTCCCAGGGCAGGGGCCTGGTGTACCTTGTTCACATTGTGTTGTCCCAGTGCTCAGCATGGGGCCTGGGCCATAGCAGGGGCTCCACAGACACCTGCTGCCGGAATGAGCTGGGGGACGTGAGGGAGGCTGGGTAGCCGGTGGTCCCCTTGTGGCTCTGTGCCCTCTGACCCTGCTGTCCCCATGTGCCCAGGTAGTGAACTTGAGCCTCCAGCTCTCTGTATCCAAGGTGAAGCTTCAGGGGACCACGTCTGTGCTGGGGTAAGCGAGGCCACCTGGACCCAGCAGCCTTAGTGTGTTCTTCTATGCAATGGGTCCACCACCACCGCTGGTCCCTGTGTCATCCAGGGAGCCTGGGGGTGGGGAGCTGTCAGACCCTGCCCTGAATTCTCCTGCTTCTCTTTCAGGGATGTCCAACTCACGGTGGCCTCCTCCAACATGGGCTTCATTGATGTGAGTGTGGGGCTGGGACCTCTAGAGACCCCCTCCTGGTGGGGGCACGCCTTGAGGCTGGGGAAGGTGTGTCTGTGTATGTGTGTGGAGCTGTGTGCCTATGTGTCCCTCTATAGCCACTAAAGTCAGGCTTCCCTGGGCTGCTTGGGGACAGTGGCCAGTCACCCCGTCTGCCTGATACTCTGCCTGGCAGTCAATGACTTGTTACCCAGCCCTCAGCCCAAGAGTCCATTGATCAGTTGGACAAAGAATGTGAACTGTCCCTTTAGCCAGGTGACATGATTGGGACATAGGCCACCATACATCTACTTGTCAGCTGGCATGCTGTCAACATGCCCCCTTCTACCCAGCTGCCAGTCTGCCTGTCGGTCATCTGTGTCAGGCAGTCTACTGGCCAGTCCACCTGTTGGTCACACAGCGCGTGAGTGTCCACAAGTCAGTGCCTGTCCCTCAGCCTCCCCGCCGGTGAGCACTGCTGCTGGCTGTGATGTGATTCTGCGAAGGCTGAGCCAGCCCTGGGGGTGTTGCGGGGCCCCACTTGAACCCAGGATATGGGTGTCCTGGCCTGCTCCCTCTACCTCAACCTCTGCCATCCATCCATTGTCTGTTTGTCTCTGTGTGTGTTTATGTATGTATCTTACTGTCCATCCCTCACGGCCCCTTGGCTGGGACGGGCCCATCTCCCTGGCACCGTGGCTACAGACAGATCAGGTGCGGGCACTGGTGGGCATCGTGTTTGAGAAGCCCCTGCTGGACCATCTCAATGGTAAGCCCTGCCCGCCACCCTAGCAGGGCCCCTCTGGCCCCCTCCATACCCCACATCTGCTCAGTGCTCAATCCAAGCTCCCTTCCTACCTCCCAGGCTCAGAGGGTGAGAGGGAGCCCCTGGAGCCAGCAGCCCATGGGTGTGTGCCACTCGGCATACATCTGTGTAGCAGCTGTGTGATCTTCACCAAGTGCCTTTTCTTCTCTGAGCCCTAGCTTCCCCTTCTATAAAATAAGTATAATAATAATGACATCTTTCAGCCAGGTGCAGTGGCTCACAACTATAGTCCCAGCACTTTGGGAGGCCGAGGTGGGTAGATCATGAGGTCAGGAGTTCAAGACCAGCCTGACCAATATGGTGAAATCCTATCTCTACTAAAAATACAAAAATTAGCCAGGCATGGTGGCACATGACTGTAATCTCAGCTACTTTGGAGCCTGAGGCAGGAGAATCACTTGAACCTGGCAGGCAGAAGTTGCAGTGAGCCAAGATCACGCCATTGCACTCCAGCCTGGGCAACAGAGCGACGCTGCTCAAAATAATAACAACAACAGCAATGGCATCTGTCTCCCAGGTGCCTGCAAGGACTCAGTGCCATGATGCGCATGAGGGCTGTGGCACAGGCTGGCTTCGGGTGATGATCGTTTCTTCTTTCCCACCTGTAGCTCTCTTGGGCATGGGGATTGCCCTTCCCGGTGTGGTCAACCTCCACTACGTCACCCCTGAGATCTTTGTCTATGAGGTGAGAGCCTTTGGGTGTGACCAGAGGGGTCTCCTTCACTCAGAGGGACTGAGTGAGGTGGGGTCACCGCTCTCTCCCCCGGCTGCTGCTGCCAAGACCATGCTGTGATCCTTAACTGCAATGAAATGAAAAGTCCAGGATGCCAAGAGATGCTGGGTCGAAGGTTTTACCCTGCCTTTAGTCCTCATCAAATGTCACACCAGGCCACACTCAGGGAATTGGGGCCTTCACTTGCCCCTTGATTCTGTGCCCTGGGATGGGCACGACCCCTTTGGTATCTGGGGCAGATGGCAGTGGGGCTTCTGCTTTGTAGACAAACTGCAGGCTGAGTGGGAGTAGGGAACTTCCTGAACTTTCTAAAATTGCTTTCCCTGGATCTGAAATTGTGGGCCCAGGGTGAGATTCAATCACCTCACTGCCCAGGGCGAGATCTTACAGCTGCTGTCTTCTTCTCCTGGGATATAAAAGGAAATTCACTTAGCAAGACATACATAAGACAGAAAGCTCACCCCAGGTGTCTCGAGCCCAATGTCTCACGTGCTGTTCATACCTCATGAGTGTGACCTGCTGATGTAATTCCAGGGAGGATGCCCATGTCCCTTAAGAACTACTGTCTCAAGGCACTTGGGGGATCCACCCCCATGAGAAGGAACAATTGGTACCCAGAGGAGCAGGGCTAAATTTCCCTAAGACTCCCCAGAGCAGGCACAGCCGGAGGCTGACGCACCTTGGCCCTTGACCCAGCCACTGGGTCAGAGGTGAAAAGTCCCTAGTCAGCAATGTCCAGTGGAACTTTCCGGAAGGATGAAAATTTGGACTGTCCAAAGCAGCAGCCGTGACCAGCCACAGGTACATGTGGCTACTTAGCCCTGAAGTGTGGCCAGTGCAACTGTAGGCCTGAATTTTTTGGGTGTGACCAGAGGGGTCTCCTTCACTCAGAGGGACTGAGTGAGGTGGGGTCACCCGCTCTCTCCCCCGGCTGCTGCTGGGGGAGAATTTCAATTTAATTTCAATTTAATTAGCCATAGGACTAATTAATTAGCCATAGCCACTAATTGTGGCTGCCTTCTTGGACCACATAGCCCTAGACTATGCACTACATCGGGGCAGGAACTGGGTCTGGCTTGTTCTCTGCTGGCTCCCCAGCACCTGCCACAGGGCTTGGCTTGTAGTAGAGGCTTGATGAAGATTTACTGAATGAATGAATGCATGCATGAATGAGTGAATGAATGAATGATCAGCAGCCCTCCAGAATGCTCCTGCAGTGTAGTGTAGTGTCGTGTAGTGTCGTGTCGTGTCGTGTCGTGTCGTGTAGTGTCGTGTCGTGTCGTGTAGTGGAGCCAAGGTGCGGGGGGAGGTGCCTGGCTCTGCTGGAGAGACTTGGACTTGGAAAACATGCTCCATGGTTCTGAGCTCCCATTCATAAAGCACCAGTGGTATCCGCCACTGGAGCAGCAACCAGTGCCTTTCCGGGGGGTCTCACTGCATCCTCACAGCGGCCTTGTGAGGTGGATGCTGTAACTAACCCCAGGTGACAGATTGGGAAACCGATGCCCTGAGAGGCAAAGAATTCTCCTCACAACCTGTGTCAAGAATGGCAGAGCAGAACTTGGAGCCAGGCTGAAGGGGCGGCTGGGGTTCTGCCAATGCTTGTGCCTCTGCTGCCCTGGTTCATGGTTTCCTTTGCCTTTCAGGGCTACGTGGTGATATCCAGCGAACTCTTCTACCAGAGCTGAGGCAGGACCACTGGGAGGACTGAGAGTGGGCCAGCTTGATGCTCAGGGGACCATCTTATCTCAAGCCACTGGGGAAACTGAGGCAAAACCATGCTTAGTCATCACCAACAAGCAGAACTGCCCAGCTGGGCTGTTTCATCTTCCCTGAGTGCTTGGGTCTCCCTCCCTCACTTCTGCCCTATCCCTTCCTCCTCCTCTTCTCCCTCTTCCCTCACCTCCCTACTCCTTCCCCTGCCCCACCCCCAGGGGGAGCAAACTGCTCCTCCAGGCTGTATAGACCTCCCCTCTTGAATTAAACAACTTCTCTTGAGCTGCAACTTCCAGCCAAGCCCAGCAGACTCTTTGCGTACCTAAGGCCAGTTCCCTACACACAGTCTCCGGGTTCTGTCTGTCCCTGGAGCCACCAACACTGCCTGGGAGAAGAAGACGATGTAACCACATCTCTGTTGATAACATCTCTGTTGACATCTGTTGACTCTATCACCTCTTTGCCTGGGGGAGCTCCTATTTTGAAAGAAGACCCTGGAGAGCCGCATGGATGAGCTTGAAGTTAGAGAACCATGGTGGCACTTTGGGCACCGTGCCCCCTGCCTGGCAGCTTGCCCCATCTTGTAACTAGAACCTTATAGGAGCCCCATGAATCAGGCAGGCAGAGAATGGAGTTCCATTTCATGGATGTGGGGGCTAAGGCCCACTAAGGACGGGAATGCACAGAGTCTCAGAGCTGGATGGTAACACGACCTTCCTACAATCCAGACGTAAGATGTCTCGTTCCCTCTCCTGTTCTCCAGCTCCCAGAGCTGGACCTTGTCCCTGAGTCACAAACTTCAGGTGACGGGGAGTTCATTGCCCTTCTAGGCAGCTTCTCTATCTTTTTTGTTGTTGTTGTGGTTGTTTTTGAGATGGAGTCTTGCTCTGTCGCCCAGGCTGGAGTGCAATGGTGTGATCTCAGCTCACTGCAATCTCCACCTCCTGCAATTCAAGTGATTCTCCCGCCTCAGCCTCCTGAGTAGCTGGGATTACAGGTGCATGCCACCATGTCCATCTCATTTTTGTATTTTAGTAGAGACGGGGTTTCACCTTATTGGCCAGGCTAGTCTTGAACTGCTGACTTTGTGATCCACCTGCCTCAGCCTCTCAAAGTGCTGGGATTACAGGCGTGAGCCACTGCGCCCAGCTGCAAATTTTTTGTTCTAAAGAGGTATCACCTGCTTCCCAGGCCTCTGCCCTTCTGGTCACACTGAACACGTCTAACCCCATGTCCCTCTGAAAGCTCTTCACACCCAGTGAATCACACAGGAGAGGATGACCTAGGGAACACCACGGGATGTAAATGCCGGCAAGTCAAAGCCATGTGATTTTCTTCCCCTGAGAAGCTAATCTCTTAGAGATAGGATTCCTTCCTGCCTAGATATATGGGATTTATGTTCTGTTTTTATTTCCTTTGGGGAGTAAAAGGTGCTTGAATTTTTACCACCGTGAGCAAAGCTGTTGGTACAGTGTGATCCTAGCCACCCTTCCCGTGAGGATTCAGGTTTATTCCTAAAGTTCCCAGGGTGAGAGACTGAGGGAACTGGACCAAGCCCAGAGCCTTGCTGCTGGAGAACAGGTTGCGGGTGACACTGAGACAGTGGCAAGGGGCAGGTTGGAAAATCTGCCCCTACAATTTTGCTCAGGACAGTGTGGCTTGTATTTCATTGGGTGATTTGGTTAATTAATTCATGAATCCTACTTTTATTTAGAGTTAAAATAGGCTCAGCTCTAGAAGTGGGGGAGGGAGACCCAGGCGCTCAGGGTGGTCTGGAATATGAGAGAGATGAAAAGCTTACAGCATAGCCATAGTCCACAAAGGACGCTAATAACCCAGGAAAAGATGATGAGCTCAATACGTCAGTCCAGTGACCCATCCCTCCACCCACGCGCCCACCCATCTACTTGTCCACTCACTTATCAGCCCATATAACCATCCATCCATCCACCCACCCGCCCAGCCATCAGTCCATATAGCCATCCATCCACTTGTTCATCCTTCCACCCACGCACCCACCCATCTACCCGTCCACTCACTTATCAGCCCATATAACCATCCATCCATCCACCCACCCGCCCATCCGTCAGTCCATATAGCCATCCATCC
>CM052652.1:125044410-125068200 GCA_028533165.1 Leontopithecus rosalia | reverse complement strand
CATCAGTACATGTAACCATCCATCCATTTGTCATCCGTCATCAATCCATCGATCTATCCACCTACTATACATCAATGTATATAGCCATCAATTTGTTCATCATCCATGCATCTCTCCATTCATCTGTCCACCCATTACCCACTTATTCAATCATTTTTTCAACCAGCCAGGCTTTGTTTGTACCCATGATGTGCCTATTTCAATAATATATATTATTTTAGGAGAAGGGGGATGAAAATGCCTGCACCAAGCTCCCTGCCCAGAAGAAAGCTGCCGGTCTGTCCAAAGAGAGTTGCCCTGTTCCTAAGGGACACCGTTTGGTCACTTCGTCAGGTGCCTGCTGGGCTCTGGCTGCGGAGGGGACAGATGGGTGCAGCAGTCTGAGTCCAGTTAGAACATAGAAACCACATAGCGCAAACAGGAGAAGTTGAATGTGCAGAGTTATTAACTATGACGAAAGAGTGACTGCAAGACATGAGGAAACTCTGTAGGGTCCTCTAGGCTGAGGGAGAGCACCCAAGGAAGACAAACTCGGAAGGGCTTTGGGCCTCATCGGGGAAGGCATTGCTCAGCCTACTGGATAGCACGGATATTGGCTGGTGTGGCCAGGTTGGAGACGGCGTGAGCTGGCCTAGAGTTGCTGGGCAAACGATAGGCAACTAAGACCTTGGGAGCTACTGTGCAAGCAGCGTGGGGGATGAAAGCAGGGAGCGCTGGGGTGTGGCTCGCACATGGAGCAGCTCAGGGTGTGGCTCTCTGGGCTACAGGTGACTGGAGAGAGGTGACGTGGGGCTCCTTACGGAGGAGTCTGGGCACCGGCATGGGCAAGAGGCCTTCAGGGGGGTTGGGCCAGATGGGTAGGGACATGCAGAGTAGCTCTGATTTCTGTTTGGAAGGGCTGGCCCCAGGCTGAGTCTGCAAGTTTGCAGAGCAACTGAGCTCTGGACCCATGGCTGCGACAGGCTCCACCTGCAGACATTCACACAGCCAACCCCAACCCACACTGGAAATTGCAGGAAGCCTCTTCCTCTTCACGGCCCTCTCCGAAGGAAGGCTGACATCATGCTCACTTTAAGGGAGAAATGCTTAAACAAATCCATTGCTTATCATGGAACATACACTGAAGAGTGCTTTCGGAGGCGAGAGGCAGTAATAAATTGCTAACTGACACGGTGGGGCAGAGGAGAAAAGGCCCATGTTTCCCAGGTCAGGCACCTTTGCAAATCTCTCACTTGCCCACTCGCATGGCCCAGTTTGCCCTGAATGTCCACCCTGCATATTTCCTCTTTGCCCAACACGAATGCCTTTACCACAGCAGCGCAGAGGCAATCTCTCCTGGCCGCAGCATGGAGTGACCTGCCTGCCCCGTTTCAGTCCCCAAACCCCTCCTCCCTGATCACGCTGATGCCCTTTGACTGCACACCATGGCTACTGGTGTCTGTGACTTCCTGCCCCACTGCACCTCCCTCACCCCTCCCAGAGCCCAGCACACAACAAGTGCATAATAAATGTGTGGTGAGTGAGCTGTTTGTACATATATATGCTGGAGCTCTGACCCAGGCTTGCCTCAGCCCTAAGCCCTGGGCAGGCTAAGGTGGAGAGCCCGTCCTCATAGGCAGATGGGGGCTGCTAGACTTGGAGTCCTCCGTGTTGGGTCTCCGGAGGTTCAGTGGGGAAGGGAAAAGATGTCACCGAGCTTTAGGACTGGTCCAGTCTGCAGAGTCTGAGAGGTCGGGGGAGGAAAGGAGCCTAGGGAAGCCTCCCTGGAGGAAGGAGCCTCAGCTGTCCCTGGAAGCATGGCCAGGTTTAGAGCAGGGGTCATGGAGGGTGTTGTAAGAAACAGGGCAGGGTGATTCTGGGGCTGAGAGAAGAGAGGGGCCCTGTTGGGCACACCTTGGCAGGTGTTGGCCTGGGCTCTGGAGCCCTTGGATCCGCATTCAGCCCCCAGCTGTGCCCTTCACTTGCTGTATGACCTTGGGCAAATGACTTGGCCTCTCTGAGCCTTAGTTTCTCTAGCTATAAAATGGAGAAAATTGCTGACTCGCCTGCCTTGCTGGGTAGTTCTGAGGATTAAATGGGTGAGTGTAAATAAACACTTAGCGTGACACTTGGTACCGGGGAAGGCACAGTAAATGGATCCTACTGTTACTGTCAGCAGCAGAGTTCTGCCCCGTCATCCATCATACAGAGGATTAAAGAAAAGTGGCCCAGAAAGGTTGAGGAAGCTGCCCAAGGTCACACAGCTTGTGAGGGCAGCATTCAAGGGGTTTCTCCTGTTTCCCCCACCCCATGTCTTCTCTGTTCTCCACCCCAAATTCACTCCCTCAGACCCAGATGGCCCTGGTGGGAGGAGGGAGGGCCAGGTGACTGCAGTCAGAGGCACAAGGGGCCGATTTGTGGGCGGTAAGAGGATGTGGGGGCTGCCTGTCTGTCGGGGTGGGTCAGCAGGGATAAGACGATGCTGTCTGTGGACCTGGGTCCTGCAGCTCAGGGCCTGGATCAGCGTAGAGACCGTCTGGCTGCCCTGGGTCCTGCTCTCGCCCTGTCACAACCTGGCTTCGGCCATGGCCTGTGACCTCAGGCAGGCCTCGTTCCCCTCTGGCCTCAGCTGCCCCATGTGCACCTGAGCACCGCGGCTTCCTCCGTCTTCTTAGGCCTGTAGAATCCATGTGGAGTGGGTGAGGAAACCCCAGGCCCCCGGCAACCTCCTAAGACTGTTCCTCACGTACAAAAGCCCTCAAGGGGCGCCCAAGCCAAGCCTCCCCAAGGAGCTCATGGTGGGCAGAACAGAGGCTGGCAACCCCAAGGCTGGTCCCAGGTCAGTGGCTGGTTCATCCTGTGCCTCTGAGGTCACCCTGTCTTCGTTTCTCCCAGGTTTGGACCTTAAGAGAACGCACCCCCCACCAACCTGGTACTGCATCATAGCATCTTCAGGAGGTCCCTTTGAAGACACCCCACTTGGCCATTAGCTCCTTGTGCCCTCTGTGAGTGAACCTTGGGGGACAAAAGCCCCAGTGGGCTCAGCCAGCATCTCTTAAGCCTTGTATGCTTGCCGGCCCCTGCCTGAAACACCTTGCCTCTGTCCTGCAGAGCCAGCTATGCTCACGCCCTGGGATCAGCTCCAGCATCTCTTGCTCATAGGTCTCCGGGATCCGATGCTCATGCTGTTCTTCCACCTCTGTCCCGTCTTCCCGGTTTAGTGGCCTCCATCACCCTGGCCTCCCTCAGGCATGATAGGCCTTGTGGTTGTTGACCTGCACAGTGCCTACCTCCCGCTTTGGCTTCCAGGAACTCTCTTAGGGCAGGAACCCCAACTGCCTGTTCACTGAGATACCCCAGAGCCCTGCATAGGCCTGGCACACAGTAGGTGCTCAGTATGTGTTTCTTGAAGAAACAAATGCATGTTCTCTGTGTGTCCAGACTTAATGGGAGGTGCTGGGTCTAGGAGAGGGACAGTGTGAGAACTGATGGCCGCTTGGGCAGCCACATCCTGTCCCTGGTGCCCGCCCCCATGAGGCCACCAGGATTCCCAGCCACTCTTGTCTTCTGTGCTGTTTACGTTGGAACAGACTGAACTGTCACATGAGCAATGGGGCTCCTGTTCTTCAAGCCTCTAGATAATTATCTGGGCCTTATTAAGCCCTTTATTATTCCAAGCCACTAATCAGGCTCCCGAATATAAGGGCTTCCTCAGCTCAGGGTCAGGAGACAGGGGTCAGTCATCTGCAGAACCTCCCTGAGCTCAGCAAGGTAAGGACAGTCCCCCACCTGGGGAACTCTCCCAGAGAGTGTCTTATCTAGCTTTGTCATTTTACAGATGAGAAACTGAGGCCCAGAGAGGGGAAGAGAATTGCCTGAGGTCACACAGCAAATGGGTGGCAGGGCCAGGGCTTGCATCTGTGTCCTGACCCCCAACCAGTGCTCCCCACCTCATAGGTGACCACTGGGCCTTGCAGTTTTCCGACGCTGTAGGACTTAGGAAAGATCAAGTAGGCAGTGGGTCCAGTGCACCTCCTTGGGCTCCATCTGAGGTTGAGGGGAGACCAAGGAGGGAGACCTCCAGCTCTGCTTTGTAGGAGCTCAGAGCTGAGCTGGGCACCCAGGACTGGGAGGGCATCTAGGAGTATGTGCCAGGCAGAGAGAGGGAGGAAGGGACTTCTGGTGGGGAAAACCATGAGCAAAGGATGGGGTGGTTGGGGGTAGCAGGAAGCACTCGTCACAGTAGGGTGGATTATTTGCAGTCAGGTCCCACCTGTGATCTTTGAGGCTAGGGGCAGTTGGGGGTTGAGGGAGGCTTCTGGTAGGGGAGGCAAGGGCTGAAATTAGCACTTGAGGATTGAGTTGGTGATAGATGGAAAGAGGGAAGGCATTCTTTTATTTTTATTTTTCTTTCTTTTTTTATTATACTTTCAGTTCTGGGGTACATGTGCAGAAAGTGTAGGTTTGTTACATAGGTATACACATGCTATGGTGGTTTGCTGCGTCCATCACCCCGTCATCTATATTAGGTATTTCTCCTAATGTTAGCCCTCCCCAATCCCCCCACAGCCCCTGCTCTCCCTCCCCTAGTCCCCACAGCCCCCAACAGGCCCCGGTGTGTGATGCTCCCCTCCCTGTGTCCATGTGCTCGCATTGTTCAACTCCCACCTATGAGTGAGAACATGCGGTGTCTGGTTTTCTGTTCTTGTGTCAGTTTGCTGAGGATGGATAGAGGGAAGGCATTCTAAAAAGGAGGGACCACTTAGGAAAAGCACATTTAGAAACAAAACCCTAGCATTAACCATTTGTCCCAGAGACGCTCACATGACCATGTTACCCAAAGCCACTTGTTATTCTGAGCCACTTGTCGCCTGACCCCTGAGTGGAGGAAGGCAATGGAGCTGGAGAGAGATGCGGGGCCTCCTCCCTGGCGGGAGCCTCACAGACCCAGCCCTCATGGGCCCTGCCTTCATTCATTTCAGCCAAAGCTCAAATATACACTTGGCCCCTGGTTGGGAGAGTTTCAGGTCTTGAAAAGTAGGAGGGAGGGATCTCTACAGGCCCAGGGGTTGGGTAGGGCTTTCCTGGGAACCTGGAAGGATCTGGGTGGGAGGTCCTTGCTCAGTTCACTGTTCACTGGCTATGAGACCTAATATCTGTGCCTCAGTTTCTCTGTTGGTGAGGCGATGTCTCAAGGGGCCATTCAGGGCTCAGAGTTGAGCTTTCTGAGTTCCACGTGGAAGTGGGATGAGCTGGAGGAGTTGGGGAGGGCCAGTGGCTGTAGGGTCAAGGTGGGAACACAGGGCTCCCCACTCCCACAATGCAGTGGGAGCACCCTGAGTCAGGGAAAGGCTGGAATTCCCTCTGTGGCTTCAACATTGAGCCACACTTGAACCCATGAAAAAGTGCAGTTGAACCTTCCTCCAGCCCCATCTTGCAGGCTGGTTAGAACACATCATGCCCACGAGGAATCAGGCTTACAGAGGGAAATGAGCTACCTGGGCTGTGGCTCCAGAGGCCCTGTATTTAATCTGGGGGTTCCTCAATCCCTTGGGAGAGGGCAGTGCTCATGTTTGTTGAACTGGCTGGAGTTCAAAGGCTTCTGGAGCCCCAGCAGCATCCAGGGGGCTTGATCTGCTCTGAGACAGGAGATCCCCAGGGGAACTGGGGTCTGGTGGGCTGCACCCAATTCAGGCCCCTCGGCACAGGTGGTGCCATGCTGCGGATCCTGGGCCTGGCACTCTGCAGCCTGCTGACCTGCACGCAAGCCGAGCCTGGGGCCCTGCTGCGGCTGGGCATGGACATCATGAACCACGGTGAGCTTGCGGGCCCGGGCGTGGGGCTGGGAGGTGGTGCTTGGGGTAGGTGGTAGGCAGTCGCTGCTCATGGCCGCACATCCTGGAACATCCTGTGAGCCTCAGAGTAAACTTAGGAGCAATGTATTATTATTATTCTCCAGCTTTACAGAGGGGAGAGGCCAAGGACCAGGGATGATTTTCCCATGCTCCCTCTGCAAATTAGAGGCAGAGCTGGAAATCCCACTCCCTTGGAGCCTCTCCTTGACTCTGATGGCAGGGGTGTTTAGCCACAAGTGGGCTGTGGGAGGGACAGACAAGGGTCAAATCCCAGCAACAACTTGCTGTGTGACCTCAGGCAACTTACTTGCCCTCTCTGTGTTGCTGTTTGCTCATCCGTAAAGGTGAAATGTAAAGAAATGTAAAATAGGGTGACCAGTGTGTCCCTAGCAGGATCAAATAACACGTGAGATTAAAATCTCTCGGAGGAGACCTTAGTAAAATGTGTTTTCCACCTCCACCCCACGCTCCGCTAGCACAAGGGAAATGGAGTCACATCCAGGTGCAAAAGCCTAGTGACTATTCTACCACCTCAGTGTTTGTCCCCTCCCTGGGAATTAGCCTGTGACCATAGTGGAGGTGTTTCTGGCAAGGTGCTGTTTGGAGTTGGGGCCTCTAGGTTTGGGGAATCAGAAATTCTCTGCTTTGGGCTCAGAATCTGCATTCAAGTCCCCAGAGGAGACCCTAATCACCCAGGCTTAGGAGTGGCTGGTCCACAAGATAAAGTCAGTACCCAGGGTTCAAGAGCTTCACTATATGCTCCTGCAAACGACTGCAGCTTCTCTGTCCTGTCTGTCCTCAGCCTCCAGCCATGCTGACTCTATCTTCTTCTCCCACTGCGCCCCTTTCTCTTCACCCACCTTTGCACTAGCTGTGGCTTCTGCCCAGACGGATACCTTTTATCTCTTTGCTTCCTGCTGAAAATTATTATTCCCCCTTCAAGGACCAGCTGATCTGTCATCTCCTCCTGGAAGCCTTCCCCAGCTCTTCCCTTCCTGCCTAAACCTTTGTGTGGCTCCTACAGCTCGTTACTATCACTGCTGGTGACTATCTTCCCCCATTGGGCTTGGGTACGATGGGACTCATCTCTGGGTCTCTGCCATCATCCAGCCCAGGGTGGGGCACAGTGACTGTGAGTGGCCTGGGATGCCTGAGAGATTGGCCCAGGGCTGATCTCTCCAACTAAGTGTGTCCACTCTAGAGGTCCAGAGTGCCATGGATGAGAGTCATATCCTAGAGAAGATGGCAGCTGAGGCAGGCAAGAAACAGCCGGGAATGAAACCTATCAAGGGCATCACCAAGTGAGTCGGGAAGGGGAGCTGGAGGGTGGTGGTTGGTTAGGGCAGAGGGTGGCAGGGAGTGCTGTGCCCAAGACCTGAGGAGGCCAGGTAATGGCCTTGAGTGGGTCACTGCTCCTTCCTGGGCCTGGACTTTCTCAGCCATTCACTGGGGACAATTTCGGGTCACTGAGAGGAGGAAATGAGGTTGGAAAGTCAAATTTCAACTCCCTGCGTGCAACACGAGCTCCCTGAATGTACGTGAAATTAAATGAAAACATCCTCAATTGGTAGAGCTGGAAAGGCATCAAAATCATCTAACGACAGGAGGAAACTGGTTCCTCTGCAAGTGCCACAGGGGATTGATCGGTAGGGGCTGCCTGAAACCATGCACTTGGGAGGGTTCTGAGGCACTATCTGCACTTAGCAGGAACTAGGACTGTGATCAACTAGCAATGTCTGCCAAGAGCTCAGGATGGGCGAGTGGGGGTATGTGTGCCACGTCGTTCGTTATCCTGGATCTCAACTAGTGGTTCTCAACCAGGGGTGATTTTGCCTCCAGGAGGATTTTTGGCAATGTCCAGAGACATTTTTGGTTGTCACAAGTTGTGGGAGCTCAGGGAGTGCTACTGATGGGTTGAGGTCAGAGATGCTACTGGATATCCAATAATGGACAAATCAGCCTCATGACAAAGAGTTATCCTGCCCAAAACGTGGATGGTGCCACTTTTGAGAAACCCTGATCTAAGCAAACCTCCCATTTTATTGATGGAGAAATTGAGGCTCACATAAGGAAACAGAACAGCCCAAGGTCTCACAGTCAGCCATGTGCCCCACCCCCCATATAATGAGTGCTTTCTATGTACAAATTGACTCCTGTCCAGCCTTTTGTTTGCATTTTATAATGGCCCCATGAGGCAGGCTGACTCCTGTGACATGGGATGGGGGCTGGGGTTAGCCAAAGCCTCCCAGTAAGGTGGTAGAGAAGTGGGTGGAGGTCCCAGGTCTTTGCCTGCTCAGATCTCATTGCTGTGGCCGCATGCCCCTCCCAGTTTGAAAGTGAAGGACGTCCGGCTGCCCATCATCACCCTGGACTTTGTACCTGGAGTGGGCATCTTCCAATGTGTGTCCACAGGCATGACCATCACTGGCAAGAGGTGAGTGTGGCAGGGGAGGGGCAGGGGGAGGAGAATGGCCTTCCTGTCTCTTCCTTACATGCACATTTATTGAGTGCCTACTGTGTACCATCTGAGTGTTGTGATCTGGGATGATGTAGACTGGCTCTCTACCTTTGTCGGGAACCAGACCTAAGCACAGTCAGACTGAGTGACTGGTCTAGGACAGAGGAAGCATCAGGCAGTGGTAGGGGATGGTCAGAAAAGGTTTTGGGGAGGCAATGACAGCTAAGCAGAATTTGAAGGATGTGTAGGAGTTCACCGGAACAAGGAAGGAGGGAGAAAAGCTGGTTGTGTGACCTGGGGCAGGTCCTGTCCCTTTTCTGTCTTGTGGGGGTGGTCTCCTATCCTTTCCCCCTCTCAGCTGCTGAGATTGTGAGCAAAGAGAAGGCAGGGAGATTGGACACCATGGCAGAGATGCCCATGGTGCCTGCCTGCTCTGTCCTCCAGCTTCATGGGAGGGAACATGGAGATCATCGTGACCCTGAACATCACAGCCACCAACCGGCTTCTGCGGGATGAGGAGACAGGCCTCCCCATGTTCAGGAGTGAGGGCTGTGAGGTCATCCTGGTCAATGTGAAGACCAACCTGCCTAGCAAGTGAGGGGCTCTGTGGCTGGGGTGGAAGGCCGGTCCATGTTCCTATACCCGCCAGCAGATCACTTCCAAGCCCATGGAGGCTCCTTAACCATGTCTCTTTATGTCCTGTGTCTAAATTCCTGCACTGGTGCACCTATTCACCTATCCTCGGTGCCTGTGTCCATCTAGCATGCTGCCCAAGGTGGTCAACAAGTTCCTGGACAGCACCCTGCACAAGGTCCTCCCTGGGCTGGTGAGTGGCCCCGAGAAAGCCTCCACTCCTCGTTGCTAGGACTGCTGAGACTAGGGCTGGCAAATGCATTTCTGTTGGGTGCTGACCCTGATTGGCTTTTAGTGGCTGGGAAGGGTTCTGAGACTGTGGCTGGCTCAGTGGAAGAAAGTGCCACAATCATCTAGTGATGTCTGCCATGAGCAGGGGAGGAGGCCGTGACAGCCTGCACACACAGCTTGCCAATCCTGCTTTGATGTCCAGCCCCAGGGAAAGAGTTCCTGCTAATGTTTGCAGACTTTGGTTTGGGCAGCAGATCTGGACTCTATTCCAAGCTCTGCCGTTGACTTGGGACCTCAGGTTTTCCACCAGTCCCTGTCTCACCGGGGCTCTTGGGATTCCCTACAGGGTAGCGTTCAGCTGTGTGGAGGCTTTTGATGCACAAAAAGCCTCTCAGCTCAGTGCCTTCTCTGCTTCCAGATGTGTCCCGCCATTGATGCAGTCTTGGAGTATGTGAACAGGAAGTGGACCAACCTCAGTGGTGAGTGTAGGTCTAGCCACACGCTGCCCCTACCTAGGGACATTAGGATAGATGGACTTCGATGTCCCATCGCCCATCCTTCCGGCCCAGCCTTGGGACTAAAGGAGGTTTGAGGTCATGATGTTCATCTCCCCACTGTCCCGATGGGAAACCTGAAGTCCCCAGGGAATCTGGGTTCCTTTTCTCTCATGTCCCTATCCAGCATTGCATCCCAAACCCCACAAGACTCCAAGGACGGCAGCCCTTTTTCACTCATCCGCAAGCCTTGTGCCTGATTAGTCATCCTGATGGTGGGAATGCCTGAATCCCTTTGCTGAGGGGATAGATGCTTCCACCATTTTGGGGTCCCAGTGTGGGAGAGAGGAAACCTCAGTGACTGGGACTGAAGAAAACTCATTCATGTCCCCAGCAGCTTGGCCTGGGAAGAGTCACTTCACTCTTCTCAGCCTCGGTTTGCTCATCTATGAAATAGAGCTGGTAATCCTGAACATGCCAGTCTGTTGTGAGGTCCGAGCAGCGACAGCCCTTGGTGAACTTGCAAGCTCTGTGTTGTGTGCTGTATCGTGACTTTCCAGGCCAGGCACCGTGGCCTCCATTCTACAGATGAAGTTACAGAGGCCCGGAGGTGCTTGGGTCACATGGAGGGCCAGGTGCAGATGGCAGCTGGCTAGTGCCAGCTTCTCTGGGCTGCTCCCAAGGTTGGTGCCTCTTTGAGTGGAACCTCCTCTTCACACAGACCCCATGCCTGTGGGCCAGATGGGTACCGTCCAATATGTCCTGACATTCTCACCAACCACCACGGCCAGCTACATCCAAGTGGACTTCAGTGTAAGCACGAGGGGCCACCCAGGAGCTGAGGTCTCAGGATCACTGGTCAGGGTGGTGGGTGCTGCTTCTTCCCAGACAGGTGGCTGGACTAGGGCTCTGGAGGGAGGAAGGCCCCTCAAGTCCTGGAGGCCAGGCCCACCATGAGGGTATTTGTGGACCCTGGACCTCTCCCTCTTTCTGCTCTAAACACGAACCTTCAGTGCCCCAGCTGGCTTCTGGGGCTGCTGACTTCACACTCATGTTTCCCGCTAGGCTGTCTGCTTCTCCCAATGAGCGGCTCACCCAGTTGTACCCTGCCATTGTATAGATAGGAACACTGAGTCCTAGGGGGAGGGGAGGGCTGGGCTAGGGTCCTGCAGTGAGTTGGTGTCAGAGTTGGGCCCTTACCCAGATCTCCAGAGCTCCAGGTGAAGAGGTGAGATGCATCTTCCAGGAATGCGAAGTAAAATGCTAAGACGTCACCTCCCTGTGAGGTCTTCCTCCAGTGGGGTTCTTACAGGCCCCATGTCAATTTCTGCCTGCTGCTTTCTCTTGAGAACAAAGCAGAAATCATGTTCTGAATAAATGAGGGTTCCAGCCACTTAGAGCAGTTGAGGCCACCAAAGCAGGCCTGGAAGAAAGTGCCAGTGGTTGAGTGACTGACTCCCTTATCCTCCCAGGCCTCAGTCTACCCACCTGTACACTGGAAGCGTTGGCCCACTGTGGCTCATTGTAGTTCTGTTGATAACATTTAATGATTTGCTGACTTTGGGTTTGGCTGGAGCCCCATTTGCTTGGAGGACTGAGACACCCCTTGACACCATCCCTCAAGCCAAGGCTGAGTGTCTCCCTCTCACCGTCCCACAGCCTGTGGTGCAGCAGCAAACGGGCAAAACCATCAAGCTTGCTGGTGCCGGGGAGACCTTCGAGTTCCCTGAGGGTTATGCCGACGGCTCATCACAGCTGCTGCTCTCAGCCGCCCTCCTCTCGTCAGAGCTTGCCCTTCTGCAGAAGTCCTTCCATGTGAATATCCAGAATACGACGGTGAGCTGTCCAGTTCCCCATCCCATCTGCCTCTGTCCATTACAATGCAGTCCCTGCCTAGTTTTTCTATTACGAAAATGATCCTGGAGTTGTGGGCAACACTAGGACTGAAGATGCAGGACTCATTTGGGTTTCTCTCATCAGTTCATCTCACTACCCACCATCCCTCTGTCCATGTAACTCACCCATACATCCATCTGTCCATACAGCCAACAGTTTATCAACCAACATCACTAATGTCTTGGCCATCCATACACCTTCCTTTTATGCAAGCGTCGCCCACCCACCCGTCTTTCTAGCTGTCACGTATTTATCCAGGTTCTACCCTTCCAGTAGCATCCGTCCATCCCTTCGTGTCATCCACACAACACCCACTACAAAGTCTGATACCGTTAAATGAATGAATGTATGCACCTGCCATTCACCACTCAAACACTACTACATCCACCCAACTTTCCTTTATCCATCCTCATACACATCCACTCATTCAGCTATCCATCCGTCTATCCATCTGTCCATCCACCCAGTGTCCATTCATTCCACACTGATCTGTCCATTCATCTTCCCAACCGTCCGTTCACCATTCATCCATGTACCTTCCCATCCATCCTCCCACCCATCAGTCCATTCACCTATTTTCCCAACCATTTATCATTCTACTCCACCATCTTCCCATCCACCCATCTTCCTATTTACCATTCCTTTCCTTCAAACACTAACCCATCTTTCCATCCACACATCACCCATCCATGTACCCTTCCCTAGATTTCTGCCTACCCATCCCTTCATCATCATCCTCCCACCCAACTCCCCATCCGTCTATCCATTTTCCCATCCATCTATCTATCCATCTCCAAATCTGCCCGTCTACCCATCCCCTTCACCCACCGCATCTACCCATTCTCCCATCTATCATTCTGCTTTTGCATTGACAACATTTTCTCAGCATTTGACCTTGTGTTAAGAGCTATGAGTATTGAAAGGTGTAAGTCATCACCTGGGCTACCCAGAAAGCAGATTATCTAGTTAAACCAGAGTGGTAAGTGTTGTGATGAAGGGGGCCTCAAAGGGTACACCTTATTAAGTCGGTGGAGATGTCGTTACGATGGGCCAGGGAGGACTCCAGCAACCCTAACCTTGACTTTTGTTTTGTAGCTTGGTGAGCTGCCCCCACAAACCACCGAGACACTGGCTGGCTTCATTCCTGAAGTGAGTGCCATACCTCCCCAACACCGCTGCACCCTGTCCTGCCCTACTGTCCTCCAGTCAGAGCAGTGGGACATGGGAGGCAGCTTTTCATGACACATGTTCCTTGTCCAACATTGAAACATCTTGCCTTCTTCATAAAGCACTTCTTGGGTCCAGCATAGGAAACAGCTCTAATTTTGGGCATTGGATTCTACTTTCTATGTCCAGTAGAGAATAGCCAAATTTTATTTCCTAATAGATGCAGGAAATAAAAGAAAGAAAACACACAGCTGTGTCCAATGTAGAAATTACCTACATCTGGAGGGACCCCTTATTTCAACTGAAGCCACTAACCTAAGGACCGGCCCTGAGTGAAGTGCTTTGGTTTCCATAGATGGCTGTGGCTTATCCCAAGTCAAAGCCCTTGGTGGCCCAGATCAGGATAAATAAGCCTCCCAAGATCACCATGAAGACAGGCAAGAGCCTGCTACACCTCCACGGGACCCTGGAGATGTTCGTGGCTCGGCGACGGGGCAAGACTACAACGTCCCTCTTTCGCCTAGAATTGGTGAGGGAAATTGTTCCCTTCCATTTTATTCCCCACCTCGTGGGTATTCAAGGCTGGAGGAGGGGATGTTTTAGTTGACAGCCAAGTCATGGGTCAGAGGGTTCTCAGTTAATCTCGACTATGTGTGAGCCTTGGCTCTGCCATTGAACCTCCGAACGGCCAGAAAGTGGCTTAGTCCTTTCTTTCTCTTTCCTCCCTTTTCTCTCCCTCCAACATTCTTCAGCAACTACAAAGGCAGGGAAGGGTTCACAGAAGGGACTATGGGTGCCTAGGGAGATCCCAAATCTAGTTTGGGGAAATCACAAAGGGCTTCCAAGAGGAGGTGATAGCTGAGCTATGTTTTGAAGGTTGATCAGGAGCTTGCCAGAGAAGGGTTGGGGACAGAGAGTCTTACCAGGAAGAATGGGGACAGAGGACACCCCAGGCAGAGGTTCCAGCATGTGAAAAGGCCTGGATCAATCATATGATGTGTGCAGGGACCAACTGGTGGTGCCAGGTATTTTGGGGGGTGCCGCCCTGGCTCAGGACAAGGAGGGATGAGAAGCCTGGGCCGGGGCAGTGGGGAGATGGTTGGGTTCAGCTCGTGAGGATTGGCAGAGAGAGGATCCCCTGCTTTGTCTTGGCAGTGGTGGTGGTGCTGGGAGGGTGGTAGTCTCTGGCTTTGCCAGTCCTGATGGTGGGGAACCCACTGCCTTCTCCCTGCTTCCTCCCCACCGTGCCAGCACTTCAATCTGAAAGTCCAGTACTCAGTGCATGAGAACCGGCTACAGATGACCGCCTCTTTGGACAGGTAGGAGTCTGCTGTCCCATGCTGGCATCCCTGTATCCCTTCACATTTGGCCTCCTGCTCCAGCACACCCTACACTACCAGGCTGATCCACCCAGCACAGTCCACACTGCCAGGCAGCTCTAGTTACTTTTCCTGCTCTGGAACCCTCAATGGCTCCCCATTGTCTGCATAATCTTTTCTCAAATCTTAGCCTGGCACTCAAGGCCCTTCTCAAGTTCTTCCACCTCTACCCTCACTCTTCCCCTAGGCTCTTTCCCAGTGAATCTGTTCATGGGCCCATGCCCGCTTTTCCATAAAGAAGCCTTTATCCATGCCATTCAAATGTCACCCGAGAGAGAGTCAGGGTCCAGCTCAAATGCCATCTCCTCTACAAAGCCTTTCTTTATACTAATAGCAGCTAACATTCATGTATGGAGCGCTCTCTGTATGTGAGGCACCAGCTGCATACATTATATTTATGATCCGATTTCATTCTTACACCCTGGGTGGAGAGTACGGCAAACGTCTTAGCTTAACATTCGGTCACTGTGAATTCTTGTACTTGCCTTAATAATTAATCACATCAGGATTAATTATGTCAGTATTCTTCCAGTTGCAAGAGAGAGAATTCCAACTTTAACTGACTTAAGCCCCAAAGGGAATCTTTGGTTCATATAATTGAAACCTTTAGGGATTGTTCGGCCTTCAGGTGTGGTTGGATCCAGGCATACAAACGAAATCCTTGAGAGTCTATCTCCTTCTTCCTCTCAACTTTGCTATCCACTTTGTCGGCTAAATTCTCAGGCAGTTTCTCCCCTCAGGGTGGCAGAGTGACCTCGACAAGAGAAGCGTCTTGTGCAGTGGTTCTGACAAAATTACTGAGGCATGGATGTAGTTTGGGTCCCAGGACCAACTCTAAGCCAGTCACTTGACTGAGAGATGAAATGCTCTGATTGGCCGGGCCTGGGTCACAGACTCACCTGAGGGACTTTGGGTTCAGCCCATCTGAGTGGCTTGGCGTGAGAGTGGAAAATTGAAGATTTGTTACTGGAATAAAGATGAGACGGGTAGAGCCACCAGGTGGCCATCACATGGTCTGCTCTGGTGCCAACATATGTTAGTGCCTCCTGGAGCCTGTGCAGGGGAGGGGGCCGGGGGAAGGGGCCGGGGGAAGGGCAAGGATCTGAGACTGCCCAGTTGGGCTGTAAACCTCCGCATAGCTGGCCTTGGGCAGGAGCAATAGACACGAAGGGGGATCCCAGAGGGGAGAGTCAGGACCAGGGAGAGGAGGCACAGGAGAGACTAGTGGTTTGAGCTTGGAGAAATCATGTGCTGTAACAAAAGGTGGTAAGTGTCCCAACAGAGGTAGCAGACTCAGGAGCACCTGGTCTGAAGGCTGTAGATGGGACTCCTGTATCAGGGAGGTGTTGGGGTGCTTGGGACCCCCTTCTCCAGGGCCAGGGCCACTGGCTCTGACCACTGTTTCCCTCCCCGCCTGGCTTGCTCCCCCTTCCCCACAGATTACTGAGCTTGTCCCGGAAGTCCTCATCGATTGGCAGCTTCAATGTAAGTGTCCCAAGTACTCCTGCGTGAGGACAAGACTGGGCTTATTCTCCCCTGGGACTGCAGGGCCAAGGCTGTGAAATGGAGGCAGATAAACAGAGCAAGGCCACTGTGAGGCCTGGTGCTCTAGACTTGCCTTGTGAGCTTGGGAAAGTCCCTTAGCCTCTTTGAATCCCTGTGTCCTTTTCTCGATAGAAGCTGGACATCTCCCTGGATTGGTTTTAAAAACATTGTCGTGAACAGTGGCAGCCTGGGCTGGCCTTGGTTGGCCAAGCTTTAGTTTTATTAGTCTCTGTAGCCTCAGGGTCCAACCCAGAACCTGACCCTAGGAGGTGCCAACACCGCCACCACTTACTCTGTGATCATGTGCTTTAGCTAAACTCTTCATCCTCATGGAAACCCTGGGAGCAGGTACAATTATATTTCACTTTCAAAGATGGGAAAACCCAGCTATAGAGAGGTGGTAAGTGAGCGACTCATCAAAGCTCCTGAGTTTCTGTAGGATCAGGAGTGGGGTCCGCAGAGCCACCTCCTGTCTCCTGAGTTTTCCCATTCCTGCACCATGACCCAAAGTCCCACATGTCATCGGGATTAAGCAGAGGTGAAGGGTGTAGGTCTACAGTCCAGAGCCAAGGCCAGGCCCAGTTTTGATACCAGCTGGACAAACTAATTGATGTCTAATATTCACTTCTGTGATCCCCAGGCCTAGCCAGAGAGGGCCAAAAAGATCTGTTGAATGGTGTTGCACGGAATGAATGCAGATGTTTTCTCTCTCTCTCTGTCTCCAGGAGAAGAAATTAACTGGCTTCATCACCGACTATCTCGAAGAAGCCTACATCCCAGTTGTCAATGGTGAGGGCTCCAACAGGCTTTGGTTTTACTGCTGCCAAGAAGCACTTTAAACAAGAAGGGATGCCACCTGGGTGGTCTCAAAGCCCTGTCACTTGCCCCAGATCGGGGAGGCTAAAAGCGAGTAGAAGTAACTGCTGAGTCTTTGAAGTGAACATAGTTCACCTGTCTGGAGACAAATGCCACCCCCACAATTTGAGCTCTGACACTTGACCCCACATCATAACCCCACATCTTGACGTGGCAAATCAGGATTATTAGCTCTTTGCCTGTACAGCTGGCAGGCATCATGAATCAATCACCGCACTATTTCCCACTATCCCTATCCAGGCAGCCACTCCTTAATCAACTGCACAGCAGTCAGGCTGAGATGACTCTTACTGTATTTCTCAGATGTGCTCCAGGTTGGGCTCCCACTCCCGGACTTTCTGGCCATGAATTACAACCTGGCTGAGCTGGACATAGTGGAGGTGAGAGGAGGGGCTGGGGGAGGTTATGTCAATCAACACTGTCAGCCAATGAGTGACCAGTAAGAGCCTACCTCTCTCAAACTGGAGTGGGGTAGAGCCTGGGAGGGCAGGCGGCTGTCAGGGTAATCCTGCCCCTTGCAATCTGGAGCCCTCTTTGGCCAGGGATTCCACAGAAGGATACTTGAACTCTGCTACTCTCTTGTTCTGCCACCTTGGGCCAGTTACTTCACCTCTCTCTGTCTCCATTTTTCTGTGCTTAAAATGGAGGTGATAATACAGACATTGTCCTCATAGAGCTGTTGTTATGCTTCCTTGAGATCATTTACCTAAACGCATGCAGTAAGTGCTCAATAAATATTATCTTGTATTGCATGCCAGCCTTTGAGCTCGGAGTGGTAAATGTACATTTTTCTTATCTGATCTCTCTGCTCTGGGAGGTGGGGGTGCTTGTCCTCACTTGACAGTTGAGAAAATTGAGGCTTAGAGAGGTGGAGGGACCACCCCAGCGTCAAAAGGTAAGTCTATTTCAACCTTTGCTTAAACACCACACTGGTTTCCATTTCCTGGCAAGGCCCCCGGTTCCATTCCATCCCTGTGCCTGGGTGGTCCCTGGTCATTGCTCCCCTATCCCTTTGCCTCCTGCCAGAATGCCCTGATGCTGGACTTGAAGCTGGAGTGACCATGGCAGGACTTACCTGGCAGTTGCCTGCATACCGCCAACTGCCTGCACCCTATGGAGGAGCCCCTGTGATTGGAGCTGGGTGGGCCTGGCCTCTACCAGTGGTGGCTGCTTCCTTTGACAAGGAGTGAATGGGTCAGGCCTGGGCTGGAGGCTTGCCAATAAACAGGGAAAAGGCTCTTGCAAACATCTGATGCTTTGGTCTCTTTGTTTTTTGAAGTAACAAATCTGTGTGTGGCTTTTCTTCCCCTTTGGTGGGTTTTGGGGTCTAAGACTAGCTTGTGAGCTGGAGGACAGCTGGTCACAGCGTGGGGGAGTTCTTAGCACATATCGAGTACCTGCTCCATGCCATGCCCAGGGCTTTGCTTGTACTATCTCATTTAATCTACACAAGAACTCTACGGGTGGAGGGCAAGTGTCATTCCCACCTTACAGATGAGGAAATTGAGGCACAGGGAAGCCAACTCCCTTGTCCAAGGTCACATAGTTTAGCAAGTGGCAAAGCTCTTCCCACCTTAGCTATGTGCCAAATCTTGGCAGCTTGAGGATGGCTCTGTTCTCCTGGAGCCTGTTACCCCAGGAGCCTTCCCTGTGTCACCTTCTTTAATCCTCACAGCAGTTGAGGGAGGTGGGGGCTGTCCCTATTTCATGGATGAGGAGACTGAGGCTCAGAGAGGTGGAATGACTGTCTTGAGGCCAGCTGGCAAGTCAGGAGGTAGAGCTGGGATGGAAATTCGGCCTACGAGGCCAGCTTGCCTGGGTTCGAATCCTGCCTCCGCCTCGTCGTTGCTGTGTGTCCTAGGCATGTCACATAACCAGTTTGAGCCTTGGTTTCCTCACTTGTAAAATGAGAACAATGGCAGTACCAACCTCAGTACCAACCTCAGCAGAGTCGTTGTGAGGATCGCATGAGTGAAATCATAAAAGATGCTTAGTATGATGCCTGGCACATAGTAAGTGCTCAATAAATGAGCCACAGGTGAGTTTTTGAGTCAGAGAGATGTGCACAAGTGTTTCTGTGTTGGCGTGTGGGTAGGTAATTGTGTGCCCCTGAAGCAGTGCATGGATCAGTGTATAAAGGGCCTGTGGGTCAGGTGACCTGGCAGGAGGGTCTGTGCCGATGTAGGGCCAAGTGTGGAGGTTTGTGTGTGAAAGGCCCCTAGTGTCTGTCCGTGTCTGCGTGTGTCTGTGTTCCCATGTTCACTTGCAGATAGTCTGTGCCAAGGGTGTTTCTGTGTCTTTCATTCATGCGAGGATCAGCTTCCTGACATTTGCCATATCTGTCCCCAGTGCCTCCTGGGATTCACACTGATGCTACTCTTTAAATGGACTCCTTTTTTTAACGTAAATTATGTTTACATGTAGTCAAGTTAAAATATATCTTAAATGTATTCTTCTTTAAAAAAATGTGTCAAAAGATTAAATCAATTTGTGAAGGAAACTGTAAGATGCTGAAACTGGTTTAAAGGAGAATTCGAAGTGCAGACACAGACACAGGCCATCAGGAATGCAGAAACGAATTTGCCAGAGGCTTGTTCTGCCCTTCACATGCACTCCTGTGGTTCATCTACAGCTTCCAGAATTGAAGAGTGGCTCAAGTAGCTCAAAAATACACTATTGACAATACAGCTCAGAGTCAGGCCATGAGCAAACACCCAGAGATATTTTGAGGTCACAAAAAGAATTTTAATGCTAGCTAGTAAGGAAATTATTTCTCAGTGCTCATCAGAAACACGGCTTTCCCACTCAGCTTTATTTGTAAATCAGATAGAACTACCATCGCGCTTTACCAGCACTGTCAAACGTTCACAGTAACACCAAGGAGACTGAAGCAGTACACAAGAGGGTATATACGTATGATGAATATCTGCGTATCTATTCCTGTACACACAGATCTATTCATTTATGTGTGTGTGTGTGTATACACACACACAGAAGCACACACACACACACACACACACACACAGTGTATACATATATGGATAGTTTACATTTCCTGGCCAGAGTTCAGAAAAACTAAAATAAAAAAGAAACAAACACAAATATCATTTTATTTTGTCTTAGGAAAAGTATGTGTTTACATATATATACGCATGCATATATATGATGCCTACATGCGTATTAACATATATGTACGGATGTACATTCCCTTTATCATATGCTACATCCGATTGATTTTTCAGATGATAATTCAGGTTTGATCTTTGTTCCAGGCTGTCTCTACTGTGTTTTCTCTCAACCGTCAAGTTACATTTTATCAGCACTTTAGAGAGTGGGTCAAGGCAACACAGAACGAAAAGGGAAACTCCAGGAGGCTAAAATCACTAGGGATGCAGGTGGCGATTGGGAGTCGTTGACTTCCTTCCCCTTTCCCCCAGCACTGTGGGCCACGACAGTGGTCTGGCAGCACCACCATGGGACTCCCTCTCACTCATGGGGTGCAAACGAAACAGCTGGGGCTGGAAGTCCTGCAGGGAACTTAGCACCAGGGAGGCCTTTCTGGTCAGGCCTCGGCTCACGTTTCCATTTGGAACCATGACCACCTGCATCCCGGCGGCCAGGGCTGCCTCCACCACGTTGGGCCCATCTTCAAAGACAAGGCACTCCTCCACGGGAGGAGGTGGAGAGAACCTCTTGGCACAAGCCAGAAATACTGCAGCATCGGGCTTGCAGCTCTTCACTTCGGGGTCGTCTCCCAGCACGATGGGATGGAACAGGCCGAAGAGTTCCTTGTGCCTGTTCATCTCCACCTCAAAGGATGCGGACTCTGAGTTGGTGGCCACGGCAAAGGGGATGTTGTGTTTCCGCAGGTGGAGGATGAGTTTCTCAGCCCCTGGCCTGAGCGCTGCAATGGGGAACACGTCCCTCAGCCTGGCTTGGCTTTCTTCCACCAGCTCCTCCTTGGACATTAGGACAGTGCAAGATGCCCACGACCTCCTGAGCCGCCTCCAATGCCTTCTTACCCATGACCTCGGGCTCCACATCCCAGGAGTGTTCCTTTTCATGGCTATCACATATGTCTTGAAACATCACTGAATGGACCCGTTCAGTATCCAGAAGCAGGCTGTCCACGTCGAAAGGGAGGATCGTGGCAGACCGCAGGGGTGCTGCATGATGCCTCTGCCTCGGCCTGCGTAGTGGCAACCAGAGGGTACGTGCGCACCCACCCACCCCGCGCCCACGCACGCACACTATGGGTCCCTGCAAAGGACTTCTAAGTGGACTCCCACAAATCAGTGTCACTTACTAGAATGTCTTTTAAAAAAAATCTATAACTTCGGGGGAAAAAGATGTATAAGGGGCCTCCTGTGATCGGCTGGTGCCTCAGTCCTGGAAATTATGGAGGTGATGTCTATGTGGTGTCTGTCAGGGTGTGTGTGTGTGTGTGTGTGTGTGTGTGTGTGTGAATGTCTGTCTCCCTGGGGTGAGACTCTGCATGTGGGGATTTGGGGGCATCTGTGTGAGTGGGTCTGTGTCTGGGCACACACATGTGTCTGTGAGTGGTGTGGCCAGAGGCCTGATCAGGCCAGTGCTCCCCAAGCCATGGGGCCCTGGCAGATATGCCCTGTCCCAGCCTGGCCCAGGCCCATGCCACAGAGGAGGAGGGCCCCTATGGCTTTGTCCCGGATGCCAGGGCCTTCCTCTTGTCCCTATGAGCTCTAATCCCGTCACTCATTGCCTCCCCAGCTCTGGGACAATGGCAGCTTTGAGGGAGGCCTGGCAGGTTCAGATGCCAGGGTAATCTATGGGCTGCTGATGCCTGGCCCCAGGTGTGCCACAGACACCTCTGTCCCCCACCCTTGGATGTTCCTGCAGCACCCTTATGACTACCTAAAGCCTTGCTGCCACCCTCTCCAGGTCCAGTGTGCTGATGGGGAAGCCAAGGCGCCAGCTGTTCGGGTTTGAAGGCCTGGCAGCCACAGCTCCTCTCTGAACCTCAGTTTACTCATCTTTACAATGAGGACGGGGTTGGATGCTCTGATCTCTAATCTGACTTCAACAGTGTTTGAGTGGTCAGTTCCTCCAGATTTACCCTGAGCAGAAAATGCGGGCTGGACTGGCAAGGGAGCCCTATTCCATGACCCCACTTTCTGGGAGGCAGTGATAGGAGGTCTGCTGGGCAGTACTCACCTCCCAGACTCCTCCAACCCAGATAAGGCCCAGAGAGATGAAGCGACCTGCCCAAGGGCACGTGGCACACATGGAGCTGGGCTTGAACCCTGTCTTCTGAGTCCAAGTCTCTTCCTCGCTCCTTCACACCACACCACACTCTGCAGTGGAATGCAGTGTCCTTCTTTCAAGAAACTGAGGCTCAACACCACAGAGTGAGAAGGGAGCAGATCCTGGGCTCACAGCTATTGACCCCCAGGGACCTGCCAGACAGCCTCACCCTGGAAAAATGAAGATGACACGATGTCACACCTGTGTTCACATGGGGCAGGCCAGAAACTAGGTAGCATTTTTCCACCTTATCTTCTCCCTTCGCAGCCCACTTCCAGCTCAAGTAGCTTGGAGAGGCCTCCCAGATCTCTTACCAACAGCTGCACCCTTGGCTCCCCTCCCTTGATGCCCTAACGTTCATTTCCAGGATACCTGTCCTCATGGCCATACCAATTAGGTGAGGGTGGCCACCTTTAATATGAGCCCATTTTGTAGAACTGTGGCTCTGTGAATTAAGTCACTCAATTGTGAGTGACAGAGCCAGAATTTGGACCCAGGAATTTTGGCTCCAGAGCCTTCACTCTAGGAACTAATGCCCAGAGGTATTTCTTCTCATCAAGTCCATCCCCTGCTCTAATCCCTTCCTTGGCTCCCCATAACCCTCACCAGGGCTCTCAAAAGGGCTGCACATCACATTGCCTTGGGAGCTTGTTAAACGTCCCCCTAGGCCCTCATCTGTGGAGTCAGTGTTGCCAAAGGCGAGGCCCAGAGATAGGTATTTTAATGAATCCCTTCCTGTGGGCAGGCTTCATCTCTGACCTGGCTTTGGTGAATGAGAGGCTATGGGAATGCCTGGGGAGCTTATTGGGGCGTCAGAGTCCCGTGTGGGGTGGGGAATCAGGAAGGAGGGGGAGAGACAAGGCAGGCCAGAAACTAGGCAGCATTTTTCTCTCTTCCAAAAGGCTAGTCTGGGCAGTGGTTAAGATGATGAGTGGTAGATGGTGTGGCTGGACTCCTGTGTGACATCCGGCAAGCTGCTTACCCTTGCTGAGCCTTGGCTCCTTGAGTGTAAGAAGAGGAAATAATAACGGCACTGACCTCACTGAATCTTTGTGGTGACTAGAGGTGCTCCCATACGGCAGGTGCCTGGTACACTGTATGTGCTCAGTAAATGCTAGTGTTAGCTTTCCTTCCTCTTTCTTCAAACAAATGCCTTAAAAACACTGGGGATACCCAGTCTGGACGAGGCTGTGGGGTAGCAGCAGTGACCATGTGCAATGGCATGATGCTTGGGGGAACTGTGGCCATAGTGAGAACAGCTAAACATGCACATGCATGCTGTGCTCCAGCAATTCCGCTCCTTGCTATTTACCCAAAAGAAATGAAGAATAAAAACACATGTCTGGGCAGGGTGGCTCACACCTCTAATCCCAGCACTTTGAGAGGCTGAGGTGTGAGGATCACTTGAGGTCCGGAGTTTGAGACCAGTCTGGCCAACGTAGCAAAACTCCATCTCTACTAAAAATACAAAAATTACCCCAGTGTGGTGGCATGTGCCTGTAATTCCAGCTACTCAGGAGCCTGAGGCAGAGAATCGCTTGAGCCCAGGAGGTGGAGATTGCAGTGAGCTATCACACCATTGCAATCTGGCCTGGGTGACAGAGCAAGACTCTATCTCAAAAAAGAAAAACCAGAGTGTTCACAGCAGCTTCATTCATAATAGCCAACACCTGGAAAATGCAGGAGCCTCTGGTCAGGAGAACGAATGAACAAACTGTGGGGATTCACACAGTGGAGTAGTACACAGCAGGAGTAAGACACAGCAGGAGTAGTAAACAGTGGAGTAGTACACAGTGGAGTAGTACACAGTGGAGTAGTACACAGCAGGAATGAACAAACTGTGGAGTAGTACACAGCAGGAGTAGTACACAGTGGAGTAGTACACACTGGAGTAGTACACAGCAGGAGTAGTACACAGCAGGAATAGTACACACTGGAGTAGTACACAGCAGGAGTAGTACACAGCAGGAGTAGTACACAGCAGGAGTAGTACACAG
>CM052652.1:124966920-125043910 GCA_028533165.1 Leontopithecus rosalia | reverse complement strand
GGCAATTGCACTTAGTGACCCCCAGGAGCACGCTGGATGGCACTGGGTTAGCGGTCAGGACAGTGGTCACCCCCGGGCAGGCAGTCACTTGGAGGGGATGGACACAAAGAGGGCTTTGAGAGGGCTCCATTTGTAAAAGTTCATCACATCGTATGCTTGCGATCTGTGCCCTTTTCTTGGACATATTTTAGATTTCAATAAAAAGTTTATTTTTAAACAACGTGTGGTGTGATTGAGTAAGCTGGCCCAGGGCCTAGAGTCATCAGAATGAACATTGTGTGGTGAGGGCTTTGGAGATGATTGAGGCAAACCAGGTACATGCCATCCTTCTTCCCCAGCTCAGCAGGCAGAGGTTCAGGGCTCCGGGCAGGAGACAGACCCACAGACTCACACAGCCGCAGACAGCAACAGCTTGGCATGTTGCAGATTCTGAGAGGGGAAATCCCAGGCGACTATGGGAGCTCAGAGGTGATACCTCACGCAGCTTGGGGCTCGTGAAGGTTTCCTGGAGGAAGGGATGCCTGAGCTGGTGCTGTCAGAAGAGCTGCAAATGAAAGCCAAAGTCTATAAATCCATACAGTGGCTTCCAGGGCCTCATCACACATCGTTGGCCCCAAGTCTCTCACTCCCAAGCACACTGCCCCCCTGCTGTTCCTGGAACACCCCTAGGCCTCCGTGTGGGGGTCCCCCTGGTCAGCAGGCCCTTCCCAGACAGCTGTCTGACTCCCTCCCTCTTCTCCTTCAGGTCTAAAGTCACCCCTGACCACCCTATTGAAAACGGTACCCACTCCCCATGCTCCTGAGCCCCTTCCCTGCTTTATTTTTGCTGTTAGCTTCCGACTTAGTGTTTTCCTTTTTTTGAGACAGTCTCGCTCTGTTGCCCAGGCTGGAGCACAGTGGCACGATCTCGGCTCCTCCGCCCCCCAGATGCAAGTGATTCTCCTGCCTCAGCCTCCTGAGTAGCTGGGATTACAAGCTTTCGCCACCACACCTGGCTAATTTTCGTATTTTTAGTAGGGGTTTCACCATGTTGGCCAGGCTGGTCTCAAACTCCTGACCTCAGGTGATCCGCCTGCCTCAGCCTCCCAAGGTGCTGGGATTACGGCGTGAACCACTGCACCCAGCCCTGACTTACTGTATTATGTGCTTATTTGTCTCTTGAAGAGCTGTGCTGTCAATACGACAGCCGATAGCCACACAAGGCGATTGCTTAAAATGCGACAAGTCCAAATCCTGGTGTGCTTCGAGCAGATTTTGAAAACGTAGTATAAGAAAAAGAAAGCAAATTACCCTATTCATAATTTTCTGTTGGTTATATGTTAAATGAGGATTTGGGGTTTGGTAGCGGTAAATAAACTAGAATATTATAATTAATTTCACCTGTTTCTTTTTACCTTTCAAAAAATGTGGCTACTAGAAAGTTTTCAATTGCATTGTATTTCCACGGGTCAGCTCCTTCGGGGCAGGGGACTTTGTCTCTTTCATTTACTGCGATCTCCCCAGCATCTAGCAGATGGTGGGTGCCTCACAAACACCTGCGGTGGAGTGAATGAATGGATACATTTCTTGTCACTGTCATCTGGACCAGCCTCAGAAAGGGGACAAAGCTCTGGAATTCTGTGGATACTGAGCCTTGGGAGGTGGGAGTGGAGTTGATGCCCCTCCCCCAAGTCTGCCCAGAGTCCCTGTCTCCAGGGCCATAGCCATCTCCAAGCAAGGCCTGGGGTGGGGGTGGGGGTGGGGGAGTATGGGAGACCCAGCAGCTTTAAATCCTCCCTTCCTTTCCTCCCTAGGCCTTCACTGGGGAAGGGGCAGGGGAGGCAGGGGGGATTCTGTGCCATAGGCGTGGCTCTTGGGGAGCCTTGTAGGGAGCCCAGTAGGTGGCTGAATGGGTGGATGGCAGGGCCCCACCTCTCACTGCTAGCTCTGAGGGAGGTGGCAGTCTGTGCAGCCCCCACACCTTCACTCCCACTCCCAGGCACTGACCCCAGTCCACTTACTCTTCTCCAAGAAGGAAGGCTTAGCCCAGGCCCGAGGGGAAAACCGCAATTTGCTTCCGACATGACATATTGACGGGTTTCTGGAGGCAGTGGCCCCTTTGTGTCTGCAGAGCTGTGTGGCATATAAGGGCCACCCCTCGGCTTGGGTGGGTGGAGGAATCGACAGGAGGCCGGGAGCCCCCACCCATCCCTTGTGGAGCTGCAGGAGCAAGGGTAAGGCAGCCTGAGGTGGCCCTGGGCTCGTCCTGATGCCCAGACATTGACCCCACCACCTTCCACCCTCCCGTATGGATGATGGGCACAGAAAGAACTTGCCCTAGGAGGACAGTGAGGGTACCAAGAGGGTGGACGAAGAGAAAACCGTGTTACAGATGTGGGACCCGGAGGTGAACCAAGGCTTGTGTACATTCACAGCAGGAGGGTGGGCTGGGGCTCCCAGTCCATAGGATGACCCTAGGGAGGGGGTTCCAGGGGGGCCCATTTTTCTCTTGGTGAGTGACACGCTGCTGAATTTATCCCCTGCTCCCACAGCAGACCCCTCTTCTGTCACACAACCATGCGCAGAGACCCTAGACACGGTCCCTGCCTTCCTGGAGCTTACAGGGAAGAGAAATGAGAAAGACGAACAGATGCATAATTGCAAATGGAGATCAGCACCTTAGAGTAAATATCCCAGGTGATGTTTAGTGGCAGACAGATTTCTTTAGATAAAGTGAAGGAGGGAGGCCTCTCCAGGGAAGCAACGCTAATCCGGAACCTGAATGATAAGGAGTCACCCGTGCAAAGAAGCAGGGAGGAGCCTTCCTATCAAGGAACCGCCTGTGCAAAGGCCCTGGGGTGGGAAGGGGCCTGGCCTGTTTAAGGTCAAGGAGGTCAAAGAGGCAGGCAGGGATTCTGTGGGTAATGGCAAGAAGCTTGGGTTCTGCCCCAGGGCAGTAGGGAGCCAGTGAAGGGTTTAAGCAGAAGTGACGGGTGGGCACAGATGGATATGCGATTGGGTGGGCAAATAGGAAACTCCTTAAAGAAAAATCCCACTCCCTGAACTTAGCAGATTAGCCATGCCCCCACCTGCCACCCCATTCCCTTTTCAACAAGATTTGGGGGGCGGTGGGGAAGGAGAAAGACAGGACACGTTGTCTGAGTGTTGGGTGTCCCCAGTCAGCTAGACCTTCTGAAACAGCTTCATGAGCCAGTAGGAGGCAGGTCCCGGAAACAGAGCTCCCATCCTGCTGTCCTGGACGGGGAAGCCCATCTGTCCACAGTTGTCACTTCGGACGCCTGGCCAGGCTCACTGGGCCACTGAGGACTATGACTTTTAAGTCAGATGCACTCAGGCTTGAATTCTGACTGTGTCTGACTAGTTCTGTGGCATCGGTCTAGTCCCCCGCCCCTTTCAGTCTCAGTTTTCCCATCTGAGAAACGGAACCTGATGAGGGAGAGGCTTGGAAAGAGCCTTGGAGACGAGCTCATTGGCAGCCGCACTGCGCCACCTGCGTGTTAGCCCTGCTTGCATTTGGGAGGAGAAGGCTTTCCTGGGAGTGAAGCTGGATTTGGGCTGTGCCAGGTGGGCAGGGAGGGGGAAGGGTGGTGATGAGGACAGAGAGGGAAAAGGCTTGGGCAGGAGGAGTGTCTCAGAGTTCCCGCTTCTGCCTCTTCTGCCTCTTATAGGTATGCGGCCAGCCATGCTGGGCCTGTGGTCCCTGCTTCTGCTCTGGGGCCTGGCGACTCCATGCCAGGGGCTGCTAGAGACAGTGGGCACACGAGCTCGGATTGACAAGGATGAGCTCGGCAAAGGTGAGCCCCAGGTGGGCAGTCTGTGAGGGGGCCGCTGCAATGTCAACGACTCAATCTACAGCCTTGGAGCGTCTGCTTTAAGAGCAGATAAGAGCAGGTTGTGAATCCCGGCTGCTTAGAGAGCACGTTACCTGGGAGCAGCTGTGTAAGAGCAGAAGGTTCTCTCGAAGGCCTGAGTGGGTGATGAATTCCCTCTCCTGGGAGGTGGATTGGGTGATAAGGGCTGAGGCTGTGTGGGGACTGCATGTGGCTCAGGGACAGGGACAGGGTGAGGTTGAGGAGGTCAAGAAGAGGGTGCTAGCTAGGCCATTGTCTCCGCCTCACACCACTAGGGTAGAACTCCACTTGGCATTTGGTACTACGGAGCCCAGTGGCTCGTGGTGACAGTCTCAGGGATGGAGTAGATCGGTCATGCACAGGAAATGCTTCAGGGAGGCCCCCTGGCCTGCCCCTACTTCCACCGGGCCGTTCCTCTATCCTGCCCTTTGCACAGTCTGCAGAGGCAGGCCCAGAATGCTCAAGAGAGAAGCAGGGCCCATCTCCTCCAGCTGGATGGAGCCTGGTGGCTGCAAGCTCCCTCTTCTTTGCCTTCCCTTTCAGTGCTACAGATCAGGAGCCCGAGTTACACTATTGGCCCCAACCCAATTTGCTGTGTGACTTTGGGCAAGTCTCTGCCCCTCTCTGAGCCTTAGTTTTCCCCCCTGGCAAAATGAAGGGATTGTCATGAGATTTGCTCATTCATTCTACAAATGCTTACCGCTTACCTCCCATGTGTGCCAGACAGGGAGGGTGGCACAGGCCCTTCGGGGGGAGTAAGAGGCTGTTATGGCTTAGTGGGTTCCACCATTTGAGTGTAACCTCTGGGTTAATTCCATTTTAAAAAAGAAGGCTACTCAATCTCAGAGGAAGGAGGCAGCTGCCAAGGTCCTGGGGATAAGATTGGAGTTTCTAGAACCTCCCTGCTTCCACTCTCTCTGCAGCCATCCAGAACTCACTGGTTGGGGGGCCCATTCTGCAGAATGTGCTGGGATCTGTCACAGCCGTGAACCAGGGCCTCCTGGGCCCCGGAGGGCTGCTTGGAGGAGGTGGCTTACTGGGCCACGGAGTGATTTTTGGTGTTGTCGAGAAGCTCTCTGGGTGAGTCCCCCCCATGGGAGCCTTTTGACTGCCTGCCGGCTGCATGCGCACAGGAAGACTTGGCTCTGGGTCTGGGAATGGAGGAGAGATTGGCTCCTTTTAATTTGCCTGACAGGCAGAGAGGGTGGTGTGGGAGGCTGGTGATCCAGGTCTAAAAATGATGACTCTGCTGCATGCCTGGCAGGACAAGAACGGTAGAATGCCACTGTGGCCGAGCGCTCTCAACACTAGTTACTCACTGCGTGACCTTGGGCAAGTTGCTTAGCTTCTCTGGGCTAATCTAGCTGTCTGCATGGCTCCCTCTCTCACCTCTCCTGGGCGTCCGTTCAAAAGGGGTCTGCCCTGATCAGCCCTTTCTCATCCCCGCCACACCTTTCACAGGTTTGTTTTTTCTCCTTTGCTAGATTATAAACCCCAGGAAGGGTAAGATTTTTGTTTGGCTTGTTCACTGCTGTGTCCCCAGGATCATAAACGGGGACACAGTGGATGCTTAAAAGTATTGTTTGTTTGTTTGTTGTTTTGAGACAGTGTCTCACTCTGTCGCCCAGGCTGGAGTGCAGTGGTGCGATCTCGGCTCACTGCAACCTCTGCCTCCTGCAGAGGAGGCAGATTCTCCTGCCTCAGCCTCCTGATTAGCTGGGATTGCAGGCGCCCACCACCATGCCGGGCTGAATTTTGCAGTTTTAATAGTGACAGGGTTACATCATGTTGGCCAGGGTGGTCTTGAACTCCTGACCTTAGGTGATCTGCCTGCCTCAGTCTCCCAAAGTGCTGGGATTACAAGCATGAGCCACTGTGCCTGGCCTCAAAAAATAGTTTTGAATGGATGAATGAAGAGCATTACATTATAGCTTATGTGTATTAACTCAATGACCACCTATTCAGGGTTTTCTGTGTGTCTGGCCTGTGCATTGGAAATGAATTATCTCACTGAGCCCAGAGGTAGGACTATTATGAACTGCATTTACACGTGAGGAGATGCTCCTGGCAATGAAGTGACCCGCCCAAGCATACCCAGCCAGGGAGGAGAGGAGAATGTGTCTGTGTGTTTCATCACAGCCCATACTGCCTGGCCCAGTCCAGCGGAAACCAGTCTATGGCTGGCAGGCGAATTAAGGGAAGGTCAAACGACAGGACCCAACATGTGGAGCAGAGTCACTGGACAGGAGGCAATGGGGTGCCGGGAGCAGAAGGGCTGATGGGTGTTCACTTCCCAAAACAGAACATGATGTCTGGAAGGTGGGCTGGTAAATGCTGCTGCTGCTCGAGGTTCACCATGTGTCATTCTGTGGTTGGTGTCGTCAATGTCCCTATTTTACAGATGGGGAAACTGAGGCACAGAGCAGCACTGTGACTTGCCCAAGGCCATACAGTCGGTTAGTGGCAGAGCTGGAGTTTGAACCATCTGCCTTTGACTGGCTGCCGCATTAGCAGCTACTCATGGGGCGGTTGCCAGGGCAGTGAGTTAATCTGTGGCAAGCAGCTGAAATAGAGCCAGGCACACAGTGAGTGCTGGATATTATACTATTGTTATTATTAACACATCTTCACTCTCCCTCCACTGTGAAATCCCCCTTCTCAGTGAGGCTGGAGTCTCAGACATGAACCTGGCATTGTCCGTGCCTTGAAGAGCCCCTCATAGGTGGTAGAACCTGACAGCAAAGGTCCCATGAGCTCAGGGCAGTGATGGAGGTGGCCCAGGTAGGGTGGGACAGCCGATTAGAGGGCATCTGCCCAAGGCAGAAATACGGGATGGAAGGCTTCTTGGAGGAGTGGATGTGAACTGGGAGGAGTCAGCAGGCTGAAGAGGGATGCAGAGTGGAAGGAGGGGCAAGGGAAGGGGGTTCCAGACAGAGGGACTGGCCTGGGCAAAGACCCAGAGGAAGACAGAGTAATGACTTGTGTGGAGCTGTGTTTGAGAACCCACCTGGGCTGCATTTGTTTGAGTGTGTGGGGTGTAGCAGAGGCAACGTTACGGCCAGAAACCAAACCAGGGCTGAGACTGTGGGGTTAGGGTGGGGAAAGATTTTAATTCTTCTAGCCTCCAGGGGTGATCAGGATAGGACATTTGTTGAGCACACACTGTACCAGGTTCTACGCTGGAATTATCTTACTTGTCTTTGCAGCACCCCTGTGAGGTAGGAACTAGTATGGCCCCACTTTACAGATAAGAAAACCGAGGCCCAGAGAGGTGAAGTATTAGCAGCGAGGCCAAGGGCTCGCAGTTGGCTCTGTGGGTTTGAGGTGAGATGGAGACACCACCAAGAGCCACTTTAGACACCTCCTGGTCTGGGATGGTGCAGGCACTGGGGATGTGTGGGAGTGAGCAGCCCTCTCCCTGACTCCCATCCCAGTCTGAAGATTGAGGAGCTCATGCTGCCGAAGGTGTCGCTGAAGCTGCTGCCGGGGTTTGGGGTGCAGCTGAACCTGCACACCAAAGTGGGCATGCATTGCTCTGGGTAAGTGCGCCCTGGGGACCTCTACATCCTGCCTCGAATCCCACCCCTGCCCTGCTGGAGACTCCTACCCTGCTGTGCCCCCACGCCCACCCCTCTGAACCCCCATTTCCTTTCACCCTACTTCCTTCCTAAGGGACTCCCAATCCTACTGTTTCCTCCTGGATTCCATGCCGTTACCCTTCCCCAGGGACTTCCATTTGGCTCTTCCTCCAGTCCCGGACCCCACTGCCCAGGCTCACCGGAGAGGGCGGGGGAAGAGGATGCTGGGAAGTGCAAAATGAGACAGGGAGGCAGAGGCTGAGAAGAGGACACGGGGCCTAGGCCACTTGCAGGGCCACCCCACCCGCCTCTGCTCAGGACCCATCCGACCCTGGTGGGTGGGGCTGGCCGCCTGGCCGCGCCCCCAGGGTCCTTTCTTGCAGCCCCCTTGGGGGCCTCCTGCAGCTGGCGGCGGAGGTGAACATGTCGTCACGGGTGGCGCTGGGCATGAGCTCGAGGGGCACGGCCATCCTTACCCTCAAGCGCTGCAGCACGCTCCTGGGACACAGCCTGTTCTCCGGGTGGGTCTGCAGGCTCCAGCCGGCAACCCTGACCTGCTCGGGATCATTTCGCACGCATCTGAGTGTCTCCCGGGTCTTCTTGGAGTTGCCAGCTGCGTGGGCCTGAATTCGTCCCACCCCCACCTTCCCCACCGGGTTCAGCCCGCCGTGCAGACCGACAGGCTGAGCCCCCAGCTCCTCGCCACAGGGACTCCGGCTCAGTCCACAGCTTGCAGCCGCCCACTCCTGGGTATGCCCCTAGTCTGGTTGCCCGGATCCTGCCCTCCCCTCTCTCCCAGATAGAGTGAGCTCAGGGTCAGCTGGGGTCCCTCTATCTGCGGGATTTCAGCCCCTGCTCCCAGCACACGAGAGACTCAACTCTGCCTCAGATTTGCTATGTGACCTCATGGAGACTCACTGCCCATTCTGGGCCCTAGTGCCCTCACCTGTACATGTGCAGCTGGATTTGATGATTTGGAAGGTGCTGTGACCTCGGTCTCTCCCCAGGGCTGTCCAGGTGGCACTCCCTACACCTTGTTGAATCATCACTTTTTTTTTTTTTTTTTTGAGATGGAGTCTTGCTCTATTGCCCAGGCCAGAGTGCAGTGGTATGATCTCGGCTCACTGCAAACTCCACCTCCCAGATTCAAGCAATTCTCCTGCCTCCACCTCCCCCGTAGCTGGTATTACAGGCACCCGCCACCATGCTAATATTTGTATTTTTAGTAGAGACAGAGTTTCACCATGTTGGCCAAGCTGGTCTTGAACTCCTGACCTCAAGTGATCCTCCCTCCTCGGCCTCCCAGAGTGCTGGGATTGCAGGCATGAGTACCATGCCTGGCCTCTGAATCATCACTTTCATGGGACCATGGAGGCCCAGAGGTCTCCTTGCCCAGGGTCACATGCACAGATCCGGCAGGGATGGAGAAGGGCTGCTCTCTGGCTGCGTCCAAGGCCTCTGCCAGCGCTCTGAGCCTGCCCCTGGCTGCCACCCACTTGTGTCTCCCCTTCCATTTCCACCTTCCAGGCCCAATCCCAGCCCCTGCCCCATCTTTGTTGGGTAACTCTGAGCAGTGAAGGTGTCATCAGGCAGCTCCGTGTTAGCTCCCAGGAATGGGGTGACCGGCTTGCCCCTGTCTCCAGGAGGGCCCTAAGAACGGGATTCCATGCAAGGGCTTTGGGCTCCTTAAATTCCAGCGGTTTCATCCCGTTCCTCGGGGATGGAGGGCCCTCGGGAGGAGTGGAGTCCGGCATGGTGTTGGTGTCTTGTGTTTGGGGCTCTGTGGTTGCCACTCTGCACCCCCATGTTCTCCAAGGAGACCTGAGCCCACCTGCACACATTCATCCTCAGCCTTTCATTCATTCATTCTTCATTCATTCACCTAAGAAATACTTGTTGAACCTCTACTCACGGGGCCCAATAACAACCATTGTTCTGGGCCTAAATATCTCTTATCTACAAATGTTGGGGGGACAAAGGAGACAGACACTTATCGAGCATGGACTATACACCGGCCACACACACACTCCCATATCACCTGGACAGCTGTAACTCTCTAAGGTGGGCATTGTACAGTTGGAGAAAATGAAGCTGTCCCCTTGGGTACCCTGGGGACATAGAGCCAGGATTTAACTCAGATCTCCAAAGCCCCAGCCAATTCCACCCCTAAGAGAAGAGGCAGGAGGAATCCAGAGCCCCCAGACCCTACCGGCCCTGTCATCCAGGCGGAGCTGTCCCGCCTAGCAGCGGCACCCACACGTGTCTCTCTGCTCAGGCTGCTGCCCACACCGCTCTTTGGGGTCGTGGAACAGACACTCTTCAAGGTGCTTCCGGGACTGGTGAGTGCGGGGGCCATGGGCCAGCATGCCCTCCCCTGGCCTGGGCCTCTTTCCTTCCCGGGTTTTGGGTAAAGTTCGGCGCCAGGTGGGATTAGGCTGTACCTCCCTTCCACGCCCACCAGGTAATCCCTTCCCGGCAGGTTGATGGGCCTACTGGGTGTGCCTGCTGGTCTGGGGGCGGCTGACAAAATCCTTTCAGACCCTTAAGCCCGAGTGAGTGGTTCCAGGCGGCCTGGGTCCCCTGCTCCCAAATCTGAGGCTCCTTCTTACCCCTGCTCTGTTTCTGCCATTTGTATTAGTACCGACTTTATGCTTTCCTTTAAATATCATTTAATGGTTTTAAACTGAGCCCTGTGCTCAGCAATCATGTCTAGGAAAACCCGTACATCTATTCATACATCATAATTCAACACGTTAAGATTAAAGGATGCCTCTCCACGGCCTGCCCCGACCATCCTGGCTTCCACACTCGAGAGCTGCTCTGGCCCAAGCCCCATGTCACTGAGGGAGAGGGGAGGGCCGCACAGACAGCAAAGGGCAGTCAGGCCTCCTGACCCCACTGCCTGGATGGCTCTCCCTTGTACGTTCTTGTGAACGCAGGTGGGGGCGGCAGAAGAATGGGAGTGTAGGGTTGGCAAAACTGCCCTGGGCTTGAGGAAGCCAATTTGAAAAAGAGGCTTAGCAGGAGGAGGGGCCGCTAGGCAGGACCGTGCCAGGCAGCTTTCCACCAGGGGATGAGGGTGCATTTCAGTTGCAGCCCCTAACTTAGCCTCTAGGGCAATCGGCCAGCAGGTAGTTTTGTGTGACACAAAGAGGTTTTTAAAATGAGCCTTCATTGCAGCATTCAGAGTGAATTCTCGGAACAGTCCAGATTTCTGGCTTCTGTTGTGCAATTAACCCCACTGGCTGCCTGATACCTCCCTCCTGCAAGAGGGAAGTACCTCTGGTCCCTCCCAGCTGGTGCCCCGGGGGTTTGCTTTCTCCACCCCCAGCACAGCACCTCTGGTCTCCTCCTCTCATTTCTGTGACTTGCCTGACCCCAGAAGCCCCTCACTTGACATGCAACAGCCCTCTTTTGTCTCTCTGCAAACAGCTGTGACCTGGGACAGGTCACCTTCTTCTCTGGTCTCAGCTGGAGAATGAAGGGGCTGGAGGGGATCCCCTCTGAGGTTTCCACTCCAGTGAGTTATGGGACTCAGGTTCTGTGAGTCCCAGACTTGGATTCCCAAAGTGGACCCGCTTGCTCCCTGTTCTCATAGCACGGGGTTAGGAGAGAACAGGTGGTGAGGTGCCGGACGGACAGCCCGGGTCCAGGCCTGACTCTCTGGGTGGAGGAGAGGATGTGCCCCTCTGTGGGGTCTTCACCCTAGGCTTCCAGTGCCCACGGTGGGTGGCAGGGGATGGCCTGGGACTTTGTGGGGAACCAAAGCCGCTTCTGCCTCCTCGGGGGAAGGCCCTGTCCACATGCCCAAACCAGACTCTGGAATGTGTCTCCCCCCATCCCCAAGCCACCTTTGGGGGTTTTCTAATGGGGCTCTTGTAACCAAGGGAAGCCAGCTTGCGGGCCCCCTCAAACCTGTGACACCTCAAGCTCAGCCCCTCCCCTGCCTCCCCCCTGTGTGTCCCCTGTTTCCGCCTTCTGCCTTGCCTTGGTCCCCAGGACCACATAGCACCATAAAGCATTTAAAGACTACGCAGCTGTCCCCGAAGCAAGCTCTTTCTGTCCTATAACATTCGTCTCCCTGACACAGCTGTGCCCCGTGGTGGACAGTGTGCTGAGCGTGGTGAATGAGCTCCTGGGGGCTGTGCTGGGTAAGTCGGGGTTCAATGACCTTCTCTTTGCCCCTTCCACCCCTCCTTGTATGACCCCAGTGGGGTAGGGTACTAAGGGGAGCCGGAAGGGGCAGGATCCCGGGGTCTTCCTCCTCACACTGACAGGCTTTGAGGAGCCTCATGGAGGAGGCCTGGGCTGAGGCCACCTAGTGGGGCATGCAGACCCAGAGCCATCAGTTCTCTCTACATGTTGGGAGCTGCAGACCAGTATTTATTGAGTACCTAGGGTGCACTTGGCACTGCCAGAAACGGGAAATGTTGGAAACAGATGCTCGGTGCTGCAAAGAAAAATCAGTACTGAGACAAAGGATCTTTCAGCAAGGTAATTTTACTTTCTGCAGAAAGGGTGCTCTTGTTAGCATACATATTTATCTTTTACACATCTGGGGTCGGCTTCACTGCTGTGTCTGACTTCCATTGGTTGGAGCCAGACCTCACATTCTAAACTAAAACTTGATTGGCTAACAACTTAAAACTTTTTTGCATAGGTAAAAGCAATAGGAAGTCCAAATAAGGAAGGGGCTATAGGAAGTTGCTTTCCAAAGGACTTAGAAAAGTAATAACATAAATATCTTTGTTAAAGCACAAGGACATAGAATGTACTTATTCCTTTATATCTAACTGCTACATAGGATAGGGCTTAACAAAGAGTCACTAGTAAAAAAGCAAGAAGGCTTTGAAGAAAGTTAATCTTTAAAAGAGACGATTATTTTTAACATTTATTACGATTATTCTTTAACACGAAAGGAAACTTTGAAGAGGAACTTTTCTACTTTCTACAGGGAAGATGTGATTATTACCTTATCAGACTAGCTGACCAAGGCCCAGAGAGCTCAAGTAAGGAAACCAAGGCCCCCCAGCCACAGCAGACCCTCGTCTCTCTGTGCCTTATGGCCCCCCAGCCACAGCAGACCCCCGTCTCTCTGTGCCTTACGGCCCCCCTGCCACAGCAGACCCCCATCTCTCTGTGCCTTATGGAGATGGGCCTTTCGTGTTCATAAAATGGGTTTGGGAAAATACAAAAAGGCACAACCAGGAAAAGAATAGAAACTCGGGCTGGCGTGTCTCTATATGTGGTGTTATGTAAGAAAGGCAGGGCAGCAGTGTGTTAGTGGCACCAGCTCTGGAGAATGGGAATCCTGGTTTTGGACGCTGTGATTGTGCGGCCTTGTTCTGGTGACTTCCCCTGTCTGAGCCTCAATTTCCACATCCATAAAATGGGGATGACAGTAGCAGCCAAGCGAATGCCTAGTGGAGTGCCAGGCATTCAGCAGGCACTCAATACATGGAAATAGGGGCTATAATGATTGGGAACAGGACTTATGGGGTTGCTCTCACCCCTCCTTTTCCTGTGCAGGCCTGGTGCCCCTTGGGGCTCTCGGGTCCCTGGAATTCTCTCTGGCCACACTGCCTCTCATCTCCGACCAGTACGTAGAACTGGACATCAATGTGAGTGACCAGAGGGGCCTCTCCTGTGGCTGGGGGTGACTAGATAGAGGCCGCCAGGTCAAGGCAGGTGGGTGAACACCTCAAGACCCTCCTTGGACCTGTTTCCTGCCCCTGTAGCCTATCGTGAAGAGTGTAGCTGGTGACATCATTGACTTCCCCAAGCCCCTGGCCCCAGCCAAGGTGCCCCCCAAGGAGGACCACACAGCCCAAGTCGTAGTGCCACTGTACCTCTTCAACGCCGTGTTCGGACTCCTGCAGACCAACGGCGCCCTCGACATGGACATCACCCCTGAGCTGGTGAGTGTGGCGCCTGGGGGAGCTGGGATGAAGGCTCCCTGCCTTGCTGTGCCTCGGCATTGCTAGTGCTGATCTGGGCACTGATCAGCCTTGCTGAGCCCTCTTCTCTATAATAAAAGGGAGTTGAATAAGTTTAGAGCATGTACTCTGCTGTTGTCCACTCCTGTACTTGGGGGAGGCATTGCTAATCAATCGTGGTCCTCTACCTGATTAAACCAGGCTGGGACCTCTGAATCCTTTTCAGCTTGGCACTCCAGGAGGTCACTTTCAATTAGTTAGGACTGGCATGTGGAATGAAGCCCACTTTCCATCCCTGCATCAGATGAGCCTTTCTAGAGTCTAAGCCCAATTTCACAGTAAAGTGTGAACTGCTAACATTTCCACTGCTTTCTAAGAGCAGATTTGAATGGCAGAAAAGAAAACTAGGAAGGGTGGCTCATGCCTGTAATACCAGCACTTTGGGAGGCTGATGTGGAGGGATCACTTGAGCCCAGGATACACCCCATCTCTACAAAAAGATACAAATATTAGCCAGGCATGACGGCGCATGCCTGTGGTCCCAGTTACTTGGGAAGCTGAGGTGGGAGGATCATGTGAGACCAGGTCAAAGCTGAAGTGAGCTGTGGTTGTGCCACTGCACTCCAGCCTGGGCCATAGAGCGAGACCTTGTCTCAAAAAGAAAGAAAGAGAGAGAGAGAGAGAGAGAGAGAGAGAGAGAGAGAGAGAGAGAGAGAAGAAGGAAGGAAGGGAGGGAGGGAGGGAAAGAGGGAAGAAAACTATGGGGGGATTGTACCAAGTCACCTTGTCCTGAAGCTTCTACTACCTCCCAACTTCTATTCTGCCCATTCTGGCCCCTCTCATATCCCGGAAAAGCCGGACCCCAGAAGCCCCACCCAGAGGCATTTATCTTGGTCTCAGCCTGGGCTCCCCACCCAGGCTGATGCAGGGACGTAAAGGCTCCTCAGCCTTGGTTCAGGCCCAAGGGAGCAGGGGTTGGTCACGAACTTCTTGCAAGTGGGGCCCAGACAGCACTCTGAAGGCCTCTGGGAGGCCGGAACGGGATCCTGAACTGGGGGGAAGGGGTCTTCCAGCTGGGGGACGGGAGCAGTCATAGCCAGGCAGAGACACCGAGTGTAGGAACGTGCATGTCTGAGCGGCCTGTGGACGTGGGTGTGTGTATGGGGCATTGGGCATGTGCATATGAGCATCATGGCAAGAGAGGAACGTCAGAGGCCTCAACCTGGTGCTATGTGCGTGCTTATCCTGTGTGTCCAGGGCAGTTCTGAGAAGTGGCCATGTGTAGTTTGGGGGATCTCAAACATCAGGGCCCCCGGAGGCTGGGCCATCATCAATTAGCAGCCTGATGAGAGTATCGGGAACTGGGGACCCTGTGCCCTACTTCTCAGGCAGGTGCTACTCAGTCACCACAGGGGAGAGGGTACAGGCTCAGGGTGACTAGATTTTCAAACTTTTTAGTCAGAAGCTGAAAAATTGACATACTACTTCCTTGTTCATAAATACTAGAAACAAATTCATAGTTTTTGAAAATACTGTTTGGGTCGAAGGCAAAAAGTCTGGGGTCAGATCTCTGGGCCTTCATATTAAGAGCCCTGGCAGAGTGAGTAAAAGGTTCTGAAGTTAGCCTGCCCGGGTTCAAATCCTGGTGTCACCACTTACCAATTGTGTGACCCTTGGCAAGAGCCTCAGTGCCTCCATCTGTCAAATGGGGCAATGGTGGCACCCATCTCTTTGAGCTGTTTTAAAGGTGAAATGAGCAAAGGCCTGCAAAGCCCCTAGCATCTGCCTGGCATGCAGTAAGTGCTCAGTAATTGCTAGCTGAGAACAAACTTGGGTGTTCATAGTGATATGTGTATGAAATTGGCAGGGTGGGGGGAAGAATGGTGAACAAAACTGCTCTGTGTGTGCTGAGGAATTCCCTTTCTGTCTCTGTGTTCACCAACCCTCTCTCCCATTGGGGGTCCAGGTTCCCAGCAATGTCCCACTGACAGCTACAGACCTGGCAGCTTTGCTCCCTGAGGTGAGTGACCCTCATGGGTTTTGATCATTGCAGCTCTTTCCTGATGATCACGAATGGACTTCAGAATCTTTCTCAATACAGCTCTCCAGGCAACTGCAATTGAACAGCTGAGTCCAAATTTACACTAAAGTGTGAATGACTAACACAGTATCCTTTCCTGAGAGCAGATTTTGCTTAGAGAGTGAAGGATTCGGGTTTGACTGCCCCAGAAGTCCACTGGGCACTTGTCCTTTGGAAATGGTTTCTCTAGCACACAAGGACAAATTTCTTTTCAGGTTATAGTGCTCTCTTCCTCCAACTGCCTTACTTCATCTTGACCTTAGCCTTCACTGTCCCCAGAGAAAAGACTCAGGGCACTGGTCTTGGAGAGGAAAGAAAAGGGAGAGGGTCAGGAAGGTCTGACCCTCTAGCGGACATGAGTGCATGACTTCAAGGCCTGGCCTCAACTTTTCCATCCTTCAGCTGAGGCTGGACCGGCCACTTTCCAGCTGTGAGAATCTGAATTTGTCCTGAAGTAAAACATCTACTGCAAGATCCTTACCTAACAACAGATTCTGATAAAGATTGGAAAGAGGCGTGGGGGCCTGGGCTCTCGCCAGAGAGAATGGAAGTGGCAGCTGAGTTTGGGGGCACAGAGGACAAACTCTGTGAGTCCTTGAAGGTGGTGAGTCAGAGCAGCCTTGATGAATGAAATGGGGGCCTTGGCTTTCCAGAGCCTCTTGGCTAAAGGGCATAGGAGTCTCATGGAAGGGATTCCAATGGAGTCAGACATTCAGAAGAACCTCCAGAGAGCAGAAGCGGAGAGCTAGCAGACATGAGGCAGGGGTGTCCTGACCCAGCAAGCTTGGCCTGCCCCTCCAGCACGGGGAAGCTGGGCTTGTCTCTGGAGGCCGAATCCTTTAGTCTTCATTTGTGGCCTCACAGCTTCAGAGCCCCATGTGGCTTCAGATTCTGTGGCATGTGAGGGTGGAATCAGGTGATTCCTGGTCCTGATGATCCTGCCACTTGGGGATTCTAGACTCAAATTCCAGCAGGCGAGTGTCCCAAAGGACATAATGATGTGTTCCAAGCTTCTGTCATTTCTTTAATTCCATGACGTCGAAATTATGAGACACAGAATTTCCTGACTGTGCCCTCATTTAGGCAGTCGGCTAATATCCACTGAGCACCTACGGTGTAACAGGCCCCGCAGTGGAACAAAGATGTCCTTGCAGCTGGGGCTGCACAAAGGGCAAGCACAGAAGGGAGCCAGAAGCTTCTGCACTGGAGGGGTTGCCGTTTTGGTGAGGTGACACGCTGCAGAAACAGACAAGAACGGAAACAGTGTCGGGAGGTGGAAGAGAATGGAGGGGCGAAGGTGGCTTAGGAGCGCTGGCTGGGGCTTTTAGACAGGCTGCTCTGCAAGGCCTCACCGAGGAGGTCACATTTGAGTGAAGGAGGTGAGTGAGGGAACTTTGCGGTTCTCTGGGAAGATATTTCCAGGCAGAGGGAGTAGCAGGTACAAAGGCCCTGGGGCCTGCCAGGAGCATCCCTGGCAGCTGGAGGAGCAGCCACATGGCTGGTGAGTCTGGAGGGAGAATGCAGAGCAGCAGTGGGAGGGGAGGAGGTGCAGTGGAGGGCAGGCAGGGGACAGGGGACACAGAGCCTGTGGCCCTGGGGAGGTTTCTGAATGCATGAGACAGGAAGTGTGATTTGGCAGTTTCACGGGTGGGTGTCTCACACCTGAGCATCAGCCTTGTGGGGGCTGAGACCAGGCCTGTGTAGTTCAAGCTGTAACTTCATTGCCTAGCACACGGCCTGGTGCCTGGTAGGTGCTCAGTGAGTGTGTGCTGACTGACTGACTGATCGTAGCTGGGGGCATCTAAGCTCTGCCCCTGCATCTCTGCAGGCCCTGGGGAAGCTGCCCCCGTACCAGCACCTCCTGCTCTCCCTGTGGGTGAAGGAAGCTCCCATGGTCACGCTCCATGACAAGAAGGCCTTGGTCTCCATCCCAGCCAGCATCCACGTGCTGTTCAGTGTCCCTCAGGGGACTCCTGAATCCCTCTTTGAGCTGGATGGGGTGAGTGGTCAAGGGGTGGGTGAGGGCCCGGGATTGGAGTTCCAGATGGGCTGACCAGCTCCAAGACCGTGGAGGTGCCTTCCCCCAATTGCATGGTGGGAGCCCCACATAGCCCAGCATGGGAAGCACCGTCAACCATTGTCATCATCTGGGCTGAGCCCCGAGCCCTGCCCTGGCTCCTGCCTGGCCCCTCCTGTCACGTCTGCCTCCTGTCCGGCCTGCCCATGTTGCTTCCTGGGGACCTCAGGCATTGCTCCTTGACTTGCCAGCTTCTGTCTGCCTGGCTCTCTCCCTGATGACCCTCCAGCTTCCTCTGACCCTCCCACTCCAGTCAGCTTCCTCCATCCCACCTCTTACACATCTGGACCACGGCAGGCCCCTCCCCTGACCCTCTGCCCTGGCTCCCTATGGTCAAATACCTGACCTGACACTCACTGCCCTCCTGCCCCATCCTTGTCTCGCCTGTCCTGACCCCCTAAGCCTCAGCTACTCAAGCCTACCCGATCCTACCTCCCGGGTTTGTCCGTGCCGGGTCCACCACCTGAAGTGCCATTTCCCTCCACTGACTCCTCATCTTTCAAGATTCAGCTGTCACCTCACTGGGGAAGCCTTCCTTCACCGCACTGCAGGCTGGCTCGAGGGCTCTTCAAGCTCCTGCAGCCCTAGAGCTCCCTCTCCTTCAATGCCAATTGCTCTCAATTTTGATACTATGGTTCTCTGCTGACCTTCAAATCACCTCCCCAGACCCCAGCACAGACCCTGACACACAGTAGGGCCTCAGTAAGGGTCAGTGGAGGGAACAGATGGAAGAGATTCGCCTGTCAGTGGAGGCAAACCCGTCCTCAAGCTCCTTCTGCTGACTGGGAGTGACCTCTGCCTGCTTTGCCCATGCAGGTTATGGCTCTGCGTGCCCAGCTGGCTCCCTCGGCTACCAAGTTGCATATCTCCCTGTCCCTGGGTAACTTGGGAATCTGGGGACAGGATCTTGCTCATGTCTTTAGAAACAAGAATTAGAGGCTGACAGGATCCGCCTCCTGTTTCTTGAGCATCAACCAAGTTCCAGGTGTTTCCCCAGCAACCTCTTCCTTCAGGACCTGCGAGGGAGGAGACAGTGTTAGCCCACGTTATAGACAAGGAGGGGGGTGCTCAGAGCAGCAGGCTCCAGAATGGGGCTCTGCCACAGCACCCCTTTACTGCTGAAAACCTGTCTCTGGGAGATAAACCTGCCGCCAGGATGTGGAGTCCAAACTCCTGAGCTAGCAGCCCCAGAGGCTAACCAAGAAACAACCGGCCTTGAGCGGGAGCCCACTCAAGTGTGTTATTATTCATGCAGACTTGTTACTTCACTCTCCCCAGCCCCCTGGTAACTAGGCATCCATCATGAAAATCATAAGGACTAAGATGAGGTGTTGATGACAGTTCTTCCATCTACATGGACAGCACTTTACAGTTTGCAGAACACCATCTACACGCACAGCACTTTACAGTTTGCAGAGCACTGTGCTGGCCCAGGCTCACATGGTGGGCTGACCCTGGAGCAGGCCTGTAGACTGGGACTCGGCTCTCCAGGCACAGTGCTGTCCCTCCCGTGGCAGCAAGGGCTTTACTGGAGATTGCTGGGACCTGCCGTCCTGCACCATAGGCACCCAGTGCTCCTGTGACCCCATCTCGGCACCCCCACAAGCTCCTCAGGCTACTCCTGCCCCCCTGCCTTCCACTGTTGCCCCATTGCTGACCTTAACAGAGGGCCTTGCCTGCTGCCTGGGTGCACCTCCACTTCCTGATGGCAGGTCACACCTCAGCCTTTTAGGAGGTAGAGATGCGTGCCCAGGCTTGGACCCTGAATCTACCCTTGGGCCAGATTTGATCCACCAGTGGGTTGCTGCCTTGAGTGAACACCTGCTGTATGCAAGGCACGCTGTGTCCAGTGCTCAGTCTGGGGGATGGTCACTCCTCTGAATATTTCAGCCACCTGCTCAGGGTCAAATAGCTGGGAGTCAGCGAAGGTGCCAAGGCCATGGAGTCAGAGGTGGCGGTGGTCACGATGCCTCAGAAGGGAAGTAAGGTCCCTTTGGGTCCATTTTACAGGTAGGAAAACAGTCTCTGAGTCAAGGCTGGAGGCAGAGTCGGGCCTTTAACCCTGTTTCCTGATCCTGAGGGCTATCGTGGGGCAGGCTGGGGCGTGGGACAGGTTGGGGGTAGCTGGGGCCCCAGCATCTCTCTTCTCTCCACCAGGCTCAGCGTCAAGGTGGCCTCCTCTTTTACTCACGCCTTTGACGTAAGTTCCTGGGAGGGTGAGGAGCTTAGCGGTGATGAGAGACTTCACGTGTGGGGTGAAAAGAGGGTGGCCATGAGTCATGGGCCACATGGCTGAGCTGACCTCAGGATTAGACTCTGCTCCAATAAGCCAGAGTGGGCAAATATCAGGGCACGTGTGTGTGTGTGTGTGTGTGTGTGTGTGTGTGTGAGAGAGAGAGAGAGAGAGAGAGAGAGAGAGATTGAGAGAGGGAGAGAGAAACAGTGATCATCTTGGGAAAGTGAATGGCATGATCTTCCACGGTCTTGGAACCTCACAAAGCTGTGGACTTCTAGACCCTCACAAGGGTTCATCATTCTGGAACTTCACCCAAGTAATAAGTTTCCCAAACTCAAAGTTCCATTTCAGAGCTCACAGAGCCCTGAGGTTCCTGCTTCTCAGAGAGTTCTGAGGTTCTGGAACCCCACCATGGGGTTCTAGAACATTCTCAGGGTCCCTAAACTGACAGGAATCTAAGGTCCGAGCCCACAGACTGGAGCTGGGTGCATTTCCTTTCCTCTTTCTTAGGCACTGCCCTCCTCCAGGCCCCACAAACTCTTACAGGAAGGCATTTCTTCCAAACCCGTGGGGCCTGGGGTAAAGCCAGCCTAAATCACAGAATCTCTTTTGGGGTCACTGGTAGACAGCCCAGTGCCCTATGCCTGCCGGGAGCTGTGTCCTAAGGCTTGGTGGGAGGCTGAGGCAGCTGGGCCCTGGGTTTCTCTCCCTGGGAAGGGGGTGCTGCTGCCTACAAAGCCACACCCTGAGAACCGCCCCCACCACCCCGTGCGCTCTGTTGCAGGAATCGCCTTTAGAAGAATGGCTCAGCCATGTGGTCCGGGCAGTGTATGTACCAAAGCTTAACGGTATGGCAGCCTTTGCTCTTTTGGACACATGGAGTGTCTGAATTTGAGATTGTCTAGTCTGTTGCCTCTCTCCATGGTTCTGATGGGGACACTGAGGCCAGAAAGAGGTCAATCCTCATATGCAAGATGAGAAATCGAGGCACCAATTTTTCCATTTAAATAACATTGATTAGCACCTATGTCATTCCAGCCTGTGGGCTTCAAGAGCTGATCTGACCTCAGTCCTGCATTAAGCTCCCACAGTCTAGTAGGAAATAATCGTATAAACAAATGATCAGAATGTAGATGACCCAGAGTGTGTAAGGGACTGTTGAAGCCTTTAGGAGGACTGACACAGGAGTACCACCGACACAATACAGAATAGAGACATTTTTGTTTGGGTGTAGAAGGCTGAATGGGAGTTTGCCAATAAGAAGCCGACTCCCTGTGAAGAGAACGGGCTGGCTAGTGAAAGTGGTGGAATTGGGTCTCCAATGGTGCTTAGGGTCCAAGACCTCCCCACCAACGTACCTTTGCTTCCAATGATTCTCCTTTCACAGTGGCCCTGGATGTTGGAATTCCTCTGCCTAAGATCCTTAATGTCAGTTTTGCCAGTTCAGTTCTGGTGATCACAGAGGTGACTCTTCCATGCAGACGTGGCCCGGATGGGCCTTAAGCTTGTCTCTAGAAAGCCCTGCTTGAAACTTGAAGGCGTGAGGGGAAAGCTTTGCTTCATCCTCTGCTCTGTCCCTGACCCATTTTCTAAATTTCTCAGTGAATTGCAAATTACATAACTTAGGAATGACAAATATATGACATGTGTGTTACTACTCCTTCATTACTTGCCCATGGAAGACATTGTCAATCAATCACGGAGTTCTTTCCTGTTGGATTCAGACACATGTCTGGTCTCTAGAATGGAACCTAGGATTCACTCACAGTTCCCTGGTCCAGCAGCATCAAATACATATGCTATATCTCCCTTATCCTGTGCCTGCAGAAGATATGACCAACAGATCATGACAGTTTTTCTTGTGGAATATTGATATGGTCTCACAATCCTTTTCAAACCAGCACAACTTTGGGTGGTGGAACAGCTCTGGGAGGTGGGAAGAGCAGAGGGTTCTGTACCCATTTCTCAGATGAGGACTAAGGCTGAAGTAGGTCAGATTTCTGGCACAAGGTCACACAGTAAATTAATAGCAGAAATAGCACTTGAACTTGAGTCTCTTAAGTCCTCAAGTCAGAGCCTGTTTCATACTGGATGTCATTTGTTCATCATTCATTCATTCTTTTAATGAGTGCCTTCTGTGTTCCAGGTACAGGGCAGGGGAGTAAGGACGGCTGCAGGGATCAGGCATTGCAGAGGCTCAGAGTCCTAACAAAGAGTGGTTGTTCCTTACAGAATGCTGTTGTGCTGACCGTGGCATCCTGAGGCTGAGACATGTCCACCAGCTCTCCCTGTTGACTTCTAGAGACCACCTGTCCACTCTGCTTCAATTTCCCTCCCAGTCTCTAGCCGGCATTGGTGACAGTATAAATGCCCTCTGGCCCTGCAGCACTACTCCCAGTTTGGGATGGGAACTTCCTGGCTAATCATAGAACTGCCTGAGAGAGCTCTGGGTCTTCAGTGGCAAGCCCTCAGCTTTCAATAAATGACGCCTCTATCTCCGTACCTCCTGACTGGTTTATTCCACAATCACAGAGGACCTGCCTTGGCCTTTGCCTCCAATGCCCTCCTTAGCTCCAGGCAGGAGCTTCTAGGAGATGAGGGGACTTAGGGCTTCGTCGTTGTAGCTTTGAGTCCCAAACTGACCATGTTGGCCCAAACAGCCTCTATGTCCTGTTCCGCCTTTCTCTGTGTTCCTGCCCCATTGCCTCCAGCGTGCTCTCTCTCTCTCTCCCTTTCTCTAAATACTTCTATTTTTCACTCTGTCTCTCTGATTCTGCGTTTTTCTCTGTCTCTGACTTTGGGATACTTATCAGAAGTGACATCTGAGCTGAATTTTGAAGGGAGAATAGGAGCTTTCCAGGGAGAAAAGGCACTAGCACCCCAGGAAGCAAGGATGAGTGAGACTTATTCTTGCCCTGTGGTGTGGAGGGTCCCTGTTGACTGGCCATCAGACGTGGACATAGCTCAGAACAGAGCTGTGCCAACTGCTCTTGGTGCAGATGCGGAGACTCAAGAGCAGGGCTTGGCTGGCCACAGGCCATATAGTGGCAGAGTGGGGATGAGAGACTGGGGGTCCTGCCTCTAGGTTCTGGGCTTCTCCCCACTGTTCAAGATGGGTCTCTTTGGTGAAAAATGGCCCCAAGTTGGCACTTGTGGATGGCCTGGGTGAAGAAGTGCCAACCAAGTTTGGAAAACTGTCTCAGAGGATTTGAGGCTAGGTGATAGGCAGGGAGGACTTGGAGCTCATCTGAAGCTTTGTCCCCCACTCAACCATTCAGCCGACCAGCCAGCCAGCCAGCCTCTCATCAATCCACCCCCCCATCCATCCATCCATCCATCCATCCATTTATCCATCCATCCATCCCTTTTCATTCAGCATCCCATCCATCCATTTACCTTTCAATCCAACCGCTCCACTCTCCATCCATCCACTCGCCCATCCATTTATCATCCACCCTTTCATCCAACTTTCTACCCATCCATTATTCTATCTACCCACCCACCCATCCATTCTCTCATCCATCCACCCATCCATCCATAAATCCATCCATCCATCCATCCACTCATGCATCCATCTTCCCCCTTCCTTCCTTCCCTTCCTCCTCCCCACCCCCTGTCATTTTTCTCCTCCTTTCTTTTCATTCATCCACCCTACATTTATTGGTGCCTGCTACATGCCAGGTCCAGTGCCTGGTGACATGTTCAGTTTATCTTCCTGTGTCCAATTTCCAGACACTTCCAGTGCTACTGATTCCCATCATAGTTAAATGAGTGGCTTGAGTTAACTGCCTGTGTTCAAATCCCACCCTGGCTTCTGGTTAGCCATGCGGCCTCATGCATGTCATTTAATCTCTCTGAGCCTCGATTTCTTCATAAGTAACTTGAGGATGTTCCACTGTGGCTTCGAGGGTTAAACCAGCACTCTGGCTGGTGACCCATCCATAAGAAGCCCCCAGTTCCAGTTAGCTCTTGTTACATTATTATACCATAGTTACATTATTCTATCTCCTCTCCACCCACAGCCTCAGGTGTCCCTCCTCAGTTCTCACAAGGAGCACCCTTCTCTGACTTCCACCCTTCTCTCTTCCATCCCACCCCCCTCTTGCCCATCCTTGGCCTCTGACTGTCTCTCACTGTCACTGACAGCCCCACAGTGGCTGGATTCTCGGTGCCAACAGGAAAGCATCCAAGCTCCAAGGCTTGGCATTCAATGCTGCCTGTGACCTGGCCTCAGCTGATTCCTCCAGGAGCATGCAGAGGGGGCAGAGCTGTTTCTGTGCCTCAGGCTCCTCATCTGTGAAGTGGGAAAATTAGAGTATTCACTCATGGGTTATCTGAGGATTAAACCAGAAAATCCTTGTAGAGTTCTGAGAAGAGTGCCTGGCACCTGGAAAATGAGTAATAATGTGCAGCCGGAGGCCTTTGCATGGCTATTTCCTCTTCCTGGAACATTCCCCCTCCTCCAAGTGTGTCTGCCATCCCATGCCGTCCTTCATACACAGGGCAGTGCCTCCCCATGGGGGGGCAGGCCCTGTATTGGACGAGCCACACTGGTCACTGCCTCAGCCTCACTCTCCCGCTTGCCCAGGAGCTCCTCAAGGTCAAGGCCAGTGTCTGCTTCATCATGGTAAGTTCTGCAGCTGCAGAGAGTAGAGGTGAGAGAGTTAACCTCTGTTAAGCACTTACTTTGTGCTGGACACTACGTCAGATGCTTAACACCACTTAATGCACTTAATGTCACAGCCCCCTAATGGGTGGGTATGATCATCCTGTTCTACATATAAAAAAGCTGAAGCTCAGAGAAATGGAATCAGCCAGCTTCTAAGTGGCAGAAGCAGGATTTGAACCAGATCCCTCTGACTCGAATTCTAAAGTCTGGGCTTTCACTGCTATGCCAGAAAGTACCTGCTGCATTGATTTTATGCTTACTAAGTGCCAGGCACTGTTCTGAATGCTTTAGCTAGGTCATGTCATCAGTTCCTGAATCAGCCCTACTTTCTAGGAACTGTCTTCACCTTCATTATTCAGTTGAGGAAACTGAGGCATAGAGAAGTTAAGTGGTATGTGCAAGGCCACACAGCTAGGTAGTGACAAGGTCAGGATTTGAGCCTAGTACCCACCCCACCTCTGGAGCCCAGGCTCTGAACTCCACCCTCAGGGTGAGGGATCAAGCAGGACTGAAGGGAGCCCCCTGCAGCCCTGGAGCGCTGACGGTTTATGGCAGGGGGGCAAGGCCTGAGTGGAGGGTTGGTGGTAGGTCTGGATCTGTTTTCTAATCTCAGCAGCCCCAGTGTGACCCCCTCCCTCCCACATGGCCCCCTGTGTGGCTGAGTCACCTTTGGGGTGAGTCACCTCCCAAGGAATCTGGATGTCCTTCCAGCCAGCCCCTGCCAGGGCCCTCCAGCTCCAGACAAAGGTGCCTTTTGGACGCTAAGCCCAGGTGATCTCTCTGGCGCCAGGGCTGCCCTAATCCTCCCAGGGTGGCCAGGAGGGACCCAGGGGACAGGCTGGCCTTAGGACTGAGGAAAGGCACAGAGCCTTGGGTGACCGGCACCACCTTCATGTGTGCACTGCCCTCTACAGTTTACAGTGTGCATCGGTTCCTCTCTCTCGGGTGGGGAGAGGCACTGTGGGTGCTGCATTTCATTTAAAAAGATAATTTATTTGTATCACAAACATTTTTATCACACTTACTAAGTGCCAGGCAATGGGGAACCACACAGACTTTAAACAGGGAAGACCCAGGAGCTGAGTTACTCAGATGAGTGGCATCATTTTGAAATGTCTTCTCTAGTTTCCCACTTTACAGGGGTACTCGCTGGGGCACAGAGAAAGAAAGTCGCTGCCGCAAGTTTATGCTCCTAGCAGGCTGGGCAGAACTTACCGCTATTCAGTGTCTGCTTTCATCAAGGGAAACTAACTTTACAGAGCGCTGAGGCTCCAGAGACAGTCAACACATTTCCTATGTAATCCTCAAAACCCTCCTGGGAAAGTGTGAGCACACCCACTTTGCAGGTGGCCGATGGAGGCGAGGGAGAAGTGATTGTGGACACTGAAAGGGCAGATGGATGTGGGAAGGCAGGACTGTGTAACTCTTGAAGTCCCCATTCCCTATTCTAGGAACCCCTCCAGCCCCACAGGAGGCAATGAGGTGGTCTGGGCTGAAGGTACTTCTTCATGCCCCTCGTGACCCTCCCAGACTTGCTGTCTCGTGGGACCCAGGATAAGGATACAGGCACCACCCACTGAGCTTGACTGCACCCAAGGCCTGTTCTCAGAGCTTTGCAGTTCAGGACGGTTCCAATCACCATCGTACAACCAAGGAAACAGCGAGAGCTGGCGGCAGAGGTCAAGCCCAGCAGCCAGCTCCAGAGCCTGTGCTCTTAACGATTCCATCAACGTACCCACTGCAGATGGGGAAACTGAGTCCCTAGGTGGGGCTGGCCCAGTGGCACAGAAGAAGTGAGGGGTGACATCGGCCAAGCTTGGCAGGACTTATATCAATGACGCCTACCTTCAGAGCCCCCACTGCCTCCAGGGAGGAAGGAGGGGGCATCTCCTTGGGGAGTTGTGGACAAAACACATCTATTCCCAGTTTGACTTGAGAGCAGGCATTGGTGGAGAGAGAAATGCTACTGTGTCTCTCAGAATTTGCAGACAGGGAGGGTTGGAGTAGGGAGGAGGTGGCATTGATTAAACATAGAGGTAGACCTGGATTGGGACTGTGGATGGGAAGCAAGGAGGCCTCAGTCCAGTGGAAGCAAGGGAGCACTCAGTCCAGTGAAGAGCAAAAGATAAATTCATTCATTCATTCATTTGCTTGTTCATTGTTACACTGGCATCTGTGCCTGTGCTGGCCTAGGAGTGGGGGCAGATAGCTGGTTTGCCTGGAGAAATGACACCTCACTATGGGTCTCAGGGATAGCTTTCCACAGCTGCTGATACTTTCATTTTTTTAGACAGAGTCTTGCTCTGTCTCCTAGGCTGGAGTGCAGTGGCACGATCTCAGTTCACTGCAACCTCCGCCTCCCAGGTTCAAGCAATTCTCCTGCCTCAGCCTCCCTAGTAGCTGGGACTACAGGTGCATGCCACTAAGCCTGGCTTTTTTTCTTTTTTTTTTTTGGATTTTTAGTAGAGATGGTATTTCACTGTGTTAGCCAGAATGGTCTCAATCTCTTGACCTCATGATCCCCCTGCCTCGGCTGTCCAAAGTGCTGGGATTATAGGCATAAGCCACTGTGCTCAGCTGCTTCTGACCTTTTGACCATTAGAATCTGGAGAGGGCTTTGTAGATGGCAGGGACTGCACATGCACAGGCCCAGAGGCAGGGAGGCCAGGGGGTGACGAGAGGGGCTGGAAGGGATGAGAAGCTGTGTGTGAAGAGAGGACTGGGGAGTGTGTACGGAGGCCGCAGATGCCAAGGAAAGTGTTTGGGGCTGTGTCCCAGCGGGTTTTGGAGGGCGCAGCTGGGCAAAGGCAGACGGAACATTGTAGGGTGGTGGAAATGTTCTATATTGTGATAGGAGTGTGGGCTGCATGACCATACAAAATGGTCAAAACTCAGCAAATGAACATTTAAGGTTTGTGCATTTCACTGTATCTAAAGATAGAAAGAAAAGAATGAGAACGGCATCAGGGTGAAGTGGTTAGTGGTGGTGTACTGGTGTCTGCACCTTTCAAATGCATAAAAAATACAAGATGGATTAATGGAGGGAGGCAAATATGACAGGAATGTGAAGGTTGGTGGGAACAACATGACAACAATGTGTGTCCACTGTACGATTCCTTCAACTTTGCTGCAGGTATGACAATTTCATGAGGAAATAGTTGGGAAAAACCTTCTTGTATCTCGTACATAATAGACTCTCAATAAACAGCAGCTGTTGTTACTACTTTGGGACTATGATTTCAGACCCCTAAGAAGTGAGTGAGGAATGTTTTTAAGATTAAAAAAATGCCATCCATTTACCAGTCCCAAGTTTGAGGAGCTGGATCCACCTTCGTGTCCTTAGTCCTAAAACGAGGCAGGTACCATGCTCATCTACCAGACGGAAAGAATGTGAGGCCCAGAGGAGGGAAGTGGCTGGCCCAAGGTCATATGCTGAGTTGGGGGTTGAGCAGGGTTGGAACCTGGGTCATCCTGAGGCTGAGTCCAGCCTGGGTACCTCCTGTCTACCCGGATGATCTGGAATGGCTTGTGCCTGCCTTAGAGCTGGAAACTAGATGCGTCTGGGGGTGCTTCCAGTTCCCCAAGCTTGGGGCCCAGCTGGGTCTCCAGGAATGTGCCCAGCCCGAGGGCTGATAAAACCAGCTCATGTGACACCATCTGGGACTGAGCAAACCGCAAACCCTTGTGGTTTTGGGGCTCAATGGCCAATTTGCAGAGCAAATCTGAATTCCGGCCTCTCGTAATTACACGGTATTTCCCTCTGTGGGGTCCGGGCTCAGTCTCGGGTTGCTATATAAGACTGATCTGTGACCAGACTCAGCTAAAAGCAGAGGGTTCAGGGAACCGGACCTCTCAGGACTCAGCGGCAGGGACCTCCTGCAGGTAAGGAGGAGACTCTTGTCTACTCAGAGTGTGGCAGGGGAGGCAGAGGCCTGGGAAAGTAATGAGGAGAGAGTCCCAGCCTAGAGATCCACTAGGATGGCCCCTCTCCAAGTTCAGGGGTCTTATCTTTGCATAGGTCTCGTCAGGAGAGCCTCTTGGAAATTAACAAAAAGGCCTGGGTGATACCAATCACATGTGTGAACAGAGCGGCACTCATCTTTCTCAGGGATGTTGGGTACCCAGGACCTTTTCTCGGAGACTCCTCAGCTGTTTGCTGATGCCAGAAATCCTTCCATCCATTCCCATCTTTTTAATTAAAAGGGGTAATTCCTTTTTGAACGCAGCTCTCTGGAAAGCGAGGTTGGGATGCGATGAGGAAACCGGAAAAAAAATCCTGCATAGAGTAGTCCTTTATATTCCAGTATAAATTAATGCCTCCAATATTCTTCTGGGAGCAGATAGGATGGGGAAAGAATTCGGGGACTTTGTGAAGTCCAAGAGAGGTGGGGACAGGAAAAAGAGGAGAGGGTGCCTAAAAGAGATGGCTGAAACCAGCAACTTTCTGGCTCCGATGAGAGGCCATACCCTGCGCTGATCCCCTGAGGCTGGTGGATGTGTAGCTAGGGCTGATGAAGTGAGAGAAGAGGGTGAGGGCGCAAAGGCAGCAAAAGAAATTTTCCCAGCGGCTATGCAGCTCATTCCAAAATGTATGCCTCCCCTCTCCAGTCTCGTGACACTCCTTACCCACTTCTTAGGGGTCTGAGATAATAGTCCCAAAGTAATAACAATAGCTACTCTACTATGTATGAGATACAACTTGTTTGTGATTTGGGAGCAGAGGTTCAAAAAGGTAAAATCTCTTTCCTAAGGATTAGGACCCAGATAGCTCTGACCCAGAGCCATTAATCTTAATACAGTGTAGAAGTGACTCCTCCGGAGAGATGGGAAGAGTGTTTGCTGGTGAGCTGGACGTGTGGAAGGGTGGCTAGAGGGATGCGTGGATGAGTAGATGAAGTGATTGAAAGATGAATGGATGGATGGAAGGAAGGAAGGGTGGCGGCTGGATGGATAGGAGGACATAGGGCTTGCCAGCTGTTTGGATGACAGAAGCATGATAGATATACAGGAGGATGGATGGATGACTGGATGGGCGGATGGATGAATAAATCAAAGGAGAATGTGTAGATGGGTGAATGCAGGGGTGGGTGGGGGGATGGATGGACGACTGGATGGCTGGATGGATGAATAAATAGAAGAAGGAGAATGTGTAGATGGGTGAATGCAGGGGTGGGTGGACGGATGGATGGACGACTGGATGGCTGGATGGATGAATAAATAGAAGAAGGAGAATGTGTAGATGGGTGAATGCAGGGGTGGGTGGACGGATGGATGGATATAGGGCTTGCCAGCTGTTTGGATGACAGATAATAATAGATGGGAGGATAGCAGGTTGGATGGATGGATGGATGGAAGAATAAATAAGAAGGGGAGGATGAGTAGATGAGCAGATGGGCGAGTGAGCAGACGGGACGATGCTGGAGAGATTTCCTCAGAGCCTGCCGTCTCCCAGCTTGGTGTTTTGGTTGGAATCCCCATTACCCATGCCCCTGATGCTCAATTTGTCAATCTCATCTTGGGAGATAATTAGACATCCATTCTCTGAAACTGCGTGTTTAACGGGCCTGCTTTGTGTCACCAGATTAATTTCAATTTGAAAACCTCAAAAGGTGGTATCTGGAATTCTGGACCCTGCCTTACTGTGTGACCTTGGCTGGTTCTGGGTCCCAGTGTCCTGAGGTGACTCTTGGCTGGGGCTGCCTAGTGCCACCTGCCGGCCAAGGTGGTGGTGCCCAGCCACATCGTCAGCTGTACTTTCTCCTCCGCAGAGAAGCAGCGCCAGCATGTGGACGGGGTGGTATGTGGCCACGCTGACCATGGTGGCTGTGTGTGGCACCTGCCAACAGACAAACACGGTCCTCAGGGTGGCCAAAGATGTGCTGAGCAATGGTGAGTCCGGCACCGAAGGGGTGAGGGTTGGCACGGGGTGAGCAGGGCAGCTCTGCCAGCTCGGAAGTACCCAGGGACCTCCTCCTGCTGGCAGAGTCCACATCAGGTGGCTGGGTGACTTCTGCTCTCTGGGCCTTAGTTTCCTCTTTTCCTTTTGGTTGCCATTTCCTGAGCACCTACTATGTGCCAAGCACCATACTGTGACTTTATGCTCATTCTTTTTTTTTTCTTGAGACAGAGTCTCACTTTGTCACCAGGCTGGAGTGCAGTGGTGCCATCTCAGCTCACTGCAACCTTCGCCTCCTCGGTTCAAGTGATTCTCCTGCCTCAGCCTCCTGAATAGCTGAGACTACAGGTGCCCACCACCACACCCAGCTAATATTTGTATTTTTAATAGAGACGGGGTTTCACCATGTTGGATAGGATGGTCTCAATCTCTTGACCTCATGATCTGCCAGCCTCAGCCTCTCAAAGTGCTGGGATTACAGGTGTGAGCCACCACGCCCGGCCATGCTCATTCTTTAGAGGCAGTAGAGAACAGTGATTAAGGGCCCTGGATCAGCTTTCGTGGGGTTCAAATCCTGACTGTGTGACCTTAAGTCTATCACTTGAGTTCCCTGAGCCTCAGTTTCTTTATCTGCAAAATGGGTGTAATTATAGTCCCTATCTCAGAGAACTGATATGAGAATAAAAGGAAATGACCTTTTGAAAACTTAGCACAGCTCCTGGGACATAGAAGGCCCTCAAGAGTGGGAGCTATAATTATTCCTGCCTCCGATTCTTAGGACCTCACTTCTGTCACCTGGCACGTGAGGACACACTGTCTCCCTCAACACCCTCCCAGCCTATCACAGCATAAAAAAAAAAAGATTATTTCCTTTTTAAGGGATCTCTGAGTACCTCACAGGCCTCGATCTTTCTATCCATCAAATGCGGACAACAGCTCTGGCCTTGACTATTTCGCAGGAATCAGTTGCAATAATACATAAGGAAGTGGATTTTTTTAAAGCTGTAAAGTGCAGAGCATTTAGAAGGGAGGGCGATGAAGAAAGTCCATGAAGGGCTAGCCGGTTGATATCCAAATCTAGTTAAAGCAAGACCAGACAAAACCCAGCAGAAAATGAGCTGGCCAGGATGCCAGAGCTAGATCAGCCTGGAGGAGGCTTCCATTCAGCCTCTGCACTTTGCTGGTGGGAAGAGTGAAGCCCAGGGAGCTGAGCAACACGGCGAGGTGCTTGGCTGTGGGGGGCTGGAGGTGGAAGGAAGGGAGGGGCCCTGGACTGATGCCCCTGCCTCTCTGCAGCCATTTCTGGCACCCTGCAGCACAGTGATGCTCTCCACTCGGCCCTGAGAGAGGTGCCCGTGGGTAAAGCCGGTGGTGATGGTGGTGGGCCTCTCCTGGGGGGTCTGCTTGGTAGTGGAAGTGGAAGTGGAGGTGGTGGGGGAAGTGGTCTCCTGGGGGGCCTGCTTGGTGGTGGTGGAGGGGGTGGCAGTGATCTATTGGGTGGAGGCTTACTGGGTGGCAGTGGCAGCAGCGGTGGGGGGCTGCTGGGTGGCAGCGGTGGGGGGCTGCTGGGTGGCAGCGGTGGGGGGCTGCTGGGTGGCAGCGGTGGTGGTCTTTTAGGTGGTGGCCGACACCATTACAATGACTTCAGACGCGCTGAATTCCCCCGAGGTGTTGGTGGTATTCCCTACAATGACTTCCACGTCCGAGACCCCCCCCCAGTATATACCAACGGCAAACAGCTTGGTGGGAATTACAAGTACGGTAACGTTGAGAGCAATGACGACGCTGCTCAGCTGGGGGGCAAATACCGATATGGTGAGATCCTTGAGTCTGACGGCAGCATCCGGGACCTCCGAAACAGTGGCTATCGCAGTGCCGAGAATGCATACGGCGGCCACAGGGGCGTCGGGCGGTACAGGTCAGCTGAAGGGTCGGCACCTGTGGGCAGGCTTCACCGGCGAGAGCTGCGGCCTGGAGAAATCCCACCTGGTGTCGCCAGTGGGGCGCTGGGCCCAGGTGGTTTGCTGGGCTCTGGAGGCATGCTGGCAGCGGATGGCATCCTGGCAGGCCAAGGCGGCCTGCTTGGCGGAGGCGGTCTCCTTGGTGACGGAGGACTTCTCGGAGGAGGGGGTGTCCTGGGCGTGCTCGGCGAGGGTGGCATCCTCAGCACTGTGCAAGGCATCACAGGGTAAGGAGGTGACGGGTTCTCTCCAGCAAGCCCCCATGCCCCTCCAAATGGGGACCATCACTCCCAGAAGCTGGGGTTGTGGGAGGGAAGGTCTTCAAGGCTTGGCCCCAGGATTGGACATCTTAGGAGCCCCAAGTTATAGGGTTTGGATCTTGGCATGAAACAGTCCTAAGTTTGAGACCCAGTTAAACCTTGCATGTTTGTGTGTGACTTTGGGCCATTGATGTCATTTCTCTGAGTCTCAGTTTCCTCATCTGTAGAATGGTCATAGTAAAACAGTGTAAGTGGAAAAGAGCCTGGGGGTTTTAAAACTATACATATATGTCATGAGTTCTACAATCTCAGCCTGCCCCTCACAGTCAGTCTTTAATTTAGCAAATACCTAGAGCTCCTACTGTGTGCAGGGTACTGTGTTGGCACTGGGGACATGACCCAACGGTAAGCCAAGAAAAGACAGCTTCCCTGTCCTCAACAGAGCTTGCAGGCTAATGGGGTACATGGGCATTTATAAGAAGCCTAAAAATAATCATACAGTTTCAACAGTGGTGAGAAGTTCATGGAGAAATAAGAATGTCTATAACGGGGAAGCTCACCTACCTAGGGACATCAAGGGAGGCTTCCTGGAGGAAGAGGGCCTTAAGCTGAAATCTGAAGGATGTATAGGAGGGAACTAAGCAAGAGGAACCTATATGTATAGGAGGGAACCAGGCAAGAGGGGCAGGGATGAGCAGAGGGAATGGCATCTTGACATGCAGAGGAAAAGAAAAGATTCAAAGGAAATATACGGAACCTACACAGCAGGCCTCTGGGCACTGGGATTACGGGGCGTGGCATTTTGCCTTAATTTCTGTTTTCCACGTTCTGTCCTTGAACTGCAGGTGTCCGGTTAGAGCCAGCAGGAACAGACGAGAGCAGAGAAAGGGAATGTGGGGGAGGGTGCCTGATGAGTGGGTGGCAGTGTGGGTGGCCACCTTCTCACCATTCTGTGTCCCGAGCAGGCTGCGTATTGTGGAGCTGACTCTCCCTCGGGTGTCTGTGCGGCTCCTGCCCGGTGTGGGTGTCTACCTGAGCTTGTATACCCGTGCGGCCATCAACGGGAAGAGGTGCATGCCCTTGGCCCTGGAAGGGTCCCCACCACCCCATGGCCCCGCCTTTGTATCCAGAACCCAGAGACTGGGAAGACCGAAACTTTTGCCAGCGCATGCCCACAGACTTGGACCCAGGGCCATCTGTCTGTAGTGAAAACAGCCTAGCTCAGTGGCTAAGCGTTAAGATCTTGGAGGCTGGACCTGGCATGATGGCTCCCTCCTATCAACCCAGCACCTTGGGAGGCTGAGGCCGGAGGATCACCTGAGGTCAGGAGTTTGAGACCAGCCTGGCCAGCATGGTGAAACTCCGTCTCTCCTGAAAATGCAAAAATTAGCTGGGTGTGGTTGTGGATGCCTGTAATCCCAGCTACTTGGGAGGCTGAGGCAGGAGAATTGCTTGAACCTGGGAGGCGGAGGTTACAGTGAGCCGAGACCTCGCCATTGCACTCCAGCCCGGGCAACAAGAGTGAAACTCCATCTCTAAATAAATAAATAAAAAGTTCTGGGAGGCTGGAGTCAGGTGATAGCTTGGGTTTGAACCCTGACTCTCTCATAAGCTGTGTGACCTTGGGTCAGTCCCACAACGTCAGTGAACCTTAGTGCCTTCACTGGCAATGGGATAATGAGACCACCCCCCTTTCCAGACTGTGGCTATAAGTGAGGAAAGACAAGCAAAATGCGTCCTGGAATAGGGCCTGCCATGCACTAGGCGCTGGAGGACCTCAGAGGGAGGGCTTCCGTGTGGACTTACCCCCATGGGATGAGGATGTGTTCACCAAACTAGACAACTGGGCAGTCACCTTGGAAACCAGAATGTGTGCTGGGCCCTGTTCCCAGCCTTTCAGCTCATGCGCTGAGGGGGAGCCCATGTGACCTGAGGGACCGGGGAAGACTTCCGGTTCGGGTTCCTTAGAGATGAGCAAGGAGCATAACGGACGGCAGGACCGGCAAGGGCAGGCCTGGGTAAGGGTGAGTTCCTGGCAGCTGTCAGGGGTGACTCATGGTGTCCCTGGCCCCTTGGCCTCCTCCAGTCTCATTGGATTCCTGGACATCGCAGTGGAAGTAAACATCACAGCCAAGGTCCGGCTGACTATGGACCGCACGGGTTATCCTCGGCTGGTCATCGAGCGATGTGACACCCTCCTGGGGGGCATCAAAGTCAAGCTGCTGCGAGGGTGAGTGCCAGCCGGCAGTGGAGTGCCTACGCTGGAGCAGTCTGTCTTTGGCAAACAACATGGTGGTGCCACTCCCAGGGTGAAACATTCTAATTAGGGCTTTACCTCAAGAAATTCTTCACTTTGCTGAATTGGCACAGCACGAAACAGTCAGCTACAGCCTCAGAGCGGGGAACCCAGGCAGTGCTCAGTGGCGAGGGAGGGAGAGCAGGTGTCACGAGGTCCAGCGGTCAGGGATACTTCGGTGTAGGATGGTCATGCCTCCTTTGTCTCCATATCACTGCAGGCCCCTGGAAACAAATGCTTAGACTAAAATCTGCCTGCCCATCTGTATATCTTATCGATCATCGATTTTCCTCCTTAACTAACAGCTTGGGAGGGTTAGTTAAGAGCCAGCTGCAATGGTGTGTACCTGTAGTCCCAGCTACTTGGGAGGCTGAAGCAGGAGGATTCTTGAGCCCGAGAATTCAAGGCTGCAGTGAGTGGAGATTTTGCCACTGCACTTCAGCCTGGCCAACAGAGTGAGACCCTGCATCAAAAAAAAAAAAAAAAAAAAAAACCTTCATGGGTTAATTCTGTGGCCCTCAGCCTCCTTGTTTTAAAATAAATCACCTCTCCCAAACATTATAGCACCAACTATCCATTCTCTCTTGTGGACCCACATAAGTACATTTTATCAGCCAGTATTTCTCCTTCCCTTCTTTCCACAAGCATTTACTGAGCACCTACGATGTACTAGATAGTGACTTAGGCACTTAGATGAATGAACACGTTCATTTTCTCTTTGGGAAGACAACACAAGTTTGCAGCAAATGGTCATTTGAGGGTCAGATCAGCAGGTGGCAATGACTTTTGCAGTTAAAACTCAGCAACATCCAAACCTGGGCCTGGCCCATTGTAAAGCTCAAGAAGCCTTGTTTGTTGAATGAATGAATGAATGCATGCATGAAAAGCCAAGCAATTTGCCTGGGTAGCCTGTCTCGTCAGGCCAAGGTGAATGTACTCTGTCCTTCCAGCTTTTGGAACAATTTTCCAGCATTCAGAGGCTCTCACTGCTCAGAGCCTGGGCTCGGGACCCCCAGGGTGGACAGCCTTGGTGATCCCCCCGTGGCTGCGAACCATGGCCTCAGCCTGCTCCTGTCTCCTTAGGCTTCTCCCCAACCTCGTGGACAATTTAGTGAACCGAGTCCTGGCCAACGTCCTCCCTGACTTGGTAAGAAGCTGTCCCAGGATGGGAGCAAGGGGCACAGGCTCCCCCCAGACCAGGGGCCAGAGTCCAGCCTCCATCCCTGGGGGCATGCAGGTGATCCAGAGGGACAGAGAGCGCCAGGGGCTGGGACATGTTCTTGGGGAGGTCTGTGGAGGACCCTGAGGAACAGGCAGGGGCAGATTAGTGAAGGGCTAAGGAGAGGGAGCTTGAGATTTGCACGGTTCTGGGTTTGAATCCTGGCTTGGGCACTCCCTAGCTGGGTAACAAGTCACAACACCTTTCTGAACCTCAATTTTCCCATGTGTAAGTGGGGGTTAGAGACAGTCTTCCCCACAGGGCTTTGGCGAGGACAGTGCCTGGCACAGAGCAAGCAGTCAGTACATTTTAGCTATTGTTACGCATCCCGACTCCCCGCAGCACACTGAGACTGTGTGCTGTTTCTCCCCTGCAGCTCTGCCCCATCGTGGACGTGGTGCTGGGTCTTGTCAATGACCAGCTGGGCCTCGTAGATTGTAAGTCCTTCCTGCTTTGCTTCACTGGCTGACATCTAAACCAGTGCCTGCTCTGGGCCCAGCCCTGGGGAAGGCGCTGAGGACCGGGCCGTGTTTGGGAGGAGGGCTCAACATGGTGGGGGCCACAGACCTCCTCTTGGGCCCCTGAAGTGAGGTGTGGCTAATGCTGTAAGAGAGGTGCCGCCTGGCTTCCCCTCTTGCTCCCAAACATCCCCCCAAGTACCAGAGGGAGGAGCTTCCACCAGGGTCTGGGAGGTGATGGCCCTGTCCTGGGAGTCAGGAAGCTGGGTCTGAGCCCCGGCTCTGCCTGGAAGCTGTGTGGACTTGGAGAGGCTCTTTCCAGTTTCCTCGTCTCTCAAATCTCCCAATTCACAGAGGGATTGGAGAGTGACTAGCAGGAGAGACACTGTGGGGACTGACCAGGGCCCCAGAACCAGGCTCCACCAGCATCCTGGGTCCTGGATTTCTGAGTGAACATTCCTGAAAGCAAGCCTGCCTCGTGTGGTTGTGCCATTTGTGCAATGCATGATTCCAGGGACCTCCTTTCACATAGATTACAGTGGAATGGCAGCACCTCGAATTGCGCAGTGCGCAACCTCCACAGCCACACAGAGCAGCCCTCTCTGATAGTGCTCCCATTTCTCTGGGACTCGAGGCAGTTTGAGAATGGCTTTCCAAGACAGGAAAATCTCCTTCCCTTTGTGGCCAGAGATGAGGAAGGAAGAGCCCAGAAGGCGGGGCTGTTCATTACACAAGGAAATGACACAAGGGCTGTTCATTACATTAAGGAAATGACACATTCAACTAAGCACCACATTGTGGAACCCTGAATTCTTTCCTTGGTGCAAAGCACTTCAGAGTTTACAAGACTCATCAACATTCAGGATATCAAAAACTCATCAACATTCAGGATATCATTGTGCCACCTCAACAACATAGTCCCAGAGGTTACAGTAAACCCATTTTACGGAGGAGGCAGCTGAGGTTCAAAGAATGCACTGACTTGCTTGGTTCACACAGCAGGAAGAGGCAGAGCTGGGATTCAAACCCAGAACTTTTGCTCTTTTCATGGTGTCTGGTGCTGGAGCCTGGACCCACCTCATCCATCCCTCAGCCACAGTGTACAAGGAGGGAAGGCATCTGGATGGTGAGGGGACCTCCCTGTGACACTCTCTCTTTTGCCTGCAGCTCTGATTCCTCTAGGGATATTGGGAAGCATCCAGTACACCTTCTCCAGCCTCCCGCTTGTGACTGGGGAATTCCTGGAGCTGGACCTCAACGTGAGTGCCGGGGGTTCAGGGCAAAGCGTGGTGGCCCTCCTCCCAAAGGCAGGAGTGTCAGTGAGGTTTTTCTGAGTAGAAGACTTTCTGGGAGCTGTGTTAGAAAACATGATCATAGCCAACTTTCCCAGCTCTGGCTGTGTGCCAGCCACCTTCCACGTGCTTTGTGTCGATTAATCAGCCTATCCTCACGGGAAACATAGGAGGCAGGCGCTCTTATTGAGGAAACTAAGACACAGAGAGGTTAAACCACTTGCCTGAGGTCACACAGCTAATAAATGTGGACCTGGGGTCTGAACCCAGGCAATCGAGCTACTAGGTGCTAAAAGAGCTGCTGTAATGGGATTGGGTGTGCTGGAGGAACGAATGTGGCCAAAGGCGGCTGTAAGCATTTAATTACCAGCTGTCCACGATTTTAAAAAAAGTCCTGATTTGTAGCATTTGCTGATTTCCATGCTCTCAAAACTCCCACCATGGACAGCTCAAGTTACCAACGTGATGTCAGCGAACAGTCAGAGTTGGGAAGAGATGTGTGAAATACGATCTGGCCCCTAAATTTGTATGAAGCACACACACATAGGTACTTTCCTTAGGCGGCACGAATATAGACACCTCCCCACTTGCTCCATCAGATACAGAGATGCAGGTGCGCACCTGTGCTCCTGTGTATACAGGCGCATCTGTGCATGCACATATGTTTCCAGCATCTGTGCATGCACACTTAATAGATTCATAAACACGCGTCCATTCAAGAGACATTCATTGGTCACCCACTGTATGCCAGGCTCTGGGCTGAGTACTGGAGGTACAGTGATGAACAAGACCAAGTCTCTGCTCTGATGGAGATTAGAATGTTTTGGAGGGGACAGGCCATGAAAAATCACTCAAATAAATATGCAATTCTAAATCATGAGCACAGTGATCAAGGATCCGAGACTATCAGAGCCTAAAGCAGGGGGTATATGATCTACCCAGGGAGGTCAAGGAGGGCTTCCAGGAGGAAGTGACACTTGAACTGAGAGCTGCCAGATGAGTAGAACTTAACAAGAGAAGAACGTGGGGAGGGAATATCCTGTGGGAAGGCCCCATGGTGGGGGTGATGGTGTTGGGGGTTGCAGGGGACTGACAAAGCCCTGGTGAATGTGCAAAGGTGACAGGCAGAGTGGCTTGGAGGCCGGAGAGGGTCTCCTGGAGCAGATCACACAGCACCGTGTAGGCTGTGGAGGAGTCTGGTCTTTGGAGGGAAGATACGGCGGTGTGTATTGTGCGGATGCATACACATGCTAGTCCATCACTGCAGGGCTGAGTTTGGAGAGGATCTGCCACACCACGGCCGTCATTGTAAGTGACCATGAAGCAGGAATGGCAAAAGGTTCCATTACATCCTAAACTGAAGGAGAGTTGGGGCTGTACATTGAAGAGTCACTCAGATTCAGTGGCTTTAACCAAAAATGGCTGCCTGGGGGCAGATTCAGGGCCTCACTCCGGTCTTCAACCTCCTTCTTTCCATCTTCTCCCTCCCCATGACCCCTTTCTTCTCTTCTCCCCCAGACGTTGGTTGGGGAGGCCGGAGGAGGGCTCATCGACTACCCACTGGGGCGGCCAGCTGTGTCTACCAAGCCGATGCCACAGCTGCCTCCCATGGGCGACAACACCAAGTCCCAGCTGGCCATGTCTGCCAACTTCCTGGGCTCTGTACTGACTCTGCTGCAGAAGCAGCACGCTCTGGACCTGGACATCAGCAATGGCATGGTGAGTCACTGCCCCGCTGCGGGGAGGCGGCTGGGTGGCACACAGCTGGCGGTGACCCTTCTCAGTCCCCATGGGAATTTGCTGTGAAGTGAGAACTGCAGATGGTTCAACCCTTGACTCACCTCCAACTCGTGGGTGCATCAATTACATGAGTGCTTGCTAAAGTGCGGTGCTTGGGAGGATTTCAGGTGGTCCACAGACGTGGCACACGACAGCATCAATTCTCACAATGAGAAAGTTGCTCCCTATTCAATTCTATTTAATTTTATTTCAATTGTTTTTAAAAAGCATAACATCTAACATATATGTACCTCAATATAAATGTTTAGAATGCTTTCATTTGGCGAACACTAATACATAAGTAACAAATGATACATAAATAGCACCCTTAGCCATGCTCCAGAGTCATCTTTCTAAACTTTTTCTTTCAAAAAATGTTAAGCCTTCAGAAAAGCTGCAAACGCTACAACTGATGGACATATATGCTTCACATAGATTCGTTAGTTGAAAATTTGCCAGTTTCATATCTATCTATGCATCTCTTCACCCTCCTACTCACCCACCCCTCCACTTATCAACCCACCTATCCACCCTCCCACCCATTCATCCACCCATACATCCATCTATTTATTTACCCAACCTATCATTCATTCATTCATATATCCATCTATTCATCCACCAATCCCTCCATCTGTCTAGCCATTCGTCCACCCACTCATCCACCAATCAAACACCCACCCATTCATCCACCAATTCGTCCATCTATCCATCAGTTTATCTATCCATCCACCTATCCGCACATCCATCCACCCATCCACCATTAACCCATCCATCTATCCACTCATCCACCCTTCCATCCATCCATCAACCAACCATCCATCTATTCATCCATCCGCCTATTCACTCACCCACCACCCACTGATGTACCCATCAACCCACTCATCCACCCATCCACTAGTTCATCCATCTATCCATTTATCTATCCATCCAACCATTTATTCATTCATCCATCCATCCACCAATCCATCCATCCATTTGTATATCCATTCACCCACTCACCCATTATCAATCTGTCTGTCTGTCTGCCTGCCTGCCTGCCTGTCTGTCTGTCCACCTATCCATCTATCCTATCTGTTGTTGAACAATTTGAGTTTTTGGAGACGTGACATTTCATTCCATAAGCTTCACTGTGTATCTCCTAAGAACAAGACATTCTTCACAAAACCGTCATACAAATGATGCCAACATTTGCTTCCATTGAGAGAAAAGTCTCCTTTGAAAGTGACCACATAATTGGAAGTAAATCACTCTTCAGCATTTGCACAGCATTTCACAGACTTAAATGAAATATTGGGTGGCTGTTTGTTATTTTCTTCCCTTATTCCTTCCTGTCTCCGCTGTTAAGCACAGTTACCGGCATAAAGGAGGTTTTTGATACTTATTTTGGATTGCATTCCAGCCTGGGCAATAGAGCAAGACTCCTGTTCTCTCTCCCCCTTTCTCTTTCTCCTTCTTTCTTTCCAAAAAAGAGAAAAAAAGTGGCTTTCTTTTTCTTGAGTTAAACAAACAAACAAAAAGTTAGCCCTGTCTTGCATTTCTCAGTGTTCCCTTTTTAACTAAGAGAACAGAGCTCCTGCCCAGAGCTCTCCACAGACAGGGATATCCATGCGGAAGGCCATGGCGCTGTTGTGTTTTATTGTGTTTGGTTTGCAGTTACCGTCTCTGTCGAGTGGTATTGAGTTTCCATTTGTGGTGTCGGAGGTCTTAGGAAGTAAGTCATTTTAAACAAGATGCTAAGTAAATGACAGCATGGGAGGTTCAAGGATGTGGCAGAGGTCATGAATTTAATGGACATTGTTATGCAAATGGACTTGATGCTGCTCTCCTTGTTTTAATAAAGAATAAAGAATTTATTTGTATATTTAGAGATGGAGTCTTGCTCTGTCACCCAGGCTGGAGTGCAGTGTCGTGATCTCAGCTCACTGCAACATCTGCCTCCCAGGTTCAAGCAATTCTCCCCTCTCAGCCTCCGGAGTAGCTGGGGTTAGAGAGGTGCACCATCATGCCTGGCTAATTTTTGTATTTTTAGTAGAGGCGGGTTCTCACCATGTTGACCAGGCTGGTCTGGAACTCCTGACCTCAAGTGACCCACCCACCTCAGCCTCCCAAAGTGGGATTACAGGCGTGAGCCACTGCACCCAGCCAAGAATAACATTTTTAGAGGAGAAATATTCAGGTTTTGCCTGCTGTTCTTTGAGACAGTCCTTGGTCAGCTTAAGTCAGTCCAGGCCATTTAACCTCAAACCAGCGATGATGGCTGGATAGGCAGGGCCTCCCCGCTGCAGGGGTCTTTAAGGGGAGAAGATGCCCTGCTGGGTGTCGTAAAGCATGTGGGAGTCTAATCACCGTGTTAGCAACTCCTGTCTGTACCCATAGCCCCCAGGACTCACACGGTCCTTCTTCTTGTCCCATAGTTTGAAGAGCTTCCTCCACTTACCACAGCCACACTGGGAGCCCTGATCCCCAAGGTATGTAAGGTGGGCGGGTCCCACTGCCTTCAGCCTCATTCTCTATCTTGTTGTTTGAGAAACTGGATGGGAAGGGAAGACGCTCAGTGCTGGGGTGGGGTACTCTACCCCCAACCCTTGCTTGGGAGTGCAGTGACAGTGACAAGGGCTTGCAGGCTAGACCCCCATGGGTCGGGGTCGGGGGGACACAGAAGGTTGAGGTGGAAAGACCCTGAATTCTATGGGCAGTCGGTATAGGTCTTATCCTGGCCTGCCCACTTCCCTTGCTGTGTGACTTTGGGCAAGAGTCTTAACATCTCTGAGCCTTAGCTTCCTCATCTGTCAAAAAGGTTGCTGCCACCGATTCCACAGGTTATTATGGAAGGTAAATGAGGTGATGTGTGTAGACACACAATTCCTCTCTCTGAGCCTGAGTTTTCTCATCTGGAAAGCGGAGTAACCATGCTCATTTCACAGGGTGGCTGTGGACCTGGGGTCTGCACCCAGGCAAGGAGCGAGCATTTGATCAGTGTTAACTCTTATTACTGTTGTTAATAATTACACGTTATTTCATTTACAAAAAGAGCAAGTGTGCGTTTGTCCAATTAGTGGCCACATAGAGTTGGAGCAAAGGCCTTTCCCACCCCAGTTCTGGCCGAAGCTCTGGTTCTGGGCCTATTGCTTGCACCTGGAAGCAAAGGGCGCTGTTCCTAGTAAGCGTCATGCAGGTGCAAAGGATGGCTGTGATCCCTGGCCGTTGTAGAATTTACCTTTTTTCTGCCCGCCTTGTTTAGTCCTGGGTGTAATTCAAAGGCTCTAGTGGGAGACCAAACGCAACACGTGGTCACTATCGCCCCCATGTGGCTGCAAGTTGAACATCAGAAGCCTCATTCTCAAATGTGGTAACAGTGGCCGCTCCAGCGAGCAGGTGGACCCCTCAATTGACTGTACCTTTTATTTATTGGGTCACTTCCTATGTGCACTACACTTTACAGCTTATGAAATTGTTTTTTAGAATATATTTTTTCTTGTTTTTTTGAGACAGAGTCTTACTATGCGAGAGTCTTGCTATGTCACCCAGGATGGAATACAGTGGTGTGATCTCAGCAACCTCCACCTCCCAGGTTCAAGCAGTTCTCCTGCCTCAGCCTCCTGAGTAGCTTGGATTACAAGTGCCTGCCACCACGCCCGGCTAATTTTGTATTTTGAGTAAAGATGGGTTTTCACCATGTTGGCCAGGCTGGTCTCGAACCCCTGACCTCAAGAGATCTGCCCACCTCAGCTTTCCAAAGTGCTGGGAGTATAGGCATGAGCCACAGTGCCAGTCAGAATATACTTTTTCATTTGGTTCTAATCATTCCCTCCATCCATTGGACCAGAGAGGAGGAGCACACCATTTACAGATGGGGAAACAGAGGCTCAGAGAGGCCACACGATGAGGCAGTAGCAGAGCTGGGGTAGAACAGGGATTACAGGCACGCATCATCATGCCTGGCTAACTTTTGTATTTTTAGTAGAGGCGGGTTTTCACCATGTTGGCCAGGCTGGTCTAGAACTCCTGACCTCAAGTGATCTAGTGGCCCTGGGCCTGCAGCAGGCGGATTCAGGCTGGACACAGCAACATGTCCTGGAGACCTGGACTGCACGGAGTTACCGGGAGAGGGGACCCCCTTCCATTTCTTTAAAAAGTAATATTGTGGTTTTGTCCATCTCTCTATGGTCAGTTAACATATTTACAGTATGCATTTTTGGTCAGTTATTTGGTAAATATGGCAAACTGTCATTTTACGAATTGTCCCTTTAGTAAATTAGCTTTCACGGAATCAAATTGTAGCAAACAAGCTCAAGTCTCTCCAGCAATCCGGGCCAGGGGGCAGCCTGTGCCTTGCCTGGAACCCCCTGTGGGATTCTCCAGGTGTGGACGTCTCATTTCAGGAACAGTGCTCAGAGTGGGGGCCTGGGCTCCGAGCCCACAGACCTGCGCCAGAATCTTAACTTTCCTCCAGGCCTTGGACAATTTCCTTGGCATTCTCCGCTGAGGCCCCGTTTTCTCATCCGTAACGTAAAGAGAAAAAATACTCCATGGTTGTTGTCATGATTGCAGGAAATTAAGAATGTCCATTCAGCAGCTGGCCAGCATTCCCGGGAGACCCCATTCCACACAGTACCAGGTTTTGAGCATTTCCAGGTGTCAGGCATTGAGCCTGAATCTTGCTGGAATGATCAGTGACTTCTCCCAGTAACCCCATGTGCAAGGCTTGGAGAGGGCAGCTCCTGGCCCAATTCTCACAGTGGGTCGGTGGCTTTGCCTGTGGTTTGTTGGACTCAAGCAACAGGTGACCTCGGTGCTCTGTGTTTAGAGGTTGGCTGACAACCCTCTGGGATTGTGTGTGGCCAACTCAATCCTATGCTAAGGGCCCCGCCCACCCGGCCTGGTGCCTGCCCACAGGTGTTCCAGCAGTACCCCGAGTCCTGCCCACTCATCATCAGGATCCAGGTGCCGAACGCCCCATCCGTGACGCTGCAGAAGGACAAGGCGCTGGTGAAGGTGTTGGCCACTGCCGAGATCATGGTCTCCCAGCCCAATGACGTGGAGACCACCATCTGCCTCATTGACGTGGTGAGTGTCCGAAGGTACCGGGGCCCCCAGCGGGGCCTCAAGACAGAGTCACATGGTTTCCTGGAGCCCAAAGACCCCTTCAAGTCCCCACGGTCCCCACCAGCATGACTACAAGCCCAACTTTGGGGCCAGAGGCTCTAGCACAAATCCTGCCTTTACCCCTTCTAGCTGTGTGACTTTGGGCAAGTCCTCCCTATCTCTGGACTGGAATCTTAACTGTCCTGTGGGCCTTGGACAATTTGCTTGGCATTTCCCTCTGAGCCCCAGTTTTCTCATCTGTAACACGGAGAGAAAATACCATATGGGGTTGTCGTGATGATTGAATGAAATTGAGACTGATTTTCTTCTCCACCACAGGGGGTTGGCAGTAAGGCGTTAGTAAGATGCTCAGAGCAGTTCGTGACCTGCCCTAAAGGCTGTCAAAGTGTTAACTGTTGTTATTCTCACAGGTTGTATCTACCCCAGTGTGTGGCCAACTCAGCCTAGGTCATTCATTTGGCAATATTTATTAAACACCTACTATGTGTTATGCTTTCTACATGATGCTGGGGAAAGGAGAAACGAGACAGATGGTTCCAGCTCTCTTGTCCCAGTACCTAGCAGGGGACGGATACAAATACAACAATTTTCACAATTATTTCATAGAAAGGAATCCTCTTAAAATGTGAACCATGGCTCACATCTGTAAACCCAGCTCTTTGAGAGGCTGAGGTGGGTGGATCACTTGAGGCCAGGAGTTTGAGACCAGCCTGGTCAACATGGTGAAACTCCATCTCTACTAAAAATACAAAAATTAGTCGGGTGTGGTGGTGCACACCTGTAGTCCTAGCTACTTGGGAGGCTGAGGCATGAGAATCATTTAAACCCAGGAGGCGGAGGCTGCAGTGAGCCGAGATTGTGCCACTGCAGTCCAGCCTGGGTGTCAGGAGCCAGTCTCCTGACAATGGCCCACAAAGTCCTCATGAGCATCCCCTCATCACCTCTGGGCTCCTCAGTGTTCCTCCAACATGTCAGGCACCATCTGACCTCAGGGCCTTTGACATGCTGTTCCCTCTGCCTGGAATGCTCTTCCCCTAGGTATCTGCATGGCTCACTTCCTTACTTTTTTGTTTTCCTTTGAGACAGAGTCTCACTCTGTGGTGACACCCTAGGCTAGAGTCTAGCTTAGGGCCCAGTACATAGTAGATGCTCAGTAAACACTGGTCAGAGGACTGTGTTAAGTTGTGTTAAGTGCCATTTCCCCTGCCATGCTTAAGGCTTCAGGCTTCAGATTCAGATACTTGAGACTCTGGTCCCACCTGCTGTCTTCCTGCTAGCTCCTCCTACTCCCAGAGCTCGAGACCAAATAAGTCACCTCTAGTTGGGAATCAGGTGCTCTAGGCTGGAGCACACCAAGCCACGAAGTGTGGGGGATCTCGTGGGGCCTTATAAGATGGGAGGTTTAAAGGGTCAATTCTAACCCAGGGGTAGGAATGGCTGTCCCAAGCTGTCCCCCATCAATTAGCCTCTACCACGTGGAGATTTTGTATCAGCAGCCCAGAGGCTTGTATGAGCCAGCCCGGCACCCTGCAATGACTCCTGCTGCCCCAGGGATGCCGCCCCGATTCCTCCCCAGCCCACGGCTCTGCCTGGTTTGGCCCCATTCCAGTCCAGCCTCACTAACCCTCTCGCCTCCTCTTTACCTCTCTAACGCCAACCTTTTTCCTGCCTCGGGGCCTTTGCCCATGCTCTCCCCGCTGCCTGGATTACTCTCCCAGCCTCTTTTTCATCTGGCCAAATCCTACACGCCCTTCAGTCCTCAGTTCAAATAGCGTTTCCCACACCGGCTTACAGCCCTGCCATGTGCGCCCAGGGCCCCAGGTTCTCCATCTGGCCAAACATGGCAGTCATTGCTGTTACTCATAAGATCACCTGAATTTGTCGTGAGCTTACCGCTTTCTCATAAAGCCAACTCTTAAATCCAGTTTATTTTGGGTGGGAGGCAGGGAAGGAAAGGGAGATTTTCATACACAGCGGCCTCTATTTGGAAAGAGAGATGAGCCTGGGCCTTCGATGTCCTCTCCTGGGGGATAGGGCACTTAGGATTGGCAGTGGTGATGCCCAATCTCATGACTTAAAGCGAGTTTCATAGGCTACGAGCCACTCCCCCCCCATCTGAGGCATCGCAGAGACACCTGGTAAACACCCCCATACACCATGGGCATCCTGTGACATCGCCTTGCTGAGAAGCGTTTGCTCAGCCCTTACTGCGATCCACTTGTGAACAATAGTTAATGCTGGCAACTTACGATTCCGAACCGTTCCTCCAGAGGGTGTGCAAATCCATTACCCGGTGCGTGTTAAGCAGGAGTCTCATGCTTATAAAAGGTCGGAGCCAGGTCCCAGGAAACAATCTGCTCTCATGTTCAGGGTTAAAGAAGCCCTAGATAGCACCCAGCACACAGTGAGCCCTCGGCAAGCACTGGCCAAGACATGATGGCAGTGACGTCTTTCTCCTTTCCTTTCCCTCCAGGACACCGAGCTCTTGGCCTCATTTTCCGTAGAAGAAGATAAGCTAATGATTGATGCCAAGCTGGACAAGTAAGGGGCTGTGCTGCCTTGGGGTCCTGCCTGGGCTGGTGCTGCTCATGCAGGAGCCACCAGGGAGTGGGTACAGGTCTCCTGTGGCTGTCGGGGCTGGGTAAACCCAAGGAGCTGCAATGGTGACGATGGCTCGTGCCTGCCAAGACCACTGTCACAAGCCAGGCAGGGTGGCTGAGGCCATGAACTTAGAAAGAAACTACTGCCAAGACCACAGCATCAGTGACAATAACACTGCTGGGGGCTGGCACGGTAGCTCATGCCTGTAATCTCAGCGCTTTGGGAGGCCGAAGCCAGAGGATTGATGGAGGCCAGGAGTTTGAGACCAGACTGAGAAATGTAGCAAGGCTCCATCTCTACGAAATAAGAAAAAAAAAATTTCTACAAAAATAGAAACATTACCCGGGTATAGGTGCACACCTATAACCCTAGGAAACATTAGCCGGGAGTGGCATCATGTGCCTGTAATCCCAGCTACTCAGGAGGCTGAGGCGGGAGCCCAGCCTGGGCAACAGAGCAAGACCCTGTTTCTAAGTCATAATAATGAGGAGGAGGACGAGGAGGAGAAGGGGAGAAGGATGCTGTGATGAAGACGTACCAGGCTCTGCCCTAGGTACTCGATGGCATGTATTATCTCCCTCTGATGGTCCCAGGTGGAAGTCAGGGCTATTACTCTCCCTTCGCGGGGAGAAAACTAGGGCTGGAGACAGTGGATTCAGTTACCCAGGGCCACCCAGCAAGTATACAGAGGGGCTGCGACGCAACCCAGGTTCGTGTGACTTGCTGCACTGGATGGGTACAATCACGGGCTTTGGAGCTAAGCAATGTGGGTTCAAATCCCGACGTGACCACTGACTTGCTGGCCGACCAACTTCACCTCTGAGCCTCAGTTTTCTCATCTGAAAATGGGGATGATGGTCACTACTTCATAGGATTCATGAAACGAATAATTATTATCCATTGGATGCTTTCTGAGTGCCAGGTACTTGGCTAAGTCATATATGTGTCTTCATTTCACTATTTCTTTATTTTTTCCTTTGAGACAGGGGCTCGCTCTGTGGCCCAGGCTGGAGTGTAGTCATGGCTCACTGCAGCCTTGACCTCCCCAGCTCAAGCAATCCTCCTACCTCAGCCTCCCAAGTAGCTGCCATTACAGGTGTGTGCCACCACACCCAGCTAATTTTTGTATTTTTAGTAGAGATGGGGTTTCGCCACGTTGGCCAGCCTGTTCTTGAGCTCCTGGGCTCAAGTGATCTGCCTGCCTTGGCCTCCCAAAGTTCTGAGATTACGGGCATGAGCCACTATGCCCCGCCTTCCTTTAATTCTTGATATCACTCTCTGGAAATAAGTACTATTGTTATTTCCATTTCAAGATTAATTAAGGTCGGATGTAAAATTTGTAGCACGTGGCTAGATCATTGTAAGCTTTTCTTTTACGACCAATATTTCTTAAGCCCACCAATGGCAGTCACTCATGATTAATATGGGGCACGTCAGAGACATCCAGGAGTTCCCAAGGTGGCCAGACTCAGCCTGTGGCCTGGAGGAGGCGAAGGGTCCAGCTCTGCACAGAGGTGGGGGTCTTCTGCAGAGAGCAGCGCAGGCCAGCTTCACAGAGAGGGAAAGGGCACAGACAGACACTGTGGGGCGCGGTGGCAGAGGGGAGAGAGGGCTGGGAGAGGAAGTCAGGAAGGAAGAAAACATGTTCAAAGCGGAGTCTTCCTTCCTTAGAAGGTGCCTTTATTGGCCGGGCGCTGTGGCTCATGCCTGTAGCTCCTGCACTTTAGGAGGCCGAGGCAGGTGGATCACCTGAGGTCAGGAGTTTGAGACCAGCTTGACCAACGTGGTGAAAAATTAGCCAGGTGTGGTGGCCAGCACCTGTAGTCCCAGCTACTCGGGAGGCTGAGACAGGAGAATCACTTGAACCTGGGAGGCAGAGGTTGCAATGAGCTGAGATTATGATAGTGTGCTCCAGCCTGGGCCACAGAGCAAGACTCTGTCTCAAAACAAAAAAAGAGAAGAGGAAGAAGAAGAAGGAGGAGGAGGAGGAGGAGGAGGAGGAGAAGGAGGAGGAGGAGGAAGAAAGAAGAAGAAGAGGAAGAAGAAGAGGAAGAGGAAGAAGAAGAAGAAGAAGAAGAAGAAGAAGAAGAAGAAGAAGAAGAAGAAGAAGAAGAAGCAGCAGCAGCAGCAGCAGCAGCAGCAGCAGCAGCAGCAGCAGAAGAAGAAGAAGAAGAAGAAGAAGAAGAAGAAGAAGAATCTGCTTTTATTTCCCTCCTGCTGGACACTGAGCTGATGCTTCTGAACAGCCCCGAACAATTTCTGCACCACGGGCAAGCCCAGTCTGGCCTCTCTCGGGTAGGACTGTCAGTTGCAGGTGAGATTCCGATACAGCAAGACTGAGGCCCTTACGGTGCAGAGCGAGACCTCAAACCCAGACCTCAGCCTTCCGTCTCAGAACAGCACAGCAGCGGGAGCGCAGGTTCAAGGTGTGAGGCTGTGCCCTCCCTCCCTGGCTCTGCCGCTGCAGCAAGCTACCCTGGAGCCTCAGGCTCCTGCTCCACAGCATCACTGGAAGGATTGATTACACAAGGTGGTGGCAATCATGCATGGGAATATGACGGGGCTCTGTAGCAGCGCTTTTCAAGAATACCCCCTTTAGTCCTAGCAGCCGCCCACTTTGCAGATGAGGAACCTGAGGCATAGAAAGGGGAAAGTACTTTGACTAAGGTCACACAGCTAGTAGGTGGCAAAGCTATGATTTGAGCCTTTGCTATATGGTGCATGAAGCCCTTAGCGTCGTGTCTGCTATGGGCTGGGCATGTGAGAGCCAGCATTGTTCTTATTAAATCCCTGCAGATGGAGAGTGTTGGTGAGGATAGGGGAGGGCTGCTCACAATTTGTCACAATGGAAGAGCCTTATGATTTGCAGGCAGTCCCTGCTTCTCACAGGCTGTTTCTTCATCTGCAGGACCAGCCTCAACCTCAGAACCTCAAATGTGGGCAACTTTGATGTAAGTACCACGCTCAGGTCCCAGGGCGAGATCTTCTGGGAAGGAGCCCAGGACCGGTCTTCTGGGATTGGTGTTCCCGTGAGGCTGGCTGGATATGGGGAGTTTGCAAATTCCAAAGGGTTCGTGTCAACACAGTCGGCCCTCATTTTGCAGATGGCCAGATGGAGAAACTGAGGCCCACGAGGCAAGTGAAGGACAGAAAACAGACTTGCAGCTCCTGCTCTGCCTCGGGTGTCGTCCCATGTTAACTGGCCGCCCCATGGGGGGCCACTTCAGGGTGGGGAGGCATGGTGGCAGCTTGTCCTACGGGACCCCTTTCCTCCTGGAGTTAGGAACCCACTGACCCCTGTGTGTCCTTGGGCAATATCAACCCACTCTGAGCCTCAGTTTCCCCATCTGCAAAATGAATGAAATTTGACTTCATTTCTAACCGACATTATAGCCCCTAAGTTGTGGAATTCTGCTTTTCCAAGGGTCCAGGACTCAGATGCTCTCATTCTAGGGTTGGGTCCTGTTTTATCTCGTTGTTCACTCCTGGACCCCCCGCCCCCACCTGAGGCTTCAGAAACACTTCTTTTTGGTTGTTGTTTTTCTTCTTTTTATAAATTGATGACTGAGCAACTGCCAGCTTTCTGGGACAAGCTTGGATGAGATTTCCACATGTGCAGAAAAAGTCAAACCCATTCACTGTGTTGCTTATTTCATAGCTTGTCTAACCCAAAAGCTGCAGCCTGTGAAGCCGGTCTCACCAGCTTCATTTTATAGGGGAGACGCTGCCCAAGGCTTCCCAGCTGGTTGGGGCAGAGTTGGGACTAGAACTGAAATCTCTGGACTCCAAGTGGAGAAAGGGGCTGACAGAGTGAAATCATCGAATGTTTATGAAGCTAGAGAGACATGCCCTAGGCACTGAATTATGCTCTTTTTCTCTTGTAATGAGGTTTTCTCATTTAATCCTCACCACCTTGTTATGATTTGAGTATTATTATTAAGCCCATTTTTCCAAATAAGGAAGGTAAGCTCAAGTGACTTGCCCAAGGCAACAGAGCTGGGAGGAGGCACTGCTGGAGAGAGTCCATGCGCTCACGCTGTGCAGATCGGAACATCAGGCATTTTACATACAGCGGCTTATGTCTGATTTTTATAACCACCCTACGGGGCAAGGGTTACTCACTCTCATTTTCAGATGTGGCAACCAAGGCTTAGAGAAGTTAAGGGAGATAACGTGGGAAAAGGTTCAAGCCCAGGAGTTTGACATGGTCTACCCACCATCCCCACTGTATCCTTGCAAACTCAGCTCACTGACCCATTTTACAGCTGAGGAAGCTGAGGGTTAGCGAAGTGAAGGAGCCTGCCCAGAGGCCCACAGAGGCTGAGCTGGGAGGGGAAACTGGGGTGTTGTCTCCAGGGCCATTAGGTCTTCTGTGATGCCATGACAGTGCCATCGTGGCCAGGCTGCCCTGAACCCGGTGCTCTGTGCCTCCCAGGGGAGGAACTAGGCCTCCCTCAATCCCTGCTTCACAGGGCCCTTGGACCAGCACCCACGATGGGTCTCAGCTTGCTCGTCTCCACAATATGCAAGTGGATGGGGGTGGGCACCTTAAGGCTGCCAGTGAGGAATTCTGGGGTCCCAGGGGTTCTGACTGCCAGGACCCAGACTCTCCCAGAGCTGCTCTGTGTCTCCATCTTGAGCCAGGGGAGCAGACCCAAGGGCCCTCTGGAGCTGAGCAAACCCCTGCCTGGGCTGAGCCCTCCTTCTTCCTGTGCAGATCAGCCTCATGGAGGTGCTGGTGGAGAAGATTTTCAACCTGGCATTCATGCCCGCGATGAACGGTGAGAACGGGTGCCCGGACCTCTCTGGGGGCTTGTGGCTTGGGGACTGGTGGGGACTGGCTTGTTGGGCATGCTGGATATGCATCTATCCCATCGCAATAGTATTTCTGAGCATTTCCTTTGAAGTGTGTTGATGAAAGCCTCCAAATGTAAATGTTGTCCCCGAAGTTCTGTCACCTTCCTCATTTGCTTCTTTCCTGCCTGGCTGATCATTTTCTTTTTCTGATTATCTATGAAAATTCTGATTATATATGAACGTTTTATGTGTGCAAATTTTAGAAAGTGTAAAACAATTAAAAAAAACCTCCCAGAGAAAATGAATTTCAACATTTGAATACATTTCCTTCTAAACTCTTTTTTCTCCATTCTTTCCCATATGCTTGAGATATTACCTGACTCATATTTAAACATTTAATTATAATTATATGGGAACTACAGGAATACATTCTTATTGTGAACATTTCCATTGGCACAGGTAAAGCTAAAGTTGCTCTTGCCGCACCCCAGAGTCCGCCCCCTAGGCAGCCATATCGAGTTAGGAGGTTTCTTGTCCAGCTTTATAAACAGAGTAGACTGAGCTTACTTTGTTCTCTGTGGCGTCTCGGGAGTATTACTGGGAAGGCTGCTGGTGGAACTGTGGGGTCCCCGGTTCTCACACACTGGGACTGGGAACCCCTGCCCAAGCCCTCACCCAGGCCACTGGACCCCAGACTCTCTCCCACCCCTGCTTCCTAGATGAGAAGTCAAGGGAGGCTGCCACGTCCCAGCCGACGTCATCAGCTACACCAGAGGGGGTTCTTTTGGAGTGATCTTGATGTCAAACAATCCCTTGTTCTGGACCTTGTGGCCAGAGGAGGCTGAGTCTGACTGGTGGGGAAAGTAGTGGTTCCTCCATGAGACAAGATGGGGTCAGAAGCTGGGCTGGGCCGACCTGGCTTAATCACTAAGAGTGGTGTGAACTTGGAGGCGAGTCCTTTAATCACACTGAAATGCAATTCACCATTTTCAAAAATGAGAGCTTGCACTAGGCCTGTATCCCCAAAGTGAGCTCCATAAAGCGGTCCCACAAAACACCCCGCAAACAGGGTTCCACGGCTGAGCAAGTCTGGGAACTGCTGAAGATATTCCTGCGGGGTCGATTCACAGTGTCCTCAGCTTTTTGAAAATCCTGCTGGAAAAGGGAGGTCTGTTAAATTTCACTTAATTTACTTCCCCCATCCACCCTTTCCTACCCCACTTCTTTCTTTTCTCTCTTGCTTCTTGCTCTCTTTCTAGAACGGTATTTAGCAGGTTTACTTAGGCTCTGACAATCTGAAGACAAGCAGCCCCTCCCACTGCAGCCAGTCGTTGGGGCTCCACGTGCACCTTTCCATTACTTCACTCCGCAAGCATCTGCCATCTCCTCCGTGACCTGGCAAAGGGCTGGCGGATGCTGGGGACACAGTTCTTTTTCTTTTTTTTGGAGACAGAGTCTCACTCTGTGGCCCAGGTTGGAGCGTGGTGTGCAGTGGCGCGATCTCAGCTCACTGCAACCTCCACCTCCCGGGTTGAGGAGATTTTCCGCTTCAGCCTCCTAAGTAGCTGGGATCACAAACATGCACCACCATGCCCAGCTAATTTTTGTATTTTAGTTTTTTTTTTTTTTTTATTGAGACGGAGTTTTGCTCTTGTTACTCAGGCTGGAGTGCAATGGCGTGATCTCGGCTCACCGCAACCTCCGCCTCCTGGGTTCAGGCAATTCTCCTGCCTCAGCCTCCCGAGCAGCTGGGATTACAGGCACGCGCCACCATGCCCAGCCAATTTTTTTTTTTGTATTTTTAGTAGAGACGGGATTTCACCATGTTGACCAGGATGGTCTCTATCTGTTGACCTCGTGATCCACCCGCCTCAGCCTCCCAAAGTGCTGGGATTACAGGCTTGAGCCACCGCGCCAGGCCCATAATTTTTCTATTTTAAATAGAGACAGATTTTCACCATGTTGGCCAGGCTGGTCTCAAACTCCTGAACTCAGGTGATCCACCCACCTCAGCCTCCCAAGGAGGCACCGTTCTTGCCTTCAAAGAACTCAGAATGTGGTGGGAGTGACAGATACAGAAACACAGACTTAATACTTGATGGTTTCTCTAACTGACAGTTCAGAAGTGGGATGGCAGTGCTGCAGGAGCCTAGAGTCATTTGGGGGCCAGAAAGCCTCACACAGGAGCTGACATCTGAACAGTCTCAGAGAGGACTCAGAACTCACCAGGGATGCGAGGGTGAGATAATATGCACCAGGCAGGAGGAACTGCAAGGACAAAGGCCTAGAGGCATAAAAGAAATTGCCAGGGCTGGGTGCGGTGGTTTACACCTGTCATCCCAGCACTTTGGGAGGCTGAGGCAGGTGGATCCTCTGAGGTCAGGAGTTCAAGACCAGCCTGATCAATATGGTGAAACCCCATCTCTACTAAAAATACAAAAATTAGCCAGGCATAGTGGCATGTGCCTATAATCCCAGCTACTCAGGAGGCTGAGGCAGGAGAATTGCTTGAACCCAGGAGACAGAGGTTGCAGTGGGCTGAGATCGAGCGACTGCACTCCAGCCTGGGTGACAGAGTGAAACTCCATCAAAAAAAAGAAAAATAAATTGCTGTGCGTGAGCACCGTGGCACATGCCTGTAATCTCAGCACGTTGAGAGGCCAAGGTAGGAGCAGATCTCCTGAGGTCAGGAGTTCAAGGTCAGCTTGGCCAACATAGTGAAACCCTGTCTCTACCAAAAAAACAAAAAACAAAAATTAGTCAGGCATAGTGGCGCATTCCTATAATCCCAGCTACTCGGGAGGCTGAGGCAGGAGAATCACTTGAACCTGGGAGGTAGAGGTTGCAGTGAGCCAAGATTGTGCCACTACACTCTAGCCTGGGCAACAGAGCGAGATTCTGTCTCAAAGAAAAAAGAAATTGCCAATCTTCTTGCAAACACTGCTGGCTCCCGGTGAAACCAACACCCCTTGGCCCACTGACCATGTCTAACTGCTTTTTGTTTTACAGCTGTGCTGGGTTCCGGCGTCCCTCTCCCCAAAATCCTCAACATCGACTTCAGCAATGCAGACGTTGACGTGTTGGAGGTAAGAGGAGATCAAGCTCCATTCTGCTTTCCTTCCTCGCCCTTTGCTCGTCCCCTTTGACCACTGCATCCAGGCCAGGACCTGGGAAGAGGACGAGAAGAGGAGGGAAGGGGAGGAAACAGGGTTCTCTTCCTTCCAAGTATGGGGCTGAGGGAACAAGGAACAGAGCTGTCAAGGATCCCTGAAGGACACTCACACATTCACAGTCTCATTTAGCCCTCACCACAGGTGTCATTGCTGTCATCTTACCGACGGGAGAATGGGGGCTCACAGCAGTGAGGGGCTTACCCAAAATGGAATGTGATGTAGGTCATAGGAGCAGCATTTATTGAGCACCTCCTATGTGCCAGGCACTGTGCAGGGGCCTGGGGATCCAGCAGTGAGCAATGATCCCCAGCCCTTGCGAAGCTCTCCCAGCCCAATGGGGAGATGGCCTTTAGGCGAATATTCCTGAAGTAATTGGCTAATTCTAATCATGGCAGGTGCTTTGACTTTCAAATGCAGGGGCTCTTGTTTCCATTACAAAAACCCCCCATGCTCATTATCTGAAATTTGGAAAATATGGAAAAGATTAAACAAACATGTATGCATCAACACACACACACACACACACACACACACACACACACACACACACACAATCCAGCAATTAGCCCTGAGAACATTTTGCTGCTTTTCATTCCAGTCTTTCTGGAGTGTTATTTTTAAACCTGGCTTTGCTCAGGAAATCAGCAGAGCATTGGGGTTAAAGAACAAGGCTTGGAGTCCAGTGACCCAGGTTCAAATCCTAACTCTGCCAGTTTCCAGCTGGGTGACCCTGGGCAAGCTACTTAACCTCTCTGAGCCTCAATTTTTTTCCTCTATGAAAAAAGACTAATCATAGTACCTACCCATAGGTCTGCTTTTAGGAAAAAGTGGGATTCTGTGTGTAATGTGCCTTGCACAGACCTGGCATGTAATAAGCATTTCTGGATGTGTCCACCATTGTAAACACCATCAGTATCATAAAGGATGCTGCAGTGAACATCTCAACGCACAAACTGTTTCTTGATTCTAGATTTAGTTCCTTGGAACAAATTCCCAGAAATGGAATGAATGGGGCCTTTGTGCCAGATTGACAATTTCCCTGCCAAAGGAAATTGGCCCTCACATTTGCCCCTCACATTCATGCCAGGCTTGGACCTTGCCCAGGGAATAGCACCCTTCCCACATTAGGGGCGCGGTCGAGGGAGGTGGACAATGGCCTCGGATGGGCAGTGTGGTCGGGGCTCAGATGCAGGCTGCGGGACAGTCCCCACTCCTGGTCCTGTCTCTTTAGATCCGGCAGGACCTCAGCACTGCTTTGAGCCTCAGTTTCCTCATCTGAAAATGGGGGCCGGTAATGCCCACCTCATACAGTTTGTGGTGAGAAACCAAACGAGATACAGCATTTTATTATAAAATGTTATTATTCACTTAAAGGGGTTAGGAAACATGAGCAGGATTGTCACAGGTTCACCTTCACCTTCATCATCATCATCTCTACTATTTACTCGGATTCTGTGCCCCATGCACAGTTTTTCACGGATTTGGCCTTACCACAGCCCTGGTTGATGTTCGCCCTCACATAACAGATGAAAGGACTTGAGTATCAGGCAGGGTAGGCCACTCGCTCAAGGTCCGGCGGCTGGTGAGAAGTTAGAGTTTCCACCGAAAGGCTGTGAAGCAGCTCAAGTCAGAGGCTCTGAGTGGGGCTGTGCTACACCCTCCCTGCCCCCCGGGCCTTTTTGAAATGGGTGGCGATGAATTTTTCTTTCCTGAACGCTTGCATATTTTCAGATCAAAATACATATCATTTTATTATAAATGATGTGTCTTATTTTCCTCCTTTATATTCCGGTAAAGGAATTATACTGGTTTTTAAGATATATGTATACACAGGTTATGGAATCTGTGAACCTTATTTCAGAATAATAAGGGAGATAACACAAATACCTGTAATAAAATGTGTAATGGGCATTGGGTTTCAAAGGTTTAAAGAAAACCTCAGTCCCAGCCTCCGCCCTGTAGGTCCCCTGTAAACGGCAGTTGCTCTTCTTATTATTATAGAGGTCTAGCCATTTATTCTGACTTTTTATTTTGAAATAATTTTAGATGCACAGAAAGGTTGCAAACATAGTACAGAGAGCTCCAGAATACCCTCCTCCCAGCTTCCCCTAATGTTAGCATCTTACGTAACCAAGAACCATGACCAAAACCTGGAAATGAACATTGGAGCAAAACCATGAGCGCTCTGCAGACGTTTTTCTCGTCTGCCCTCTGTTGCCTTTGCTCTGGTTCAGGCTGCAGTCGAGGACCCCCTCTTGCATTCTGCTGCCATGTCTCTTTACAGTCCTGCGCTGTGGGACAGTTCTTCACCTTCTCCTCGTGTTTCATGACTGTGACGTTTCCCATGAGTCTGGCCCGTTTTGTGTGACGCACCCTGGATTTGACAGACGCTTTTTTCATGATTGGATTGAAGTTTTGTATTTTTGGCAAGAACACCACAGAAGTGATGCTGTCCTCAATGCATCTTTTCAGGGGGTACCGATGACCATGTGACTTATTCCTGGAGGTGTCCGCTTCGGTTGCTTGCCGAAGGTGTTTCTTCAGTGTAAAATTACTATTTTCCCCTTTGGAACTAATCAGTCTCTGTGAGGAGGTACCTGGAGACCATACACATGTCCCGTTTCTCGTTAGACTTTCGCCCACTAATTTTTGCCATTCAGTGTTCACGATTTTGCCTGCAACTGTTATGACTGTAGCGTGTGCCTAATGGTGATATTCTGGTTCTCTCATTCCTGTTACATGTGTCAGTTGGAATTCCACCGAGGAAGAGCTGTCCCTTCTCCTCCATATATTTATTTACTGATGTAATTATTTATTTCTGTTGATAGAGACTCATGAATATTTCTTTTGGTCTATGGGTTATCATCTCTTACTTTTATTATTTATTTTGTTGAAGAATTTTTTTTCTTTTGAGATGGGGTTTGGCTCTTGTCGCCCAGGCTGGAGTGCAATGGCGCGATCTCGGCTCACCGCAACCTCCGCCTCCTGGGTTCGAGCAATTTTCATGCCTCAGGCTCCCAAGTAGCTGGGACTACATGCATGCACCACCACACCGGGCTAATTTTGCATTTTTAGTAGACACAGGGTTTCACCATGTTGGCCAGGCTGGTCTCAAACTCCTGACCTCAGGTGATTCGCCTGCCTCTGCCTCTGCCTCCCAAAGCGCTGGGATTACAGGTGCGTGCCTGGCCAAAGAATTTTTGGGTGTGTGTGAAAACCTAATTTTGGAAGACTGTTAAGATGGACTCAGGCCTACTTCTCTTATTTTGGGGAATAAGGGGACTGGAAGTGTCTTGCCCAAGGTCCTCTGACCAGGGCAAGGTAATGACACGGCCAGGTGCTCCTTGGGGCCGTGTGACCCCCTTCACTGCCGCTATTTAGAGTTACTGCTTCTGAGAAATATGACCAGCCAGATCTGTAGGCAGGTGAGTAACGAGGCTCTAGCCAGAGCCTCCCCACCCGTCACCGGCTTCTGTGTTCTGCCGTCCAAGGACCTTCTGGTGCTGAGCACGTGAGTGACAGAGGCAGAGACGCTACTGCAGCTGGAAGAAGCTGGAACCAGTCCCAGAGAGGCTCGGCCCAGACACAGTCCCCTGCCCAGAGTCCTCTCAGCCTCCATGACAGGTCCCTCCCTGGCCCCCCAACCCTCTCCCTCCCTTGCCTCAACTCTGAGAAAGGACCCAGCCTCTGCCCAGTTGGCAAACAGTACCTTCCATGGTCAGCCCAACAGGAGGAGGGGAATCACCTTGGGTGACACCTCTCAGACTGCACGCTCACAGCATGTTGAGTATCCCACTTGCAATAAAAGGCTCCACTTTCCCTGCACTCGTGATGAGTTTCCATGAAGGACCCTCCCTCAGGGTCTGGGTGGTTTGGTTTTATTTTTCCTTTTTTGGCTGTGCCTGGGCACTTGGGAGTTGTAGCCACAACTGGGAGGAGGGTGGTTCCTCTGGGGACAGCGGGGGAAATGGCCTGTCTTCATATTAAAACAACCACACAGCATTCTACAGAGAGGTTCCCCTGCCCCCGGGACAGCTTCGTGCCTCACTACTCTCAGCTGTGGCATCAGGAGGTCATGAAAGTACAGGAATTTCAGAGTAGGGAGGATGAAGTTCAAGTCCCAACTCTGTCACTTGGTTGTGTGACTTGATGAGGCCCTTAGTCTTTCTTTTGTTTTCTGAGACAGAGTCTCGCACTGTTGCCCAGGCTGTAGTGCAGTGGTGCGATCTCAGCTCACTACAATTTCCACCTGCTGGGTTCAAGCAATTCTCCTGCCTCAGCCTCCCTAGTAGCTGGGACTACAGGTGTGAGCCACCACACCCGGTTTTTTTTTTCTTTTGTATTTTTAGTAGAGATGGGGTTTCACCATGTTGGCCCGGATGGTCTTGATCTCTTGACTTCATGATCTGCCCACCTCAGCCTCCCAAAGTGCTAGTATTACAGGCATGAGCCACTGTGCCTGGCCGGTCCTTAGCCTTTCTGAACCTCAATCTTCCCGTCTGTAAAATGGATAATGATTATTATTATACTCCAAAGCAAGTGTGAGCATGTTAAATAAAGTCATGTATTTCTGAGGTGCTTAGCACTGAGGCTGACATGCAGTAGGTGCTCAATATGTGCTCACTGTGGTTAGTAACAGAGTCCACTAATTCCTAAAGTGTGAGCTCGTGGAACACCTTATCTCTAGTCAAACTGAGGACAAAGAGGGGTCCTTGGCATGCCTCTTGGCCAAGACAGTGCCCAGGGCACCCCTCCCAGGGACAGTGCCACGTCTCCCTGTAGCGTCCTGGGGCACATTCAGGGCAGTTTAGGAGAGTTATTTGATCCCGGTCTTTGGGGCATGCAGGAATACTGAAGTCCCTTTTACATAATTCAGATATTTCTTTCCTCTTAGTGATTTTTAAAAAGACTTTTTTCATGTCATGTTTGTTTTCTTTTATTTAAATATCTGGAATCTAAGCTACTGGGTTGTCTCGTTCAATATTAGATTCCTGGCTTCATCATCCATTCATTCCTGCATTTGTTGACTGTCTAGCAGTGGTTTAGGGACTGGGATTTCTACACTTGACAAGGGAGACCAGGCTTCTGTTTTCATGAAGGCTAGGTTCTAGTCCATGACACAGACTTTAAGTAATTAAGGTCTAAGTAAACAATAAAAAGTAAATAAATAAACAGAGGCCATTGTCTTGGGGGCTATAAAGGGAATAAACAGGGAATCATATTGGGGAGGGAAAGGGAAAGGAGGTGGCACCATTGGGTGGTCAGGGAAGGCCTCTCTGAGGAGGAAACAGGAGGAGACACATCTCACAGCCCAGCCCCTTCCCTCCCCAGCTTCCTGAGTCTAGGTCCCTCCTGGTCTCACAGGCATATGAAAAGGTGCTCAATATCATTGATCATTGGAGAAATGCAGATCAAAACTGCAATGAGATATCATCTTACCCCAGTTAGAATGGCTTTTATCCAAAAGACAGGAAATAACAACTACTGGTGAGGATGTGGAGAAGGGGAACCCTTGTACACTGTTGGTGGGAATGTAAATTAGTACAGCCACTACGGAGAACGGTTTGGAGAGTCCTCAAAAAACTAAAAACAGAGCCACCTGATGACCCAGCAATCCCACTGCTGAGTAGCCACACTCCCAAAAAGGAAATCAGCATATTAAAGGGGCATCTGCACTCCCGTGTTGCATCACTATTCACAATAGCCAAGATTTGGAAGTCCATCAACAGATGAATGGATAAAGAAAATGTGGTGTATATGCACCACGGAGTACTATTCAGCCGTAAAAATCATGAGATCCTGTCATTTGAACAACGTGGGTGGAACTGGAGATCACTGTGTTTAGTGTAATAAGACAGGCACAGAAAGACATCCTTTGCGTGTTCTCCCTTATTTGTGCAGCTACAAAGTAAACCAGTTGAACTCATGGTAATAGAAGGATGGTTTCCAGAGGCTGGGAAGGGTAGTGAGGTGATGGGCGTGGGGAGGGGATGGTTAACAGGTATAAAAATCATTAGAATGAGTGAATATGACCTAGTATTTGATAGCATAATAGAGTGATTATAGTCCATAATAATTTAATTGTACTTAAAAATAACTAAAAGAATATAATTGGATTATTCGTAACATCAAGGATAAATGGGTGAGGGGATAGATACGTCATTTACCATGATGTGATTATTACATATTGCAAGCCCATATCAAAGTATCTCATGTAACCCATAAACATATATGCCTACTATGTTTCCACATAAATCAAACATTTAAAAAAACTGCCTACTATCTCCAAGAATTCTCTTCCACCTGGGTTCTCTGGCCATGAATAAGTTACTCACTCTGGGAGTTTGATGGTCAACCTGGTCTGAAATTCTAATTGGAGGTTGGATAAAGGATAGACCTTCTTCCATGCCAGCTGGATGATATCGAAGTTGATGATTTTGAGCCTGAAGGATGGGAAGAGCAAGGTGAAGTGGAAACGCAGAACTCTCCAGCCTTCTCGACTCACTACTCAAACTTCAACATGGCCTTTCCTCTATCCTGGGCCTTCCTATTCTTGACCTAGTTATCCATTCTAAATCCCATTTCCAAATCCTAGGCAAGAGAAGTGTTAGCTGATAACTAAGACTTTTGTAGTTAATTAAGACGTTAAAGGAAAATTGAGATGTTAAATTCAACGCATCAGTTGGAAACTATGGTGTTAGCATAGAGCAGAGATGCTGTTTTCACCACTAGGGTATCAAATAATGACTAAGGCCCTAGCTGGGAAGAGCTTCTGCTGTACTCCTTTCCAGTGCTATTTGTAATTCAGCGGAGGCTTAGACAAACCTTCATAAATCCAGGGGTGAAGCCGTAATAAGGGGTTGCTGGGCAGGGGGTTGGGAGTTTGCAGGAGGAGGCAGTGTCCGAGGCTGCCCTCTCACTGCCTGCCTTCTAATCAGGTGAGTCAGACTCCAACACTTACACATAGTGAGCACCTAGAACCCTTGCTGACCAGTGCTTTGGGAAACTATTTTGTTGAAGAAGTTCTCAAACTCAACAACAGTTGAATTTCCCAAAAGGAGTGCTCTTCAGAACATCATTGATGCCAACAAGACTCCCGTGGCCACAGAGTTTCCCCAGAGAAACCTTGCAGAGCAGTCCTTCCAGAGCCAGAGACCCTGCTGCCTCCAGGAGGTGATCTTTTCCAGTAGGTAAGGTCCTGCTTCCCAGGAGGATCTTAAGTAGCATCTCTCTCTCCCTAACCAGATTCTGGTTGTTGAGAATGATGGCTCCCAGCAACCCTTCCTGAGCCAGGAGGTCTTTGTTAAGGGCAGTTGTTGGCAATTGCTGACTGAGTGGGTTTCCGGCTCCTGCTCCTATACCTCCTCCTTGACCATCATGAACCAGGGGAGGGAGTGCATTGCCACTGACTGGAACACTGGGTTGGGGAGCCTTGCCATCCACTGGGGCTCCCATGTGGCCAGGATCTCCAGATGGTGTTTCCCCAGTTGGACCAGAGGGGGCAGGAAGGACATGCCCAGGCTGGCCATGACCTAAATAGAACCTAACCCCAGACTTGTCATAATCATTAGGTGGCCTAGCTCCTGAGTGGCCATAGCTAAAAGATATTCCAGCCCCAAATTGACCGTAACCTCCAGATGATCCAGCTTCAGACTGCCTGTGACTGTCATGTGACTTAGCGCCAGACTGACCATGGCCAACAGATATCCCACCCCTAAACTGACCAGAATTTATAGATGATGCAGCCCCTAGAATGCATATCATGATCAGATGTTACTTCTCCAAGCTGAACATTTCTTCCTGATAACCTTGCCCCAGATTGAACAGAACCATCAGACAGTCCCCCTTCAAGCTGACCATTCATTGATTCAACCTTCAACTGACCCAAAACACCAGATGACCTGGCTCCAGACTGACCATTCATTGATATAGTCTCAGTCTGACTAAAATGACTAGGTGACCCATGCATAGGTTGGCCATATCCTCCCGATGATCCTCCTGCAAACTGACTGTCAACAGCAGACGCTCCCAGCCCAGGCTGACCCTTCATCGACCCTACCCTAGATTGACCCATACTACCAGTTGTCCCAGCCCCAGGCTGAACATTCATTAACCTTGCCTCAGACTGACCATAGCGTATAGATGTCTCTGTCCCAAGATATCCATAATCACTAGATGACCTGTCCCCAGTCTGACCACTCATTGACCCTGTCCCAGACTGAGCAAGACTACCAGATAGCCCAGCCCCAGACTAACCATTTAGTGACCCTGCCCCAGTTCGACCATAACCACTAGATAACCTATCCCCAGTCTGACCACTCATTGACCCTGCCCCAGATTGACCAAGACTACCAGATAACCCCACTCCATTTAGTGACTGACTGACCATTTAGTGACCCTGCCCCAGTTTGACCATTACCAGTAGATGACCCGTCTCCAGTTGGATCACTCATTGACCCTGCTCCATATTGACTCAAATCACCAGATGATCCAGACCCAGATTGACCATACCCTCCCAATGACCCCGTCCCGAGCTGATCACGGCTACCAGATGGCTCAGCTCCAGGATGACTGTTCATTGACTCTGCTCCAAATTGACCCATAAGGTTAGATGATCTAGACCCAGATTGAACATGTATTGATCCTTCCTCAGACTGACCATACCTTCCAGATGACCCTGTCCCAAACTGATCATAGCCAACAGATGGCCCAGCCTCAGTTTGACCATAACTACTAGGCGACCTGTTGCTGGTCTGAGAATTCACTGAACCTTCCCCAGATCGACCCAAACCCCTAAATGATCTGGTCCCAGACTGACCATTCATTGGCTCTGCTCTAGACTGACCCAAGCCACCAGATGACCCAGGCTCAGGCTATTTATTGGCTCTACCCCAGACTGACCATACCCTCCAAATGACTTGTTTCCTTGCTGACCATACTCATATAACCTATCCCCAGTTTGACCATAACCAGATGACCTACCACCAGGCTGATAACTCATTAACCCTGCCTCAGACTGACCAAAATCGTCCTTTTCCCAGTCCCAGGATGGCCAGTTATTAGTCCTACCCCAGACTGACCCAAACCACCAGATGACTCAGCCCTACACTGACCATAACTGCCAGGTGAAGCCACCCCAGACACAACAGCATTTCCCGAAGAAGCATCTGAAGGTTGGCCACTGCCTGAGAAGCTCATACTATCCACACTTTTTGGCCAGATTGGGTCATCCACTTGTGGTCTGAGTTGCCAAGGCTCTTTCAAACCTTCTCACTTAATTGTCCAGGGGTGGTCATCTCTTTGTGACCTAAGGATCCATGACTGATCACCGCACTTTTGTCAGTAGAGCCTGGACCATCCATCTCGCTCTGACACAGTTTACCTGTGGCGTCCTGATTGGTCACATGGGTTCTCACAGGTGGAATAGGAGTAGAAGCAGTCATTCTCACTGGGGGTGTGGGCAGCAGAGTGGGTGTCTGGAGCACACTGGATTTCCTAGACTGGGTGCTGTGCTCAATAGTGTCTTCAGTGTGAGGGGAACTCAGATAAATGTATTCCTGGTCATTCTCAAGGTGATTTGGCTCAGAGAAGTGAGTAGAAACTCTTATAGTTGAAGAACCACTGTGGGCCGCAGCCTGATGGTTATTCCCACTGAGAAGGCCTGCGCCAAGAACACCACCATGGCTGAGCACCTGGCCATTCTTGAGAAGTCCTGTATCCAGCAAACCACCGCTGCCCAGGAGACTTCCATTTCTACTACCTGTTGGGATAGAGACACATAGGTCAGCTCAAGGCTACATGCTCCCACTAGGAACATAGGAGTGAGGAGGTCAACCCAGAACCAGCTCTGTGACTATACTTAGCAATCAGGCTAAGAATTACCCTTGCAAATTTAGAGCTGAGACTCAATCTTGCACTAGCTCTTCTTGAGCACTTGACCCAGGGGGCAATGAAAAGTCAGATACATGGTGGTGAGCACATTTGGACCATCTATGGTGGAACAGAGAAAACAATGATACAGTTATGCTCGGAGAGTCAGAAAGAAGCACTGTGGCTGCTTTAGCTGTCAGTAGCGTCTCAGATCTTGGTTTTAATGCCCTAGGAGGCCCAGGGGAATGTGTAAACGTTGAGATCAGTGAGATAACTCTACTTCCCTTTTCATGATTTTTTTTTTTTACTGTTTTCTTTTTTGTCGGAAAGGTCTGCTCCTTGCAACCAAACCAATAACTAAGACAGAAACTGGTACCAGGACTTGGGTTAAAGATAAGACATTTTCAGAGAAAATGTGGGTCAGGCTGTGGACTAGAACATATGGGTGGTTTCTAAAGAGTTCTTCATCATAAGATTGGAAGCTATAAATCTGTGATATGTGGTCCCAAAGCAACCGACCAAGCTCTTACTGCAATCTTGTGGGACTTAGATCCTCAGAGATTAAGGCTAGAAAGACTTACCTGGGAACTAAGCATAAGAAAGAAATACTGTGATAAGACAGCAGACCATGATGTGGTTTGTGTTAATATAATACATAATCTACACATCAACAGGTGATCTAAAGGTGATTATATTAATATAATACATAATCTAGACATCAATAGGTGAGCACCAACAAGTGATCTAATATAATACATAATCTACACGTCAACAGGTGATCTAAAGGTGATTATATTAATATAATACATAATCTAGACACCAATAGGTGAGCACCAACAGGTGATCTAATATAATACATAATCTACACATCAACAGGTGATCTAAAGGTGATTATATTAATATAATACATAATCTAGACACCAATAGGTGAGCACCAACAGGAGATCTAATATAATGCATAATCTAGACGCCAATAGGTGATCCAAGGGTGATTATGTTAATATAATACATAATCTAGACATCAATAGGTGAGCACCAACAGGTGATCTAATATAATCCATAATCTAGACACCAATAGGTGATCTAACAGGAACCTCCAAGGGAAGACACATTGCCTCTGGTTGCCTCTTGTGACACTGGCAAATCTAAGCTCTTCTGATCAATCAGATTTGATGACAGATGACAGTTTGTCCAACAGAGGTGAATTTGCTTCTTCTGGAATCTCTTGGATGGAGCTTCCTGGAAAGATGGGATGGCTTACCTGTTTGGGACCTGGAACCTCCCAACTGAGCATGGCTTATGCTAAGTAGGTACCAGGGGAGGAGGAAAGTCCACAAAAACATCCCCATATTCATAGAAGGTGCCTAGGGAGCCAATGGTTGGTCAACACGTCACCACTGATCTGAGATCCAGGAGCCCTGGTGTAACATCCAATCTTCACCATCACTTTTTATGTGGTTTTATCAAGCCACTAAATTTCATTGAGCTTCAGTTTGTTTATCTGTAAAACTGGCATCTTTTTACTCGTCCTGCTTCTTGAGAGGAAAACATGACCCTGGAGACAGAGGCACTTTTTAAATTCCTCTGCTCTCATAGTTATTAAGTTCATTGTGTGCCAGATATTGTGCTAAGCCCTTTGCCTGCATTATCACCCTTCATCTTCACAGGAGCCTTGTGAGATAAATATGGTTAATGATCCCCATTTTATGAGGGATGAGGTGGAAAGGAGGCATGGGGTGTAAAATAACTTGCTTAAGACCACACAGCTGGTAAGCAGCAGAGTTAGAAAAAAGCTGGGCAGACGGGCTCCCAACCCCACACTATGATATCACACTTCAGTTGGTAGAAGCGGCTGAGGAAGCAGTTGCCATTTCTGAGGACCTCCATGCTCGATTCTTTCCACTCACCACTTCACTTAGTCAAATCTTCCTAACAACCCTGAGAGGCAAGTACTCTTAACTGCAATTCACAGATGAGGAAATGGAAGCAAAATGACCTGCCAGGGTCACTCCACTGAGTGGGTAATGATGGATCTAGGATACGAGAGATGGTTACTGTTTGACTTTACTCTCTAGAGCTTCGGCTGGTGGGTGAGGGATACACTTCCTAAAGATGGCCACACCTACTAACTTTATCCCATGTGTTCTTATAGTATTACTGACACTCCTCCCACCAAGAGGTGGGCCTTTGTTCTCTCCTCTTGAATTGCGGGTTTGAGGAAGGCTGGCGGTGCTCCAGAGAATGAAGATAGGTGTGAGACTAAGTTATTTCTTTTTCTGCTATTTCTTTACTCTTTATTGTAACAGACTTGGGGAGAAAAATAAAATATGGCAGAAAAAAAAATCCCTAATCTGGACAGGTGTGGTGGCTCATGCCTGTAATCTCAGTACGTTGGGAGATCAAGGCGGGTGGAACACCTGAGGTCAGGAGTTCAAGACCAGCCTGGCCCACATGGCGAGACCCCATCCCTACTAAAAATATAAAAAATTAGCCAGGCATGGTGTAGGCACCTGTAATCCCAGTCACTTGAAAGGCTGAGGCAAGAGAATTGCTTGAACCCAGGAGGTGAAGGTTGCAGTGAGCCAAGACTTCACCATTGCCCTCCAGCCTAAGCGACAGTCTCAAAAAAAAAAAAAATCCCTAATCTTGCAGCTTGGGGACAGTGACTATTAACAGTTTACTTTGCTTGTTTCCAGACCTTTTCCAGCACTGTTTTGAATGGCAATAAATATTTCACACATAGATGCACCATGATGCATTTTTAACCATTCTTCTTTTGTTAGATACTTGGGTTGTTCTCAGTTTTCACACTTATAAATAACTCTGTGATTAATATCTTGAGTAATAAGCCTTTGCTCATATCTCTGTTTACTTACTAATTCCGAGAAGGGTATTTATAGCTTTTGATAAGTGGTGCCAAATCATCCTCCAAATAGATGATGGTGGTGATTAAGCATGACTAATATCACACTGAGGGCTTAAAATATTCTAGACCCCTTGCTAAGGGCTTTTGTGAATTGTCTCATATGATCCTCACCAGAACCTTAGAAGGGAGGTATTGCTATTCTGCTCATTGTATAGAACAGCAAAAAAAAAGAAAGAAAGGTTAAAGTCAATTGTGCAGGGGGATGTGGATGTGCATGTATCTCTGGAAGGAGGCATGGAAAACATTGGGTGGGTAAGCATAGATGCAGAATACGGAAAGAAAGAAAGAAAGAGAAGGGAAGAAAGAAAGAAAGGAAAGAAAGAAAGAAAGGAAGGAAGGAAGAAAGAAAGGAAGAAAGGAAGGAAGAAAGAAAGGAAGAAAGGAAGGAAGGAAGACATTGGTGAGGTGTGTGATCTCAACGGAGTTGCTGGGTGGCTAGAGGACATTGGTGGGAAGCAGGCTTTTCACTGTACATTTTTCTGTCTTTTGAATTTTAAACCACAACGACGTATTTCATATTCAAAAATAAACTAAAGCATTTACTTAACTCACTTTTTATTTGCATTCAAAAACAAATCAAGGCTGGATGTGGTGGCTCACAGCTATAATTCCAGGACTTTGGGTAGGCAAGGTGGGAGGACCTCTTGAGCCCAGGAGTTTGAGATCAGCTTGAGCAACATCATGAAACCCCATCTCCACATAAAATTTAAAAATTAGCCTGGTGTGGTGGTGAGCAGGGTGTTGATGGTTAGTCCCAACTGTGAGGGAGGCTGAGGTGGGAGGATTGTTTGAGCCCAGAAGGTCAAGGCTGCAGTGAATTGTGATCACAATGCTGCACTCCAGCCTGGGCAACAGAGCGAGATTCTGTCTCCAAAACAACAACAACAACAACAACAACAACAACAACTAAAGTAAACAAATCAATTTAAAAAATATATACTGAACTGCAGGCATCATTTAAAAATTTTGTGTATGGGCCACTGTACACAAATGCCAGTGCTTGTTTCTGAGTTTGAGAAAAGCCTTTAGAACAGCTCCAGACACCTGCTCTGGGAGGGAAGTGTTGCTTACGTCGCAGAGGTGGAGAAGAGCCCAGCGATTTGTCCCGCGCCTTTCCTGGAACCCAGGGCGTGCCCCGGCAGGTGACATCCCAGGCCATTCTTGCTGGGCCCTCCCTCTGTTAGGTCTCCGGCTCAGCTCCCCCGGCCCTCCTGCTGTCTACACAGGCTGCCTGGCTTCCTCAGCAGCTCCACAGTGGATGTGAACATCGCCGCTACCTTTGTGCACTCCCAGACCAAGCTGGGCCAAATGTCTCTTGACCTGCAGAACTGCCAGCCTGTCTTCACTAGGATCCACATGCAAGCAGGGTAGGTACATGCAGTGAGGGCTGAATGTCCTGCGGGGTGCAGTGTGAGGATGGTGCCATGCTGCAGTGATCACCAGGCTTACTGGAGCCAAGAACTCCAGCAAACTCTGTCGCCAGAACACCTCTCTTCTCATTTCAGAGCCCCCTCCTTTGCCCAGGTTTCTCTACTAGGGAGGTTAGAGTTGTAAGCAAGAGAAATACCTTCTTTCTGAAAGCACCTTCTTTCTTTCCTGACAGTGCCCCTGCCTATAGGAAGTCTGGCGTGCTCTCTTTCTTGTGCTTACATGGAGAGATCTTGGACAGGATCACCGTCAAATCACTTCCCATGCTGTGTTGTAATTGTCTGCATATGCCTGCGTCAGCTCTGGAGGAGCAGGGGCTGCCTTAGACTTTTCATTTATTTATTCAACAGATATGGAGCCAGGTAGGCACTGTGTTGATCCTGGAGAGCAAGACAGAGAAACATGGGTGGATGGTTAAAAAATTAATGAATGAAAATGTGGGTGGGAGGAGGGGTGGCTGGGAGGATGGATGGATAGATGGATGGCTGGATGATGGCTGGATGGATGAATTGAGAATGGATGAGTAGATGGATGGAGGCAAGGACGAATAGAGGGGCGGAATGAAAGATAAATAAAGCAAATGATGGATCAAAAAGACTTGAGTAGACTACCCTGAAAACCGAAGCTTGGCTCACTGGGTGAGGTCTAAAAACACACGCTTACTTAATTTAAGAGCCACATGACTCAGGGTTAACTAGCTTCTGTAGCACTATATTTCAAGCAGATCATTCTCTAAAAAAGTGTCCAGAGGCTGGGCTAGGAACCAATCACCACGATGATCTCTAAGGTCCTTATTTCATGGTTGAGAAGGATGCTATAAGCCTCAGGGAGTTGCTATAAATCAGGAGTGCTACGGTTCAATTTCATCATGGGCTTAACAAGGTAGGCAGGCTGGCCTGAGAGTTCAGCTGCATGGAGGCGTCTCCTAATGTCTTCTGTGGCAGTGACCCAGCCGTCTTCCTGTTTCTAGGATGAACATGGGACCCCGCCAGGACTACAGTAAGGATGCTCAAACACTGGAGCATCGCTGTGGGACTCTCTGACCCTATCTAAGTGGCTGTGACCTTGATCTACCCACCAATGATTTCCCGCAGCCAAACTACAAATAGCTCCTTCATTAGAGCTGACATTTGGATATGCCCGAAGCTGATAAGCTGGGACACTTCCCAAAGGAAGGTGTTTCAGCATGGAGCTGATGGAGGTACAAGAGCCTCTAAGAACCGGACTAAAGGAACGTGCTCTAACAGGGGAAGGACAGACAGTGAATGCCCCTCCCACTTCAGACAGGTGGTCGGCTATATAGCTTAGGGTTTGAGTATTCTTGGGGACCACCTGGAGCTCATGAGATGTTCCATCCAGCAGGACAGAGGCATTGCAGTAAGATGTATGAAGCTACATTGCGAGCCTCACTCTAAGTCTTTTAGAACTAAAGGAAGTAGAGGTTGGACATGGTGGCTCTTGCCTGCAATCACAGCACGTCAGGAGGCTGAGGCAGGAGGATCGATTGAGCCCAGAAGTTTGAAACCAGCCTGGACAACATGGTGACACCCCATCTCTACAGAAAATACAAAAACTAGCCGGGTGTGGTGGTGTGTGCCTGTAGTCCCAGCTACTCAGGAGGCTGACGTGAGAGGATCACCTGAGCCCAGGGAGGTCAAGGCTGCAGTGAGCCATGATTGCAGCCCACTGAGCTGCAGCCTGGGTGACAGAGCAAGACCCCGTCTCAAAAAAAATAACACAAAAAACAAAAAAAAGGCCTGAAGGAAACTGGTGCTAAAGGTGAAGTTGCCTGGAACCCCTGGACTCTGCATTTCCAATTAACCTTATCTCTGCACTGCACCTTTCCTCCAGAGAACCAGAGGGTGGTAAAGAGGCTCCACTTCAAACACCCCAATCCCTGCAGTACCAGTGGGAAAACCAAAATGAGAAGGGCACGTAAAACTCAGCTAAGACACAGTAGGGTCCCCCCCGCCTGAGGCCCCAGACACCCACCCTCTCCTGAAGCTCCTGCCCGCTGTTGGAGGACCTGGGTGTGAAGTTCAACTCTGCCTTCTTCCAGCTGTGCAGAAGCGGGCCAGGCAGCTAACCTCACTGGGCCTCAGTTTCCTCAACTGTCAAACAGATATGAGCACTAGGGGATTGTCTAAACACCACCAGGCAGAGGGAACAGGCAGCTTGAGCAAAGGTGTGGAATGGGGAACCTCAAGGGGCTGTGAGAACCCACACTCACACTCTCTGCCTCTCCCTGTTCCCTGCAGACAAGCACAGTCACAGAGGCTGGACACTGCACGTCCTTCCGCTTCTCTCCCCGCTGCTGGCCACACCAAGGGAGCAGCAGGAGTGGCCTGGGCACAGGCAGGTTCCCAGGTGGATGGATTGGGCTGAGGGCAGGCACAGTTCTTAGATTTTGCCGCAAGGTGGAGTCGTGACCCTGCTAATCCATCTTTCTCACGCCTGTTAGAATTTAAGGATATTTGCATAAAGCAGCACTTTTTTTATGCCAGACACTGTGCCGGGCATTTGGCCTTCAGGGTGTCACTTTCACAGTCACCTCTCAAGGTCAGCAGTATCACTATCTATTTTAGAGATGAGGAGACAGGTTCAAAGCGGTGATGGGATTACATGGGTGGCCTGGGGTGTCAGAACTGGGCTCAAATCCCTGTTCTTCAGCCCAACAGGACACATAACCTCTATGTGCCTCAGGTCCAAAGAGAGGCTTGGGACTAGTGTTAGCAATCATGTTTTGAATAGACCTTAGCTCTTCGTGGATTTTTTATCCTATGCCCAGCCATGGATCATTTCATTTCAGCCCTCCACCCACCCTAAGGGGCAGCTGTTCCATCTGTTTTGCAGATGAGGTTAGCTGCTGCCTGGTCCTCTTCCGCACAGCTAGAAGGAGGCAGAGCTAAGCTTCACACCCAGGTCTTCTGGCAATGAGCAGGTGCTGCAGGAGGTGGTAGGTGTTTGGGGCCTGGGGCAGGGGGAACCCTGCTGTGTCTTGGCTGAGTCACAATGCCCTCTGGCCTCAGTTTTCCTACGGGTACCACAGGGATTGGGGTGTTTGAAGAGGAGCCCCTTCATGACCCTCTGGTTCTCTGGAGAAAAATGCAGTGCGACAACCGAGAAGTCATGTCCAGGAGGCTCCCGGGTCTGGGGGTGGGCCCTGTAGCAAGAGGAGGACCCTAAGCTCCTGGGGGTCTCCCCACGCCCCAGACAAAGCCACCCAGAGCTCAGTCCATGCTGGGCCTCCCTAGTGTCACTTGAGTGCATGGCTGATGACACACCTGACAAGGTTTGTTTTCTTAACCTTTCCGTCAGGACCATTTTTGTGAACAACCCCAGGGCCCTGCAGGCTGCAGGGAGAGTCACGTGGAGCCTGAGGGTGGCACAGGAAAGGTGAGAAGGAGCATGTGGAGCCGGCCTTCGGGGTTCCTGAGTCTCCAGGGGCCCAGGGCACCTGTGTTCTTGGTTCAGCAATAAATGCTCAGATGGATGGCAAGGACCTTTGTCACCAGAGGACCCACTATGGGAGACTCTTGAGAGCTATCACCATCACGACGTTCATTCTTTCAGGAAGTAAATATAGCCAGGTCCAATTTGAGATGAATCTGACATGCAAATCTGCAACAGTATCCTGCAAAATATTAAGTTTTGCATGGTGAACAGAAAGTTGAATAAAACATATTCCCCCCACCACCACATTCCCCATCGTTAAGAACACACAGCTAACTTGCTCAAGTCCCTCCCTTCTCAGGAAGAATAAAGGTCCCTTCTGTAACTCCACACTCCCTCCACCAGCCTGCTTCCCTCTCTCGTTCCCTCCACAGTCAGAGTTTCTTAGAGCTGTGCTTCTCCACCTCGAACACACACATGAGCCTCCTGGGCTCTTGTTAAAATGCAGTTCTAGGGCAGTTGGTCTGAACTAGGGGGATGCCAGCGGTCCATGGGCCACCCTTTGAGCAACTTGCTTACTTTGGATACAACCACCCTGCCACCCATCTTGTTTCCACCAAACTCGCCCTTACCAGGTCCTCCGTGATCACCAGGTAGAGGAAGCCAACGGACCATAGATGAGGTCGCCCCATTTTGACCAGAGCACAGATAGCACTTCCTCCTCCATGAAACCAGTTCTTCCCTTAGCCTTTGTTGGAAACAGGTGCTCGGTGCAGCAGGGAAAAATCAGCACAGAGATAATGGAGTTTTTAGCAAAGCAATTTTTGTTTCCTGGACTGCAGGAAGGGTATCCACACTAGCCATTTTGCCACGAGAGTATGCTGAACAAAGGAAAAGCAGACATATCCATCCCTTACACATTTGGGGTTGTCCTTACTGCTGTGTCGGATTTCCATTGGGTGGAGCCAGACCTCACACTCTAAACTAAAAGCCGATTGGCTAACAACTTCAAACTTTTTTAAAACAGGTAAGGGGCCTAGGTTGCCAGCTGGGACATGTCTCTGAGCACCTCCAGCACAGATATCTTGGTTAAAGTATAAGGACACAGAGTATACTATGTGACTGTAAGCATGGCATGTTTAACAGCTGCATAGGATGGGACTTAACAAAGAGTTATTAATACACTTATGATTTATTCTTTAACAAGAAAGGAAACTTTGAAGAGGAACTTTCACTTCCCACAGCCTTACTCCCCTGGCTCGCCTCCTCCTCCTCGCCTGATCATTCTGCCTCTGCCTTCTTTGCAGATGTAACATTTTCAAATTGGCCAACCAGTGGATTCCTTCACCCCGGCCATACTCTTTGGTTCAGTTCTCTGCATGTAACCCCAGCAGGACCAATGGGAATCAGTCCTAGAACTTTTGAAGAGATATTAGGTAAGACATACTCTCTTTCTGCTGGGCCATTAAGAGAGAATGTGGGCCCGAAGCTGTTAGTGGCCATCTCTGCCACCTCTTGGGGGAAATCAGTTTGAGAAGAAAGCCAAGCCAAGTCATGTAAAGAAGTGGAGGACTGGAGATTTCTTTTGAGCACCTGGATTCAGCCATGCCTGAAACCTGTGGGCCTGCTAGTTATATGAGCCAATTACCCTCTTTCACATCTAAGTCTGTTTGGGTTGTGTTTTCCATTATAAATATAACCCAAAGAATCGTGACTAACATTTCAGTGTATCAGCAAGCCATAGTGGGAAACCAGAGATGGATCCCAGACGGAACTTGGCCTCCTGGAGTTGACAGTGGTGAGAGACAGCTGTGGGTGTTTAGGCAAAGAAGAGACCTGTTTTAAAAATGACAAGGCAGAACATCTCTGCCTCCAAACACCCCAGACCTCTGCCATCTGCCTTATTACAGCCAGAGCACCTGCCGGGAGTCACCTTTAGAAGCAAGGTGTGCAGGTGGGGCACAGAGCTGGGCACTGCCAAGGGGGCAGCTGCTATGATGGAGAGGACTCACACATGCCCTCCTCCATCCTCCTGCACTCAGGCTGTTTACGGCCCATCCCATCATGAGTTCCAGGACAGACCCTGGGGGTCCCAGTCACCCTGCCTCACCTAGTCCACGCACCCAGACCTGGGCCCAGTGCAGTTACAGGTTAGCTGCATGCTCAATGAAGGCTTTATAGAAGAGGTGCTTGCAGGGTGGGGAGAATTTGCAGGGGAGTGACATCCTCAGACCTGGCCCTTGGCACTGGGGAGAGTTGATGCAAAGAAATCCTGGGAGGCCAGAGAGGAGGCTTTGGGAATGCTCCAGCAGAAACAGAGAAGTCTGGCAGAGGTAATAAGCCAAGAACCCGCAGGCATTAGTCTTGCGAGGGTCCCAGAAGAAAAGACAGGGAGCTACAGTACTTCTCCCATGGTCTTTAATCCCCCTTCTGGTTGAGTGGCCGCCACATGCTGCTCCAGGATACTGCATTCCCCCTTTTAACTAATGCCTCCCCAGTCCTTACTGGCCAGGATTCACACTAATTTTAGAGAGCAGAAGACACTGTCTCAGAGAGTGGCCATGCCTTGCCTAACATTACACAGCTGGTCAGTGGCAGAGTCTGGAGTGAGGCTCTGCCCTCTTTCCCACCCTTAATCCTGCACTGGACGTGGCATTTCTGAATCATTTTTACTGAGCACTTATGATGTGCCAGACGCTGGGCTAACTCCTTTCCAGGCTTAAATCACAGATCAGCCATGCCAGGTGGACGATCACGGTCACCCTTTTGCAAATGAGGAAATGGAGGCCCAAAGAGGCAATGCCACCTTTCCAGAGTCACACAGCTAAAAACCAGCAGGGTTAGGACTCAAACTGAAGCCCGCTGGTTACCCAAAGCCCCTGCCAGACAAATTCACCCAGACTCACCCATGTTTTAGAATCCTCCCATCATTTGTCTTCGATATGATCCGTCTCCACCTACCCCACAGTGTCACACCATTTTCAGCTCCCAAAGTGCTCAGTTCGACCCCACTCAGTATTTAAAGGAAGGGCTTTGCCAGGGCTGGGGTCTCTACTGGGGGCAGCAGTTGCCCATTTGCTTGGCGCCGTCAATGCACAGAACGTTTGCAAGAACCGTGCCTGCTTGGTGGAAAGTAAATGTCACTGTGCGTGTTGGCCTCTGCCCCTGCTGGTGGGGTCTGAGGGTGGACACATGTGGGGTGCTCTGTGGGGCCCAGAGCCCGCGTAGGATAGGACCCAGATGAGACGCTCCATAGGTGTGTGATGAATGAATGAATGGCAGGATGGGTGGGTGGAGGGAAGGAAGGACTCTTCTTGCTAATTCTGGGTCTCATCCTCTGCATTCATTTACTCAGTCTATGGATTAACTTGCTTTTTTCATATTAATTCATTGTGGTGTTTATTGAGATCCACTGCAAACCAGGCCCCAGGCTGGCTGCTGGGGACACAGAGATGGCAGAATCATCGTCCCCAACCTTAAGGAGCCCCAGTCCAGCGGAAGAGACAGGGCTAATCCACATCCCTTCAACCAATAAGCTTTTATGAAGGGATTCCCCTGACACAGGCTTGGGGCTGGGGGTGCTAGGGCAGTGGAGATGAATCAGGAGGACTCACACAGCCCTGGGGATTCTGACGATTGAATATAAATGGCAGTGCTTGGGCAGGCGCAGTGGCTCATGCCTATAATGCACTTGTGAAGTGTATGAACAATGAATAAATGGACAGATGACTAAGTGCAGGGCCAGGCCCACTCCAGCAGGGAGGATCTGGAAGATGCGGCAGGACACAGACAGATTGAGGGGTCAAATTCCAGGGAGTGAGGCAAGAACAGGGAGGGACCTGGGAGCTTGCTCATTTCATGAGGTCAGCCTGCCCGCCCGCCTAGGGAAGGCGGAAAGGCAGTGAGCATGAGCTGAACCAGACCCTGTGCTGGGTACTGGGACCTCGGAGATAATGTGGTCTTGCCCTAGAGTGGGACTGGTGGGACATGGCTGGCCCCCCTCCCTCCCTTCTCCTCTCCCTCTCCTCCTCTTCTCCTTCTCTCTCCACATCCCCTCTCTGTCTTTTTTCCTTTCCTCTCTTTCCTTCTTCCTTTCCCCCCTCTTTCC
>CM052652.1:124913898-124966820 GCA_028533165.1 Leontopithecus rosalia | reverse complement strand
TCTCTCTTTTCCTCCTTCCTTCTCTCTTTTCCTCCTTCCTTCTCTTTTCCTCCTTCCTTCTCTCTTTTCCTCCTTCCTTCTCTCTCTTTTCCTCCTTCCTTCTCTCTTTTCCTCCTTCTCTCTCTTTTCCTCCTTCCTTCTCTCTTTTCCTCCTTCCTTCTCTCTCTTTTCCTCCTTCCTCTCTCTCTTTTCCTCCTTCCTTTTCTCTCTTCCTCCTTCCTTCTCTCTCTTTCTTCTTTCTTTCTCCCTTCTTTCCTGCCACAAACATCATTTGGCTCCTGCTGTAGACCAGACCCTGTGCCAGCTCTGGGGGAACCAAGGTGAAAAACACAAGGTGCCCAGACTTCAAAGGACCCAGGGAAGGACCCTGACCTGGTGCAAACTCCTTTACATTTCCTCCAGGAGTTTTGGCTGAAGCATTCAGGGAGCATGCCATGGGGCAGAAGGAAGAAGACTCCAGCCTCATGGGCAAAGCCCCCTGCCCCTCGGTCAGGCCCTTGGAAGTGGCTCCCCGGATTCTCAGGGCAGGACCTGAGCGGGGTCTGTTAGTGTCCAGATGTGGAATCCGGGGTTTCAGGAAATACTCGAGAGCTGAAAGAATAAAATGTGTCACTCCAAAATCAGAAGGAAAAGATGCAGCAAAGTCAAAATTAAAGGTCTTCAGACTGTAACATTGTGACAATTTCATTAACTGCTCTATTTAGCGGTCATATGAAGGACAGTAACGTGTGAACACATTTTGTTGCTTTGATCTTTCTTATTTGCCCGGAATTCCTGAGTAGGCATTTTAGGTGTGAGAAACTAGGACCTCCTAGAAACTGGAGAGGTGATTCGTACCTGACAGATTTCACAAGCAAAATGGTGACAAGCCTTTCAGCAATTTTACCAGCAAAATAAGGCAATTCCATTTGACGGTGGGATGGAAGTGCACATATGTGTGTTTGGTATCTGGAGAAGGGGTGGGGGCTGCACCTGTCCGCGGCGGGAGGAAGGTCAGTGGGGCAGAGCCTGGTCAGCTGAGCATCCCCCAGCCTGGCTAGCCACCTGTGCAACCCCAGCCTTGTCACTCATCGTCTCTGGTCTCATAGGCTGCATGACATGCTAGGCCCTTTCCAGCCAGGGCACCGAGCCATGTATGGAAAAAGATATCAGCTTGGAGGTGAAGGCTGGGTCAGTGGGACCAGGAAGCGGCCTCAGCTGGGGATTAGCAGTCATGGTGGGGGTAGGATGTCTCATTCCTGGCACAGCTAATCTTTAATGCCTCGCTGGAAATTTTCAATAAGAAATTCATCTCACGACCCTCATGGCTGGGCCTTTGTCCCTGAGAGGCAAACATCTTCCATGTAAGGAGGCTTTGTGTACCCTGGAGAGGGAAGAGGAGGAGGAGGAGAACACAGGAGGAGCTGTCACTGCTTCTCCTTCCTGAACAACCCGGACCAGCTGGCCTGAAACTTGGTGACCTCTGAGCGTACCAACTTCCCCATCCACCAAGGACCCTGTATTATATATTATATAATATTAATCTTACGACAGATGCTCCTCATTTAATTTTATTTTTGTTTGAGATGGAGTTTCGCTCTTTTGCCTAGGCTGGAGTGCAGTGGCACAATCTCAGCTCAGTGTAACATCCACCCGCCAGATTCATGTGATTCTCCTATCTTGGCCTCCCAAGTGGCTGGAATTACAGGCACGCACCACCACGCCCAGCTAATTTTTGTATTTTTAGTAGAGACCGGGTTTCGCCATGTTGGCCAGGCTGGTCTCAAACTCCTGACCTCAGATGATCCGCCCGCCTCAGCCTCCCAAAGTGCTAGAATTACAGGCATGAGCCACCGCGCCCGGCCAGATGCTCCTCATTTTATAATGGGGTTATGTCCCAATAAACCCATGGCAAAGTTGAAAGACTGAAGTCAAACCATCGTAAGCCAGGACCACACGTGCACATATTCACCAGCATCATCTTCGCCATCTTTGCTGTTGCCGCGCATGGAGGGCCTACCCCGTGCTAAGCCTTCGTGGGCGTTACTCCACTTTGACCTCACATCATGCTTGTGAGGTGGGCACTGTTCTTAGTCCCATTTCACAAAGAGCCTGAGGCTCAGCAAGGTGCAGTCTCTGGCTCAGGCCACACAGCCAGCAACCAGCAGAGAACAAGAACTCAAGCTCAGGACAGCCCAAGCCCAGTGCCAGGCTCGGAGCACCGCCCTCAAAGCCCCTGACCATCATTTCGATTTCCTAGGCCCTTGCCTGTCCACCATGCCTCTGAAATCCAGGGAAAGGGAGTTTATCCATTTTACAGATGAGGCAACTGAGGCCTGGGCCAACACTGGATCTCGAGGTCACTGCATGATGCTCAGCCCCCACTGCATGATGCTCAGGAACATGGGCTATGTTCCTGGGCTGGGACGGGCTGCCTTCACAGAATTCAGCACAGCCCTTGTCTCTGTACTTCACAAATGGGGGAAGAGTGGGGCTCAGATGTTTGCAGAACCCGGTGTCAGGCAGCCAGGAAAGGGAGTCTGTTCAAGACCTCAGGCAAGCCTGCCACAGGGCTCTAATGGGCTGGGCTCTTGGGGCCTGGCCATCATCACCTTCTCCCTGCAGCTGCTAGCTCCGGGCTGAACAGCAGAGCCATGGTCGGCGGAGGAACCGCCAGCTCCTCGAGCCACCACTCCTGTCCCACCCTTTGCCTCGTTGCATCATTTTGAAGACAGGCCTCCCAGGTCCTTGCCAAGTGGCAGGTGGGTGAGCAGAAGGGCAGAGATCCAATGATGACCCTGAGCTCTGTGCCAGTCCTTCCCAGCCTGAGGCCAGGTGGCCACCCACCTGAGGTTCCTGTGCTGTTCCGGCTTGACACAGGCCCAATGCAGCAGGCGTTACAACCAACGCAAACATCAGTGGCCGAAGCAAAAACAGGATGTTCAGGCCCAGGGACTCTCCCGCTCTGCCAAATGACCTCAGCCTGATATGCATGGAAGGGCCTTCCCTGGGGGCCCAGATGCCTGGTCCCTGTCCTTGCAAGTGTGGACAAGCCACCTCCTTCTCTGAACTTCAGCTTCCTCAACTGGAAAATGGAGTTCTCAAAACCTGCCTTGCAGAGACTTCATAAGGACTCACAGGAAAGTGCGTCTAAAGTGCACTTTAGGGACACCAAGCCCAGTGTCAGGCACGAACAGCTGCCAGGTGTCTGCTGCACCTGCTGAGTGCAGACCCCGGGGGCAGGACCCCATGTATTCGGAGATCCGTCTGACTCCTCGCAGGCCACAATTCTAGACACATCTCTGTCCCTGTCTTGCTGAATGACCCCAGGCTGGTAGCTTCCCTTCTTTGAGCCTCAGTTTCCAAATGATGACAGAGTTAGACTGGATGGTCATTATGGGTCCTTCCTGCCAGGACATTCTCCAATTCATTCATTCTCAGTCTTCTCCCCAGTCCCCACCCACAAGGACCCCCAGCTTGGCAGCTGCAGGCTCCATGAGGACCTGCTCTTAGTCTTGGCAGAAAGCCCTCTCCATAACCATCCATTTAAATTCAAGCATCCTGGGTGACCTTTGGGTTGGAAATCTCTCTCTGCTCATCCTGGAGAGGGGTTAGTTTCCTTGGAGTATCCTTGGATGGTCCCGGAACCAAGGCTTGTTTCTGTGGGCAGTCTTCCATCCCATCACCACCATATAAGGGCCACCAATGTTCAGCAGAGTCCCGGCAGACTGCGCAGTGGGGCAAGAATCTTGTGAGCATCCTCCTCTAAACCCGTGAGTGGCATGCTTCCCCCCAGGGGCGTCCTACATGGTGGTTTTCAGAAGGTTTTGGGGGGCAAGAGGCAGAGGGGCAAGTTGCTCGGGTTAGCTAGTATTTTGAGTATGGCAGAGATAATCAACATATCTCTAAATTTGCTCTAAACAACAAATGAGTGATGGGTACTTGCTGAAGATTCCATTTCCCTTTGGGCAATTCTCACTACTATTCCTCCCACGACTGTCAAGATACATAGCAAATTAGAGCAAATTTAGAGATCTATAGATTGTATTAAAATAAGTGTCAAACTGATGAGCGGTGCAGAGTCATGAGGTGGTTGCCATTGATTCGTTCAATATTTGTTTACTGTACTGTACTAGGTGCAGGCTTTTACTGGGGCCCGAGGATTTGACAGTGAAATAAGTTACAGTCCTTCCCCTAAATCCTTCCCCTTTGTCAGCCTGGTAGGAAAGCCAGACAAATCATCAGGGGAGTGTTACCCAGGACCTTGATCAGCATAATGAAGACGGCAAGGTGAAACTCCCCCAACCTAGAATCTGGGTAGGGGCCCAGAGCAGGCTTCACAGAGGTCATGATGTAGGAATTGACCAAGGTGGAAAAGTGAAGAAGAAAATTATTTTAGGCAGAGAAGACAGCGTGTGAAAAGGAACTTCGTATCAAGAGTATGGAGTCGAGTCTGAATTTCCAAATCCCAGCTCCTCTGCTTACTGGCTATGTGTCTCTGGGCAAGTTGCTGTAACATTCTAACCTTGGTTGCCCATTCATAAAATAGGAAATAACCACATCTGTCTTAAAGGAACGTTAAATGTTAGGAGTGATTGGAACTCACTGAAGATTCCATTTCTCCCTGGGCAATTCTCACTCCTGTTCTTCTCATGACTGTCCAGGTGTCAAGACAAAAGATGCTTTGGCTTTGGAAACTTGTTCTCCTGTGCAGCCTGCTCACTGGGACCTCAGCGTCTCTTCTTGGAAATCTCGGTGATGACCTGAGCAATGTCGTGGATGAACGGAAACCTGTTCTTGACGAAGGACTTAAGACAGTTGACAATACTCTTAAAGGTAAATCAACAAGTGTGATGATCAATGTCACCTAAATTAGCCTCCTAAACACTATGCCTGCATTACCAGAGGCTGCCACCAGGGGCTACTCTTTATGGGTGGTTTACTGAGAAAAGTGGCTATTCAATTCCTGGCTCATTCGTTTATCTTTCTAAGAACAAGCAATGCCACATGAATATCCTTCTACATATTATATCCTGATAAACGTTTGCCAATATACACATAAGGTAAATTCCTATAAGTGGAATTTCACAAGTTCAAAAACTACGCTGTTGACAAATAATCTCCAGTGTTACCACTTTCTCTGACAGTCTACAAGAGGGCCTTTTTTCCCACTCCCTTTCCAGCACTGGGTATGGACAATTTTATATGCCCTGCCAGTCTCACAGATGAAAAGTTATAACTTATTTCACTTTGCATTCCTCTCCTTTTTCATTATTTACTGTGTACTTACATATTTTAACTTGAGTATTTTGTGTATATTCTTAGCATATTTTTCTTTGGGGGTTGTTTAATATTCTTTTTATTCACTCATGCTAATTCAGTGAAAGTTAGGGAAATTATCCCTACCTAGCCTCAGTATCTTTAAGGCTATCTACCTTTATATTTAATTATGTCTCCTTTTCATGCTAACATTAAAATAACTTGGCTTTCTGTTTGTTTTGTGGAAACATTAGCAGCATATCCAAAGCAGTTTTTGTAGGAGGAGGTAACCTCTGCACATGGCTGCCTTTCAAACCTTGTCAAGGACTTAGGTAACTTTCAAAGATGCGGAAAGGACTCAGCCTAATTTTATAGCTGGGAAACGTGAGATCCAGAGACAGAAATGTCTAAACCAAGGTCACCTAGTGAGCTGTACAATCAGATGTAGTTATATCACCAATTTATTTAAAGCGTCATTCTCTGAATCATTACAACTAGATAGATACTGTCCATTACAGAGCCAACTTACAACATTATGATTACATCTCTTTCCTTATATAGTTTTTTGTTTTTCCTTAAGTTAGTAATTGCCCTGTGGTTTCTCAGTTGAATTATTTTCTCCCCACATATACTTAATTCTTTTCGTGGGCATCATCCTATATCGACCATGCCATTTATTCTTTTTTGAAACAAGGTCTCACTCTGTCACCCAAGCTAGAGTACTCTGGGAGCCTTAACCTCCTGGGCTCAACTGATCCTCCCACCTCAGCCTCCCCAGTAGCTGGGACTACAGGTGCATACCACCACACCTGGCTAAGTTTTACGTTTTTTGTAGAGATGGAGTCTCATCATTTTGCCCAGGCTGGTCTCGAACTCCTGGCCTCAAGTCATCCTCCTGTCTTGGTCTCCTGAAGTGCTGGGAGTATAGGCATGAGCCACCACACCAGGTCACAACATTTATTCTCATCCCCCTGTTCTCCAGAGACCTACCATAAGCCATGTTGTCCTCCTCCTCCTATAAGAATTACTGCTTCCTTTTGTTGCCATTGCTTTTGGTGTCATGAAGTCTTTGCCCGTGCCTGTGTCCTGAATGGTATTGCCTAGGTTTTCTTCTAGGATTTTTATGGTTTTGGGTTTTAGATTTAAGTTTTTAAACCATCTTGGGTAAATTTTTGTATAAGGTGTAAGGAAGGGGTCCAGTTTCAGTTTTCTGCATATGTCTAGCCAGTTTTCCCAGAACCATTTATTAAATAGGGAATCCTTTCCCCATTGCTGTTTCTGTCAGGTTTGTTGAAGATCAGATGGTTGTAGATGTGTGGTGTTACTTCTAAAGTCTCTGTTTTGTTCCATTGGCCTATACGTCTGTTTTGGTAGCAGTATCATGCTGTTTTTGTTACTGTAGCCTGGTAGTATAGTTTGATGTCAGGTAGCATGATGCCTCCAGCTTTGTTCTTTTTGCTTGAGATTGTCTTGCTGTATGTTCTCTTTTTTGGTTCCATATAAAATTTGAAGTAGTTTTTTCTAATTCTGTGAAGAAAGTCGATGGTCGTTTGATGGGAATAGCATTGAAAGTAAAAATTACTTTAGGTAGAATTGCAGCTTTCACAATATTGATTCTTCCTATCCGTGAGCTTGGAAAATTGACAAATGGGATCTAATTAAACTGCAAAGCTTCTGCATAACCAAAGAAAGTAGCATTAGAGTGAACAGGCAACCTACAGGATGGAAGAAAATTTTTGCAATCTACCCATCTGACAAAGGTCTAATATTCAGAATCTACAAGGAACTTAAATTTACAAGAAGAAAACAAACAACACCAACAAAAAGTGGGCAAAGGATATGAACAGACACTTCTAAAAAAAAAAGACACTTATGCAGCCAACAAACATATGAAAAACACTCATCATTACTGATCATTAGAGAAATGCAAATCAAAACCACAATGAGATACCATCTCATGCCAGTAAGAACGGCAATTATTAAGAAGTCAGGAAACAATAGATGCTGGCAAGGCTGTGGGGAAATAGGAACGCTTTTACACTGTTGGTGGGAGTGTAAATTAGGATTAAACCATTGTGGAAGACAGTGTGGCCATTCCTCAGGGATCTAGAACCAGAAATACCATTTGACCCAGCAATCCCCTTACTGGGTATATACCCAAAGGAATATAAATCATTCTGCTATGAAGACACATGTACACATATGTTTATTGCAGCACTATTTACAATAGGAAAGACATGGAGCCAACCCAAATGCCCATCAATGATAGACTGAATAAAGAAAATATGATACATATACACCATGAAATACTATACAGCCGTAAAATAGAATGAGAGCATGTCCTTTGCAGGGACATGGATGAATCTGGAAAACATCATCCTCAGCAAACTAACACAGGAACAGAAAACCAAACACCGAATGTTCTCACTCATAAGTAGGAGCTGACCAATGAGAACACATGGGAACAGGGAAGGAAACATCACACACTGGGGCCTTTTGGGGGCTCGGGAGCAGGGAGAGGGAGAGCACTAGGACAAATACCTAACGCACGTGGGGCTTAAAACCTAGATGATGGGTTGATAGGTGCAGTGAACTATCATGGCACACGTATACCTAGGTAACAAACCTGCGCTATTCTGCACATGTCTCCTAGAACTTAAATTAAAAGAAAAAAAGAGTTACTGCTTCCTGGGCCTGCTGCGAAGCTGTCATTCTGGAACCTTCATTAGCCAGTTTCATGGCTGGAGTCATTTTTTCTCCTTGATTCTAGATTTTTCATGTCTTGAGTGTATTCTCTTATTCTTTCTAGTTTTTCGAGCTCATGTGAGCATCTCAGTTAGCACAACAGACCCCTAAGTCACTCCTAGACACTGGTGTACAATCAATATCAATTGCCTGGCCAATTGATTGATTGCTCTGTTGATAAATAACCAGTATATTTATTAATAGTTTGGAGGCAGCATGGAAGAAGCAAGAGTTCCCTAGCTGTGTGACTAGACGCATTTCTTAACCATCTCGAGCCTTTATTTCCTTAGCTGTAAAAAAGCAGACGATGACAATATCTACCTCACTGAGCTGTTATAAAGTTTAAATAAAATAACATAAGAAAAAAGTCTTACCCAGTAGATACCTGGGGCATCATAGCTACTTCGCAAGTGGCACGTGACACAAAACGGCGATTGTTTTTGGCAGGCGTCCCAGAGAAACTGAAGGTGGACCTAGGGGTGCTTCAGCAATCTGCCACTTGGCAACTGGCCAAGCAGAAGGTCCAGGAAGCTGAGAAATTGCTGAACAATGTCGTTTCTAAACTGCTTCCAACAAATACGAACATTTTGGGGTGAGTTGGTGCTTCAGGGTGGAGATCTTTGCTCTAAGAAAAGGGAATACACATCCTTGAGGAGGTAAGTTTAAGGTGAAAGACAGATGGACAAGCCTCGCTCCTCTCCCACAGAGCCAAGGTGGTCTGAGTGAGGCCAGACCCACCGGAGTTTGAGTAAATTAGAGGCAGGACTCCAGGGCCAATCTGGGCATCCTATGGGTTCAAGCTTCCGCATTCTTCAATTTCAGGGTCAGGGTGAAGGTTATATTCATCTTTACCCCTACCTGTTTGCTGGTGCATGGAGTCCCTTTCCAAAGAATAAAACTTCTTCTCCACATATAACTGAGGGTAAAAACCCAGATCCCCTTAGAGGAAGGGAAACTGGAGTCTACACCATGTAACCCCAGGCAGTGGATCCGCTCATAAACTTTTTTTTTTTTTAAGATTGAGTTTTCTCTTGTCACCCAGGCTGGAGTGGAATGGTGCGATGTCAGCTCACCACAACCTCCACCTCATGGATTCAAGCAATTCTCCTGCCTCAGCTTCCCAAGTAGCTGGGATTAAAGGTGCGCACTACCACACCCAGCTAATTTTTTTTTTTTTGTATTTTTAGTAGATGTAGGGTTTCTCCACATTGGTCAGGCTGGTCTCGAACCCCAACCTCAGGTGATCCACCCGCCTCGGCCTCCCAAAGTGCTGGGATTACAGGTGTGAGTCACTGCGCCCAGCCCCACTCATGAACTTTTAAAGTCAGACAGTTCTGGCCTCTAATTCTGGCTCTGACACTCACTCCCCTGGGAATCCGGGGGAAAATCACAGCAGCCTGAGCCTCAGGGTGCTGTACCATAAAATGGAGAGAATCAAACCACTGAGCAGGGCTATAGTGAAGGCAGGGGTGATGAGGTCCCAACGCTCAGCTCTAGGCTGGCACAGGGAAGTGCTTGGTAAGTGGCTGACACGGGGAGTGACAAGGGTGAATTGTGGGTGTCACGCAGGTTGAAAATCGGCAACTCCCGCATCCTGGATGTCAAAGCTGAACCGACTGATGATGGCAAAGGGCTTAACCTGAGATTCCCTGTCACTGCGGACGTCTCTAAGACCCTGTGAGTATGTGCTAGAATCTGAGATTTGGGAAAGGCAGCTCAGCCTGGCTGATGGATGCCCAACCTGGGAATGAGCCACCTCCTCCCACTGCTGGGAGACCCTGTGCCTCAGTTTCCCAATCTGTGAGTGAGAGGAGCCTTCTGGGTCTAAGATCTCAACCTTTAAAATGTTCTAAGGAACTTTGGCCATAACCAAGTGTCTTTTACAAACAATGCTCCATTGAATATAGTTTTGAAATCATGACATTTATCTGGCTCTAAAATTTGAAAAGTTGAGAAAACAGAAACATGTATTATTCTTTGGCAAAATTTCCTCCAGCATTATTTTGTCTCTCAAGATTCTCTCTAAATAGCAGTGACCATTACAGAAAAATGCCTGGTACACAGTGCAAAACCCAGGAGTACACGGTGGCAGTGTATAATAAAGTGTGTGTGTGCAAAATATAAGTTTAAACTCTTAATTTTAGCTGGGAGTGGTGGCTTATACCTGTAATCCCAGCAATTTGGGAAGCTGAGGTGGGAGGATCACTTGAACTCAGGAGTTCATGACCACTCTGGGCAACATGATGAAACCCTGTCTCTACAAAAAGTGTAAAAATCAGCCAGGTGTGGTGACGCACGCCTGTATTCCAAGCTACTTGGGAGGCTGAGGCAAGAGGATTGCTTGAGCCTGAGAGGTCAAGGCTGCAGTGAGCCCTGATTGCACCATTGCACTCCAGCCTGGGCGATAGAGTGAGACTCTGTCTCACAAAAAATTAAAAAATTTAATTTTAAAGGAGATAGAGAGACAAGAAATGAGCATGTATGAAAGAACTTCTGTAAACTACATGCACTAATGATGCCATCCCTCATTAGCTATGAGGTCTTGGGTACTTAGCCTCTCGGTACCAAGGTTTCCTCATTCAAAAAACAGGGATAGTAATAGTGTACACTTCCCTCAGCATTCTTGTGATGAATAAATGAATTGTAAATGAATCCAGATAAAATACTTTTTTAAGTACCTACACATAAATTGTTGTCAATAAATATTAACTACTATTGTTTTACTTATCAGTGTAATGTTGTATAAAAAATTCATGTGAGCTAAAACCAAGTGGCCGGGAGAAGAAGCCCCTGATATAAACATGTAAATCTCATGGAGGATATGGACCATGTTGATATTACCCGGGCCACGTTGACATCACACATAGACATTCTGACTCATGTCCACACAGGTGGAGGAACCCAGCGGGGCAACCTGAAGGACCCCTTCTAGGCTCTGTTCACTGTGCATCGTATTTCCTGCAGGCCCATCATTGGCCAGGTTGTCAAGCTGAATGCCTCCTTGGACCTCCTGACTGCAGTCAGAATGGAAATTGACCCCCAGACCCACAAGCCTGCTGCTGTCCTGGGAGAATGTGCCAACGACCCAACCAGCATCTCACTTTCCTTGCTGGACGCGTAAGGCTCCATTCATCTTAGCAGAGCTGGGCTCTAAGGGAAGCTGGGGACCCCTCATTTCAGCTCTGGTCCTATACTGGGAGGAGGCCTAGTGGTGAAAGTGTTCCAGCTCTGGAGTCAGGTTGGCCTTGGTTCAAATGTCAGCTCTGCCACTAACTTGTAAGTTTATCAGCAACTTGATTTCCCTAAACCTGTTTTCCCATCTTAAACTAGGGGTGTTAATAATAACTATCATAGGCTTCTAAGATGACCAGATGAGAAAATACAAATATTTAGTTTACAGCCTGGAACACGCTGCCTCTCTGCCTCCTGGTTCTCTCCGTTACTGGGACTGGAGTGTTGAGCTCGCCCACCATAATCATGAATTTGCTCATTTCGCCTTTCGACTCTGTCAGTTTCTGCTTCACACCTTTTGAAGATCTGTTGTTAGGTGCATGCACATTAGGATCGCTGTGACTTCTTGGAGAACTGACCCTTTTATTGTTACTTAACGTCCCTCAATAATAATAATAATGATATAATTATATTTACCTTCATGCCTCCAGCTGGGAGGGAGAGGGGAGAGTAAGTGCCTGCTGTGGGCTCTAATTTCAGATCGTCCCCAGATCATCCTCCACCCAGTGGAAATTTCTGGAAAGGAGATCTTGAAAACTTAATCCTCTCCATTTAAATCATTCATCTCTTTTAATCCACAAAATCTACATCTTAAGCTCTGTGCTTGAAAGAACAGGTTTGACTCAGGCCAGAGGGTGGAGGGAGAAAGAGTGACACTGGCTGCTGGCTGGGGGAAGATGAGTGATCCAGATGCCAAGGGCTGGGGCTGCTTGGCCTTTGGCCAGGAACAAGGCTGGGTCCTCAGCTCTGAGCAGAGGACACTCCCCTCACCCTGCACTGAGGGAGCTGAACACAGGTTTCCCAAAGACCCCTGAAAACCAAAGAAAAGCTCCGTGGTCGGATGTGAGTTGAGAAGGCCAGGATGTAAATTCAGAGCCCGGAGCCTGCTGGGTGCTGTCTTCCCAAGCAGCCTCAGGGACTCCATCCCGCGGCTCTGGGTCCATGCCCACATCTGTGAGAGGGCACCACTCTGTGGCTCCAGATACTTCCAGGGCCTTTCTTTGCACTTGTGGTCCAGCCCCAAGTGCTCCCCATGGTCGTGTAGGCTGTTTGATCTGGCCCACCCTGTATCCCCCTCACCCTCCCCTCACTCACTGTGCCCAGATACAGTGGCCTTTGTTCTATGCCTCAAATACGCTCTTTCCCAGCTCAAGACCTTTGTGTGGGTGGCTCTGGCTACCTAGAGCTCCTTCTTCTCACTGCACCCCGGCAGATTTCTGCATCTTTCAGGGTCTTCACAGGGCTCCTCCTGTTCTCTCCTAAGAGTCTGCTCTTGCCTTTTAAACACTTGTCACAAGTTCTCAATATATGTTTAACTGCATGTTCATTTCATTCATGCTTCCCACCAAAAATGTGTTGAGGCCAGGCGCGGTGGCTCACACCTGTAATCCCAGCACTTTGGGAGGCTGAGGTGGGCAGATTACTTGAGGTCAGGAGTTCGAGACCAGCTTGGCCAACATGGCAAAAGCCCGTCTCTACTAAAAATACAAAAATTAGCCAGGGATGATGGTGGATGCCTGTAATCCCAGCTACTCGGAAGGCTGAGGCAGGAGAATCGCTTTAACTGAGTAGGCAGAGGTTGCAGAGAGCCGAGATCGTGCCATTGCTCTCCAGCGTGGGCGACAGAGCAAGATCTTGTCTAAAAAACAAACAAACAAACAAAAATGGCGTATTGAGCATCTGCTATGTGCCAGGCAGGCACTGTTCTGGGCTCTGGAAAACTAATTGGTGATGGCAGACAAGGTTCCTGTTCTCGTGGAGCTTACCTAAGGGAAAGCTAAGCTGCCCTGGATCTGCGTTCACATCTGTGAGCATTACCTTTAATGGGGCACTGGGATAGTAAAGCTCTCTCTTAGCTAAGTAATCAGGGAGGGCTGCCCTGAGGAGGTGGCAATTATGCTGAAAGTTGAAGGTGGGAGGAGCCAACCTTGGCAAGATTTGTTTAGGTCCCCCATTAGGGTATGTTTGGACCCTTAATGTTTAGGTACCAGGTTAGGGGATGTTTGTATTTTGCTCATTCTGCATCCTCAGGGCCCAGCTAGGTTTCTGGTGCATAGCTAGTGCTCTGTAAATATGGGTTGAATGAATGAATGAATGAATGAATGAATGAAAAGGTCTCTGTGCTGAGACTCTCATGAGGTACTGGGCGAACCACTGTCAGATGTGGGATTCTAAGGGATGATCCATGTGGATGGGAGGCACTGTCTGTAGTTAGAAAGGCATCTCCATGTCCCTGGGGTTTACCTGACTCTGACTCCCCAACTTCTTGCCAGTCCCCCTGCCTCTTGCCCACTTGACCAGGCTTTAACAGTTCCCTGTGTTTTCCAGGAAAAGCCAAGTCATCAGCAAGTTAGTGAATACTGTGATCAACACGGTGAAAAGCACCGTGTCCCTCCTGGTGCTGAAGGAGGTGAGTCTCCCCCTCCTTGGGGCCCAGGTCCAGGCTGGTGAGGCAGGTGGGGGAATTTGCAGGCCTGGCTGTATCCTTTGGGCACTTCCTTTGGAGGTGAAAACTTCTCCTTGGGAGGTCAGCTGGATCCTCCTCCTCTACTAATCAGCCTGATGGGTAGCAGGGGAGGGCAGAGGCCTGACATTAGCTGAAATTGCCAGGTCCCAAACTTGGACCAGTCACCATATCCAGGTACTACCAATATGTTTTTGTAGCTAACATCTTCAACACAATTATACTTAAATGTGTTTCCTTAGAAGCATTTATTTTTAAAATAAAACTTTATGTCTCCATCATAAATAGAAAATTAATAACACATATCATACAATCAATGAAAAAAATTAACCCAGACTTATAAAATAGTTTTAATTGTTTTTCCATCTGTGCATCAAACAAAACCATAGGTACCATGTGCAGGATTCCTAGGCCCAAAGTTCCAGAGACTGTAAATCAGTCATCTTGGAAGGGGACCCAGGAATGTGGGTTTATAAAAGAAAAAATCCTCCAGGTGGCTCTGTGACCCACTGAACCGGAGGTTAGTTATATTCCAAGTGCGGTCCTCCGCCAGCTTCAGCCTCACCTGGGCGCTTGATAGGAATCTCAGACCCCACCCCAGACCTGCTGAATTGCAATCTGCAGGGAACCATGTACACACAAGAGCATGAGATACTCTGCGCTACAACCGCGGGGCATTTGACCCTTTAAGATTCCAGAGTTCCAAAGTTCAAGGTTTCTAAGCATATGGGGATGTTAACACTCTAGATTGTAGATTTTTGAGGTCCTAGAGTTCTGGTGTTCTAAGGTTTTAGGATTCTAACACACTAGCATTTCCAGATTTAAGACTTCTGGGATCCCGTTGTTCTAAAATCCTAAGGTTCAGGTCAGGTATGGTGGCTCACACCTGTAATCTCAGCTCTTTGAGAGGTTGAGGTGGGCAGATCACTTGAGGTCAGGAGTTCGAGATCACCCTAGACAACATGGTTGAAAACCTGACTCTACTAAAAATACAAAAATTAGCCAGGCATGGTGGCACATGCCTGTAAACCCAGTTTCTTGAGATGCCGAAGCAGAAAAATCACTTGCAGTGAGCAGAGATTGCACCACTGCACTCCAGCCTTGGCAACAGAGTGAGATTCTGTCTCAAAAAAAAAAAAAAAAAAAAAGACCAAGGATGGTGGCTCATGCCTGTAATCCCAGCACTTTGGGAAGCTGAGGCAGGTAGATCATGAGGTCAGGAGATCGAGACCATCCTGGCCAACATGGTGAAACCCCATCTACTAAAAACGCAAAAATTAGCTGGGTATGGTGGCATGTGCATGTAATCCCAGCTGCTCAGAAGGCTGAGGCAGGAGAATCACTTGAGCCTGGGAGGCGGAGGTTGCAGTGAGCTGAGATTGCACCACTGCACTCCAGCGTGGAGACAGAGCAAGACTCCGTCTCAAAAAAAAAAAAAGAAAGAAAGAAAAAATACAATACAATACAATACAATACAATAATACAGTACAATCCTAAGGTTCAAGGGTTCTAAGATCCCTAGAAATGAGCCTCTCTGTGAGTGGCAAACAATTTGTTCCCAGCTGAGGAGAATAATCTGTTCGTCCTCCTTCTCCTGACCCTCCTCTTCCTCCTCTCTCAGATATGCCCACTCATCCACATCTTCCTCCACAGCCTGGATGTAAATTTCATTCAGCAAGTCATTGGTAAGTCACAACCTGGGGAAGCTGGGGTCTTCTGAGGCAGGCATGGAGCTCTGTGCCCACCCCATAAGCAGTTCTCATCAGGGGACCCTGGAGAAGTAGAAGGACCCACCGTCCTAAGCAAATTGGGAGCTGTGGCTTCCCCTCCACAGACATCTGGGGGCTCTCTTTGGTTTTGGGGTCTCCAGGCATGGCTGGGGTTGCTGGGGCAAAATGGGGTAAGTAAAGGTGTCGAGACCCTGGAGGTGACCCTTCTATGAAAATAGCCACAAGTCAGCCAGGCACTCGCACCTGTAATCCCAGCACTTTGCGGGACTGAGGTGGGCAGATCACTTGAGTTCAGGAGTTTGAAACCAGCCTAGGTGACATGGTGAAACCCCATCTCTACAAAAAATACAAAAATTAGCCAGGTGTGATGGCACACACCTGTAGACCCAGCTACTTGGGAGGCTGAGGCGAGAGGATTGCTTGAGCCTGGGAGGCGAATGTTGCAGTGAGCGGAGATCATGCCACGGCACTCCGTCTGGGTGATAGAGTGAGATCCCCACCTCAAAACAAAACAAAACTAACAAAAACATGTGACAGAGTAAGGTCCCCATCTCAGAAAAAAAAAAGGAGAAGAAGAAAGAAAATAGCCACAACTCTAGTCCCTAGTCCTTCAGGAAGTCACTCTGCGCTACGTGCATGCTCTCACTGGATCCTTCCAACAGCCCTGTAGGGGGTACTGTCATTGTACCCACTTCCCAGACGAACAAACTGAAGTTCAGACGGTGGAGTGACGTCCCTGGGGTCCCACAACTGTCAGGTGACCTGCTGGAGAGTGGCAGCTATTGGAGTCTGGTCTCTATTCAATTTTTCAGTGGCAGAGACTAAGGACTCCTATTGATTTTGTTTCTTCAGATAAACTTCAGCAGGAAACCCAGCTGCAAACCCACCTCTGAAGAGGATGAATGAGGAGGACCACTGTGATGCTTGCTGGTGAGGAACCAGGCTCTGTGCCCCAATGCGCAGGCGCCTCTGGTGAAGCAAAAGCCAGGCATGGCTTCCCTTCTTTCTGTGTTAGCAGACTGCGCCTTCATCTCAGTCATAGACTGAACCCTGGCCCCAGTCCCAGGCTAGGCCCTGACTCTGGTCATACTCTGAACACTGAGCCTTTATCACTGAACTCTGATTCTGGCCACTGACTGAGCCTGGATCCTAGTCACAGACTGAGCTTTGATGCCAGTTATTGACTAAGCCTTAATCTTGGTCACAGACTGAGCCCCAACCTTGGTCTCAAATGGATCCCTGATTCTGATCACATATTGAGCCCTGAACCTGGCTCCAGTGGTGGCCTCCAATCAATCATTTTACATCTGCTATTGTTCTGAAGGAAGGTGAGGGGAATGAGGATGGGTCAGTGCCAGGTGCCAATGAAAGACCCCAAACCACAGGTGCCAGTTCCTTCTTCCGGGACTTAAAAGACATGGGATATTGTGGGAAAGAGCTGGGACGCTGGAGCCAGGTCAGCTTGGGTCCCACCAAGCACCCCATGGATGCTAGCTGTGTGTAAGGGTAGCCTGGCTGCAAACGTCCTAACCTCCTGTGGTCTCATTCTAGATTGGTTCCCAGGGGTTTGCCTCAGCCCCTTATAGCATCTACCTCTGGGAAGCTGCTGCCACCATCCAACCAGCATGAAAGCCCGAGTCCCGCAAGAAGGGCCTTCCCAGACGCCCCTTCTCCTCAGTCAGAACAGCAGCCTCTACACGTGTACTCCTGCCCCTGGCAATAAAGGCCCATTTCTGCACCCTTCTGTGTGGCTCCTTGCCTTCCCTCCATTTGGGATTTGTTGGTGGGAATTGGGGAGGGAGGTTGCGGGCTGCAACTGGGGTAGGAGAGACCTGGATCCAGAGCTAGAAGCCTCAGTGGGAATATCCAGCCCCATCTCCTGGTTCTATTAATGGGACTGAGACACAGAGAGGGCAAGAAACTAGCCCAAGTCACACAGCCAGTCTGTGGCAAAAGAGATCCCTGATCTATCCATTCACACCTTCAACAGGTATGTAGTGAGCACCTACTCTGTGCCAGACAGGCAGTGGGAACTGGAAAGTCACATTCTGAGGACAGCCCCACCAGCACTTTCCTCCATTCCTCTCCAGGTGCCCTGAGGATTCTTGGAGAATCAGGAGACACCAAGCATAACGAGTCAGTAGTATAAGGCAGGGTGACACAGGGTTGGAGGCCTCTTAGCCCCCCTGCCCTCTAGGGGTCCCGCTGAGCTGAGATGTCTTTTTCCAGGTGGTGCTGAGAGCCCTCAGTTTGTAGCACCCAGGGTTCACCCACCTCTCCCATCGCCTGAGAGCCTGTGCACCCACCTGCCAGCCTCCCTAGTGAGGTTGAGGACCCTGGAATGCTCACCTATCCTATGGAGATCAGCTTCTCCCTCCACCCAAAGCCCCTCCATCCACACTCCAGAATGCAACTCGGCCCATACTGTACCAGGCTATGGCAGAGAGAGCATCACACCGCTCATGGCAACACGTCATGGGGGCTGCCTTGTGCAACACATGGGCTCCACTGATTCCTTACCACATCCATGCACCAGAAGAGCCATTATCAAACTCATTTGACAGAGGAGGACTCTGAGGCTGACGGAAGCAAAGTGACTCCGCCAGGTCACACAGTGAGCAAGGGGCAGAGCTGCACTTGGAATCCACAGCTGTAGGGCCCCTGAATTTACTACAAATGGGGACACTGAAGCATAAAGAGGGCCCAGGCTCAGAAAGGTGACATCCTGGCTTCCAGGCACTTTGGCCGCTACTCTCGCCAGCCTCCAGCAGGTTTCACTTTCCTGGCCCAGGACAGATGAGGTGCTCTGGGTGCTGTTCTTCTCCCCCATGTGTGGACCCTCAGCTCTCCCTTTGCTGTAGAAGGGGCAAGACACTGCCCCTTCCCTGCAATGGCGTTGGCCTCAGCAGAGATGCAGCCCCGGCCACACGCTAATGCATGCCATCGCCTCATGATCCCAGCAGCCTCTCCTTTCCAGAGGGAAACCGGCACCAGGAACATTTGCCAATTTTGCCAAGCAGCCGTCTCATTATTCTGCACAACTCTGGGAGGGAGGGACCGCTCTTGTCCCCAAGAAAACTCATACTCAGACAGACCAAGGCCACACAGAAGACTGAACCCAGCTGCTGATTCACTCGAGGGCCTCCTCTCTGATGAAGGCAGCCTCACAGAGTCAGGTGACCGACAGGGGCCCTTTGATTCCCTGGAGTGGGAATCAAGCTGAATCCTCTCCCGAGCCCCTCTGCTGAACACCTCAGCTCTGGTGGTGACTGTGAGTTGCTTGGCACAGGGTGAAACTGCGGACTTGGGCAGATCTGAGCCCGACTAGTCCCTGCCACTTCCTAGCAGTGTGATCTCGGGCAAGTTACTTAACCTCAGCTTTCTCACCTGTCAAATGGAATTAGTAGTAAAGTCTCCCTCACTGGGCTTGTGAGGATTAAATGAGGAGTCAGTGAGTGGAAAGTGTTTAACCCGGGTGTCACGAAAAGTAAGCACAGGATGAACGTTGGCCTCTACACACTGAAACTACTGTTATGACTGCCATGCTCAGGTTTGTTGACTGACTGATAAAAACACTAATATGGTAGAAGAATCATGGTCCAAGGAGATCTTGAGTTTCTACCTTGTCTCTATGAGGGAGGACTACTAACTAACTCCCAATATGCATTCTTCTCTCCCCAAGTTTTGGCAGGACACATGGTCCCCAGCCAGAGACCACATCTCCCAGCCTCCCTTGCAGTTAACTGTGGCCATGTGACTAAGGTCTGGCCAATGGCATGTAAGCAAAACTGATCATGCAAATTCCACTTTGTGCTTTAAAAGGAAGGGGATTCCCTCCCCTTCTTTCTAGCATTCCCCCTTCTCTGCAGTTAGAAATGGAAACAACTGGAGCAACTGCCCTGGACCCAGAGATGGAAGCCCTGTGTTGAGAACAGCACAGCTGCTCCAGGAGCCCTAGACCACTCACCCCTGGGCTCTGAAGGGAGAAAGGAATGAACTTGCTTATTTAAACCACGATGTTGGGGTCTTTTTGCTAAGTCGGCTTTGCATGTCTGGCAAAACCTGCAGGAGCTCCGACAGGATGGTACGGGGAAAATATGCTCATGGAGCCAAAGACACATGAAAAGATGCACCAGAAGAAATGCTCTTGATTAGAGATAGCTCTTATCCAGACAACCTACTAACAATATCTGTTAAAACACCAGCTGGACTAGCTAATCAAATACCAAGATGGGAAATTCAGATTGCATTCTGTCTTGTGTCAAATGTGGCTTCATCTGATTGACCGCTATGTTCAGATGTGCAAGGACAAGCAGCCAGGTGGGACAGCCCAGAACGGCACTGCTCACCTTTACCTCACCAAAGCACTCTGCTCATCAGCACTGATGAGGCAGGAAAACAGGGTCTGGAGGCAGGGAATGGAAGTTTCGCCATGTTGGCCTGGCTGGTCTTGAACTCCTGACCTCAAGTGATCCGCCTGCCTCGGCCTCCCAAAGTGCTGGGATTATAGGCATGAGCCACTGCGTCTGGCCATGTTTCTCTTTTTCTAAACATGCCTCATGTAGAGTATCTCTGAATGCAGCTATGTAAAAGAGAACCAAACTTGAGTGACTTCTCCGAATAACAATGTGGAATTTTTTGTAAGAAAAGCTGAAGTCCATCTGATTTAAATGCGCGAAGAGGCAGCTACGTGTTTAGAGTTCCCCCAGATATTTTCACCTAAGTGATGCTTCCCTTCCTAAGGCTGACCAAGGCCAGTTGATTCTTTTAAATTAAAAATAAAGGCCAGGTGCAGTGGCTCATGCTTGTAATTCCAGCACTTTGGGAGGCTGAGGCAGGCAGATCGCAAGGTCAGGAGGTCGAGACCACCCTGGCTAACACAGTGAAACCCTGTCTCTACTAAAAATACAAAAAAATAGCTGTAAAAATACAAAAAAAATGGTGGCACTGCCTGTAGCCCCAGCTACTTGGGAAGCTGAGGCAGGAGAATTGCTTGAACCCAGGAGGCGGAGTTTGCGGTGAGCCGAGATCACACTGTTGCACTCCAGCCCAAGTGACAGAGCAAGACTCTATCTCAAAATAATAATAATAATAATAATAAATAAAATGTCCCACGTAAGGGATGGAGGAGTGTTTTATCAGCTCCCTTGCCTTTCCGAGGTTCCTTGCTATGAGGTTGAAGATCTAGGCTCCAGCAGGAGAGAAAGACCGCCTCATAGGAAAGCTGTAGAGATGGCAGGAACCAAGCCAACCCCAGGCTTCACTGCAATTTTACGTGCCTGTTATCAGTCTCTTTTAGGGCATTCTATATTTTGCGTTCTGATGTACCTAGGAGTTAAAACAGTTGTTAAACAGACCACGCTGGTGAGTATTTAGCTCTCATTTTATACAATTAACCAAAGAAACAAAGAAACAAAAACACCATGAAGTCCTGTATTTGTCTTTTTACTAGACTGGATGAACTCTGTCATATGAATAAGTACTGAACTAATCCATTTAAAGGGAGTCTTATTTTGGAAATATTTCAAATTTGTGCAGATGGAAAAGACTTTTTTTCTTTTAAGGCCAAAGACAAGAATGTCATGCTATCCAGGTACAATTTGCTCTCTGTTCAAAAAAACCAACATAGATGTAGAAATTTTATCCTTCGAAGTAGCTGTGTCTCAACCTGTTGCCATTGATTTCTTTGGAAATGGCTTTAGAAATTTCTAAGTTGCGCTGGGCGCGGTGGCTCACACCTGTAATCCCAGCACTTTGGGAGGCTGAGGCAGGCAGATCACTTGAGGCCAGTAGTTTGAGACCAGCCTAGCCAACATGGTGAAACTCCAACTCTACTAAAAGTACAAAAACTAGCCAGGTGTGGCAGTGTGTGCCTGTAATTGCAGCTACTTGGGAGGCTGAGGCAGGAGGACTGCTTGAACCCTGGAGGTGGAGGTTGCAGTGAGCTGAGATTGTGCCAGGCTGCACTACAGCCTGGGTGACAGACTGAGACTATGTCTCAAAAAGAAAAGAAAAGAAAGAAATTTTCAAGATGTCCTTGAGTTGTCTAACCATGGACATCAGAAGTTGTCTCCCCTCTACCATGTAGAATACTTGACCTTAATATTCTTCCAGATATAGGATACCTGCTTGTTTTTCCAAGTGTTTATTTACTGCTGCTACTGTTTGATTAGAATGTATTAAATTTTAAAATCTGCTGGAGTGGTGGGGGAGCAGGGAGAAATCCTGTAATGGACCTCATACGCATTTATTTCGCTGAATTCAAATTTTTACTGAGTGATCCAGTGAATGAGTCTTTGGATAGATGTGGCAACTGAGGGTCAGAGAGGTGACATGACTTGCCTGAGACCACATGGCTGGTCAGAGGCAAAATTGGATTTAATCCGAAGTTCATCTCCTCCATAGCTTTCCCTGGTAGCCAAAGATGAATGAGAATTTTCCTTGCTGACTGTATTTTGTGGCAATCCCACCTCCCACAGAAAATACACAAAGAGGTACTCAAAATTCAGGGTTTCTTTTGGGCAGTAACTAACTTGGGTCGGTGCCAAGCCTTAGTCCATGCTGTTCCAACCACCTAGGACACCTTTCCTTCTCCCTCACCTGTTGGTTAAATCCTCCTCAGCCTTCCAGACTCTCTGCTCAGGAGTCACCTCCCAGCTGAATGGGGACTGCTCCTTAATGTTTCCAAAAAAGAGTCACTATATTTCTCAACTTGAAGGTCTAATCAAGCTCGCTGTCACCAGCGTCCAATGCAGAGAGGACACTCAAAAAACATCAGATCTCAATGGCACGGCTTCCAGTCTCCTCATTCACCTCTCTGCCCCTTTGCCTCGAGGCAGGTGCTTCACATTCCACAGCCCCAGTGCCCATCAAAGGCGCAAGCACATAACCCATGATGAATTCATGAATTAGCAAACAAATGAATGAAACTTTTTGACTGTACACAGACCCCATCTCTGGGGTAGCTGAATGGGTGAATAAGCGGGAAAATTCTAGCAAACGAGGATTAGGGGGTATAGGAGACCTGCATTATTTTCTGTTAACCAGAGACAGATAATGGAGGACGAAATTGATGGACTGTGACCAAATGCATGGCCCCTAGGTGCACGATGCCAGGCTGGGGGGGGGGCAGGGCCAAGGCCACCAGGCCCCACTGGTGACTGATGTGGCCAATGAGGGGGGGTTTCCCCTCTGTGAGCCTCTCTGGGACCAGCTCTGGCTTCTTTCTCACCAAGCCCAGACCTTAAAGTAGGGGTGTGGTGAGGGCTTCCTGGAGGTAGTGGTGTTCCATGAAGGAGGCTTTGGGGAGGAGGAGGATGCTTTGAGAGTGTGAGGGGCATCTGCCCTCAGGGGGAGGGGCATCTGCCATCAGGGGACATGTGAGAAGAATGAAGGTAAAATCTAACTGGACATGAAGTTATCCAGAGAGTAAAGCACTCAACTCTCATGCAGCCTCTTTTGAAGCCTTTATTTCATTAAATCAATGCTGCCCATTCATATGACCCTTTCCAATGTTTGCATGATTTATACAGGATAACATCTCTGGATCCAAATTGCTGACTCTATGCCTTGGAACATTGTATCACCCCAGGAACATATCATGAAATATTTACCAAACTGGATCTTTCTGTTTACACTACGATGATAGAGTGTACATATTTCACTCCATCTTTGTCAGCAGATGGAAATTTTTATTTTAAATATTTGCTCTGTGAATGGGAGTAGAATAAATTTCATCACACTGGAAAAGCCAAAGTCCTCAAATTTGGGGAGCCCATTGTTATGCCAACTTGACAGACTGTTTTCTGAGCATTTTTTTAAAACTGAAAAATAACTGTGGTTTCCAGCTGGGTGGAAATACAGATCTAAGAATTTGCTCAGCTAGAATCACAATGATGCAAAAAAGTGGAACTGAGAAAAAAACTGAAAGGGATGTCAAAATATGATAGATGTTTATCTGTTAGACGTGACTCTTATTTCTGTGCTAGTGCATGCAAGAAATAAAATGCATTTTCAAACAAATAGGAAGGTTGTTGCGTATCTAGCTGAGCCAAGCCTGTGTGGGGCAATTCAGAGGTGACCTAAGCAGTACCTCTCCCACCTCAGCATGCAAGGAATGTGCTCCTGTACACCTGATGTAGGGGCTGGAGGGACTGAGAGGAGAAGAGGGCATGAGCTCTCCCTGCCATCAAGAAGGTACACAACCTCCGGTGGAGTATGAGTTTATGAAGAGTCAATCTGGTGCTGAGAAAAAGCACTTAGAGGAGGGGTCCCAGTCTGGAGGTGTTGTCCTTGCTGTTTGAGACTGGACAGCTCCCAGGCCCTTTCTGGGTCTCTCTCTCTCCATCTGTGATAATAGTAGCTCACTCTCACCAACAGTGTAAAAGGGTTCCTATTTCTCCACATCAAAATGTGACACATGTACACCATGGAATACTATGCAGCCATAAAAAGGGATGAGTTCATGTTCTTTGCAGGGACATGGATGAAGCTGGAAACCATCATTCTCAGCAAACTGACACCTTTTATGGCTGCATAGTATTCAGAGAGGGCCTGAATATGAATGTGACAGCTGCACACCGTCTTCCCACTTGGAGCCCCTCTTGGTCCTCCCCACGCTCTCTGCACCTCTCCATTTGATGCCACTCGTGATGTACAGATTCAAATATGTTGTTGACATTCCCCAGAGCCTTCCAGGCAGGAATGTTTGCTTTGAATGTATTGGATAGACGTGGTAAAATCAAGGGCTTTCCATCAGCTTCCTAGCTGTCTATCACCCAGTGCCACGTCTCCCCCAGCAATGCGATCACTTGCCATTTATAGAGTCTGCCCTTCTACAGAGTCATTGGGAATGAACCAAGAGAGGCCAGAGTGTCTTGACAGCCCACCAGAGAAATCCAGGTAAGCACAAGGCAATGACACCCTCCCTCCTACCTTTTCATCAGATGCTGAACCAGACTAAAGCTTTTGATACATGTTACCAGTTACAAATTGTGTTTGGTTCTAGCACAGAACATGAAAAATAGTGGCTTCAATCATGATGAGAAGCCCAGAGTTAGGCTGGCGGAGCCTGCCATCTCCTTCTTCAGCCACCCCTAGGCTGTGGCTTTCGTCTTCCTGCTAGTAATATAAGTACTGGGCTCCAGTCATCATGCTTTCTATTTGATGAGGAAAAAGCAGGAGAGGAAAACAAGATCACGATCATGCACTTTGCGCTGGGTCAGCCATGCTAGAGAACTTTTTAAGAAGCCCCGACCTACAATTTCCATTTATATCTTATTGACCATGCCTGGTTGCAAAAAAGGTTGGAAAAGAAAATTTCTTTGTTAAGCACATTTCCTCCCTCAAAAATAAAAGGATTCTGTAAATAAAGAGGGAAGAATGGGCGTGTGCCCTCGGCTCTCCAAACTTCCGTTTCCTGCGCTGTAAAGGAAGCATGTCAATATCTGTCTCATGGGATTGGGATGTTGTAAGGAATCGGGGCATTTCCCCAGAACCCAGCAGGAAAGATGCTCCCCAGCCACCCTCCCCTCCTTCAGACTGTCCATCTGTGAGTCTTCCAAGGGTACTCACTCTCAAAACCAGGGAATGATAAAGAGAAACTTTAATTGGCAAATCCAAAATTAACTTTCATTTAGTGGCACCAAGCTAAACGATTTTCAAAATGCTTGCTGAATTCTCCTAGTAACCTTTTTGAGTGAGATGCAGAGTAAAGCCTATAAAACTAAAAGGTGGGAGAGCCAGGTGCTGGTCACTAACTACAGCTGGCCTTAGGAAAACCTTAACCCTATCTGAGACTCAGTGTCCTATCTGTAAAATGAGTGTTGGGCCAGGTGCGGTGCTTCACACCTGTAATCCCAGCACTTTGGGAGTCCGAGGTGGGTGGATCACAAGGTCAGGAGTTCGAGACCAGCCTGGCCAACATGGTGAAATCCCATCTCTACTAAAATACAGAAATTAGCTGGGCATGGTGTTGCACATTTGTAATTCCAGCTCCTTGGGAGGCTGAGGTAGGAGAATCGCTTGAACCCAGGAGGCAGAAGTTGCAGTGAGCCAAGATCACGCCACTGACTCCAGCCTGGGCAACAGAAGGAGACTGTCCCCCCCAAAAAAATGGGTGTTGGGTGTGTAGGAATGAGTCCAAATGATTCCTTTACTCCCCGCCCCAATCTTCCTTAGCTCCATAAAAGCCCTCTCAGAGTGACTCTGAAGCTGACTCTACTTACCTGGTAGCCAAAGGGTACTGCCCGAAGATGCTACAGGTCTAGGCCTCCTCATCCTCTATTGGCTTCTTGCCCTGTTGTCTACTCAATATTTGAATATTTGACCTGCCTGTGTGTTTATTATATTGCATATTTTAATTTCTTGGCCTTTAGTCCCTTGGTCATTTTTTAAGCAGGAATCATAGGGTTTCAAATTGTACCTGTTTCGTTGCTCATGGATGTCCTTCTTCATTTTTATAGATTTCTATCTTTTATAGTTGACTTTAGTTGGGAGGGTTAGTCTGATGCAAGATACTCTCATGATCAAAACCAGAACTCTGCAGATGGAACTTGAGCTTAGATTTCACAAGGACTGTGCAACCACTCATTTGGGGTTCAGGGATAGGGTGAGAAGGATGAAAACAGAGAATGCTTTCATACTTAAAAAACATCCCAGGCATGGTAATCCATGGGATTACCTGTAATCCCAGCACTTTGGGATTACCTGTAATCATGGGATTACCTGTAATCATGCCTGTAATCCCAGCACTTTGGGAGGCTGAAGTGGGTAGATTGCCTGCACTCAGGAGTTTGCCACCATCCTAGGCAACACAGCGAAACCCCATCTCCCCTAAAATAAAAATTAAAAACAAAAATTAACCAGGTGTGGTGGTGGGCACCTGTAGTCCCAGCTAGTCGGGAGGCTGAGGCAGAATTGCTTGAACCAAGGAGGTGGAGGTTGCCGTGAGCCAAGATTGCTCCACTGCACTTCACACTTCAGCCTGGATGACAGAGGACAGCTCTGTCAAAAAAAAACCCAGACCTTCAGGACTGGTTATTCCCAGAAAATGCTTCGTGGGTCATAATGTGGCAGGTAAGTGCAGAAAAACACCTAAGGATATTCCTGCTGCTGGAATAAATGCAAGTGAAAATCTTGATCATGATGATCGTGATTCTTATGATCATTAAGATGCATCAACACAGTGGTGACCATTTGTGGATCACTTACAATGTGCAAGGTGCTGTGCTAAGTGCTTACCACAAAGGCAAGCGGAAGGTGTGAGTCTGTATCCTTTGCATTTTCCAGATGAAGAAAGCAAGGCGCCAGGAGTCTGGGTTGCCTACGGTATCCAGCAAGTAGATGGCAGAGCTGAGATGCCATCCCAGGTCTGTCTGCTCTGAAGCCAGGACATAACACTACCACCATTTTGCTGTAAAATGAGGGTAGTGTATCCTGCATCACATTGTGTGGTGAAGCAACTTGCCCTAAATCCCAGAATCCCACAGCTGGCAACAGGTGGGGGACTTCAGAGACCTTCGTCATAGCTCCAATGTTATGCAGCCTCTTGCAGCAGCCGTGGGCAGCCCTGCTGGGGAAGGTCATGTCCCTGCGAAAAAAACTGTGTCCAGCTTTTGGGCCTAAATACAGGTTGTGTGGCCTTGGGCAAGTGACTTCATCTCTTGGACCCTCCGTTTCTTGCTCTAAACTATAAGGAAAAGCATGTCCTTCTCTGAGCCTCAGTAGATCCATCTGTAAAATGGACATAGGTGAATAGATCCACATGAGTTCTGTGGCCACCTAAGACATAAGCTCTGGGAAGACCCTCTCAGAAAGCGTCCTCGCAACTGACCTCTTTGCCCTGATCACCCCGCAGGGACCTGACCCAAGATGCTGAGTATCTTCAGCCTCTTCATTCTCTGTGGGTTGCTTGCCTCATCCTCTGCCCAGGAGGTCCTGCCTGGAGTTTCTTCCCAGCTCCTTAATGGTGAGACTGTCCTACCTTGGGTCATGCAGTGCCCTGAGCCAATGCCAATTAAGCTCTCATTAGCATAGTGCCTGGGACACAGTTAACACAGTGAATTGTTAGCTGTCCTACTGCAACATCATTTAATCCTCATTTCCTGAGAGCCCCCTCTCTCCCATCTCCTTGCTGTGCTTTATCTATCAAGACCCACCATCAAAGCACCCAGCTCTGCAAGGACTGGTCCCTATCCCAGCCTTTGTACCTGCTGCTCCCTCTCCTACCTGTCAACATGGCTGCCTCCCTTCCTTCAGATCTCTGCTCAAATGCCACCTTTACAGAAAGCCCTTCCTTGACCTCCCTGCATAAATTAATCCCTCACCCTGCCTTTTATTTTATCCTCATAGGCTGAACTGTTATTCAGTGGCACAAAGTGGTTAAAACATTGAAATTTGGGGGTATACTATTTGGGAAATGTTTCCTGCTCAGGGAATCTCCAGGTGCCCCCCATTACCCCAAACCACCCCAGCTTCACCCCCAGAATTCTAACTTCCCCATGAACCAAACAACTATGGAGTGAACACCTGGCACAGCCCAGGGAGCCCAGGACTGGCTCCAGAGCTCTGGCTGCTGTCCTTCCTGATTGGCCAGTGCCCCTGCTGAGCTCATTGCTAAATACTTTGAAACTAACCCCTTCACGGCACCTGTTTACGCTTGAATTCTGCCTGTCCCTTTATTCTCCGCTTTTTCATCTGTCTCTCCTCAGCCCCATGAGAATGCCAGCTCCATCAGGGTGGTGCCCGTGGTGAACAGACTGGGTGCACGGCCTGGGTGCATGGTAGGCCCCTGTGAATATTCGCTGGATGATTATGTCTGGAATGAACTTGGCCAGAGCCCAGCAAGCCAGAAATAGCTGAACGACAAGTCAGAGCCACATATAGGATATGCTTAGAGGTCAAGGTTGTGTCTGAGGATCTTTAGCATCTGAATGTCTGCGTGGGTTTGGGGGTGGGGCATTCTTTACAGATTTAACTCAAGGACTCCTCAGGGCAGACTTTCTTCCCAGCCTGCAGACAGTTGGCCTCCAGAAATCATTGAGTAGTGCCTTCGACGGCATATCAGGCCTCCTGGGCATCTTGGGGACTCCACTCACCAATGAGATCGGCACTGTTAGGTGAGTGGCCTCTGATCACCAACCGCCCCTAGTCCAAACTGTTCTGGTCCTCTGTGGATTGAGCTATCCCCACATTTCCTGACCTCGCAGAGGCCCTTCCCTTGCAAAGAGCCCTTCCAGCTCTGATGGCCTGAGAGCTCCTGGTTGAGAGAAACTCCCACTGAGTGGGGAGGCAGGAGGCTCAGGCAGGGGACAAAGACACAGGGGTTCAGTCCCCTTGTCTGGGAAGAGGATGGCTGCTTACCAGCTGTAAGCATCTCCAATCTCCCCCTTTCTCTGAGCCTCAATATCTGCCATGTTCAATGGGGAATAATTTTATCTGTCCTCATGGGGCTGTTGTGAGCATTAAATGACATAATAAGTGTAAAATGTTTGCACAGCTCCCTGTCCTCAGTAAGCGTCCAATCACAGGTAATAAACAACAAGAATATGGTCATCATAATACCAGATGATGCTGGTTTTAGGGTTAGACTGGCCACTGCAGTGTAGAAGACCTGGGTCCCTTGTCTCACAAGCATCTTAAACTCAACAAGTCCAAAAACTCATCTGATGACTCCCACCCTCATCCCCTGCCCCAACCTGTGCCTCCCTGCCCAGCCCATCTCACCTAATGATGACTCCAACCATCCAGTTGCTCTGGCCATAAATTGTGATGTCCTCCCTGGCTCCTCTGTTTCCCTTGTACCTGCTTCCAGCCTGTCGCCAAACCACCCTGCCTTCAAATCATACCCAGGCAGCATCTCACTTCTTTTTTATGTTTATTTTATTCTTTTTTTTTTGAGACAGAGTCTTGCTCTGTCACCAGGCTGGAGTGCAATGGCATGATCTCGGCTCACTGCAACCTCCGCCTCCTGGGTTCAAGTGATGCCCCTGCCTCAGCCCGTACTCCCTCCCTTAGCTGGGACTACAGGCATGCACCACAACGCCCAGCTAATTTTTTGTATTTTAGTAGAGACAGGGTTTCACCATGTTGGCCAGGATGGTCGTGATCTCCTGACCTCGTGATCTGCCTGTCTCGGCCTCCCAAAGTGCTAGGATTACAGGCATGAGTCACCACTCCAGGCCCTCACCACATTTTTTCCACCTCCAATTATCTGAGCCTTATAGCCCCAGTTTCCCCCATTTCCACCCACCAGCCCTCATCTCCTCCATTCTGTTCTGTCAGTATCCAGAAAAATCTTTCTAAGAAGTGGAGCCGACCCTGTAACTCCCTTGTCCAAACCCTCCAATGTCTTCTCTTAGCCCTCAGAACCAAACCCAAAGTTCTTACCACTGGCCCTCAAGGCTCCATGCAATCTGGCCCTGACTACCTCTCCTACCTCTTTTGCTGTTCTCACCTCACTCACTGCTTGCCTGCCAGCCACTCGCAGCCTGTTGCTGTTCCTCAAACACACCAGCCACATTTCAGCCTCAGGGCCTTTGCACTTGCTCTGTCTTCTTTATTACTTTTATTATTATTATTAGTCTGAAATAGGGTCTCGGTCTGTCTCCCAGGCTGGAGTTCAGTGAGTGGTGTGACCACAGCTCACTGTAGCCTCAACCTACTGGGCTCAAGCCATCCTCCTACCTCAGCCTACTGAGTAGCTGGGACCGCAGACACTCGCCACCATGCCCAGCTAATTTTTTGTTTGGTTGGTTGATTTTTTGTTTTGCTTTGTTTTGTCTTTGAGACAGGGTCTTGCTCTGTCACCCAGACTGGAGTGCAGTGGCACAATCATGGCTCACTGCAGCCTTGACTTCTCAGGCCCAGTTGATCCTCCTGCCTTGGCCTCCAAAGTGCTGGGATTACAAGCATGAGCCACAGCACCCAGCCTTGCTCTGTCCCTTTCTTCTCCTACCTATCTGCATGACTCATTCTCACTTCATTCATGACTCTGCCCAAACATCACCTCCTATGATAAACCTTCCCTGACTACCCTGTCTAAAATTCCACTCTTCCCAATATTACCTTCCATCTTCCTGATCCTGTAGGGCCTTCTCTTCACTGTGCCTATCGCTTTCTGTATGTATTCATTTACTGGACTTATGCTCTTACATATACATACCTTCCCCAAGCATCTGCTATATATGGCTTCCAGCCTGCTTGGTGCTGGCCAAAGTGCTGAACGTGACTATTCTGAGATACGTTAAGGTAAGAGCTTCTTTTTGCTCAGGGATGTATTCCCAGTGCTTGTAACACATAGTAGCTGTGCAATAAACTACCTGGTTGATGAATGAGTAGCCATCTTTGCATGTATTCAGCTTCTTCTCCGCAAGGGACCTGCCACTGCACAAAGTGAGGTCCACCTGCAGCAGAAGCCACAGCCTCCCTGTGTTGTGGTGTTTCTTCACCCAGGATACAGGTGAAAAATCCTCAACTCTTCCAAGTCTCCATGGAGAGCACCCCTCAAAGAAATGAGGCCACTGTACGCATACCATTCACATCTGAGTTGATTGTGCAGTAAGTAACATCTCTGAGTCCCGCAGGCCCCATTGGCTTTTGCACAGGAATGGGGAGATGTGGGAAGGGGCCCTAAGCAAAAGTCTCAGCAACAGACTCCAGTCATCCCATGTATAGAATGAGAAGCCTGTAGAATACTTGAGTGCTCCCAGCTTGGGGTCTCTCTGGGGAAAGCAGGAATGTTGAGCTGATTTCCTCTCCGTATCTCCTCCAGACAGCCCCCACCTTCACGTATTTGGATTTCATGAGTCCACTTAGTTCTGATTGAATGTAACTGAAGACACGAACACAGAATCACCTCTGGACCCCAATTCCTTGGCACCTAGAGATCACCCCAGGGGCTGCGTCTGGCCCACTGATATATTTTGTCTGGTTTGCATGGTGTATCCGCAGAGGCCAGGCATTTCCCAGTTCACCACAGCCTTTACCACTCCCTGTGAAACTAACTGCCCGTCTACTTCATTCATTTCCATTTCAAACCTGGCCGTCAAGGCAATGGAGTCTGAGACCTCTAGAAGAGGACTTTCCGAGGTCAGGTGCAGTTTCTCAGTTTTGATAAGATGCCAAACTTAGAATCAACATTTCCTTCCTAACTGTCCCCAGAGCCAGAGGTAGCAGGTATTAGTTAGACTCCTGGAGCACAGAACCTCTGACTTAGCCACTGGCTGGATGCGTGATTTGAGGAAAGCCATTCTCATTCTCCAGCACTGAATGGCCTCTTTTGAAAAAATGAGAAAATGACCTTAACAGGCTGGTTTTGAAGATTCTGTGGCAACATGGGGAACCCTAGTTCTAGAAGCAAATGAGAATGTAGTAAGCTCTGAGCTTCTCTCCCACCTGCCTTCCCTCTTCCCCCCCCACAGGCTCCTGACCATGAAGCCCTTCACAGCTAATATGCAGTCAGATATAAAAGTTCAGATTCGTTTGGAGAAGAATTTAGGTGGCAGATATGAACTCGCCTTTGGGAACTGCAGGCTCTTGCCTGAGGCTATGTGGGTCCAAACTGGAGTCCCGTGAGTTCTTGATCTATTTTCCTCTGTCCAGCTGGTTATGATGATGCCTCTAGTGAGGTTTCACCTGAAAGATATTACCAGAACAACAATACTGTACAAAATTAGGCTTTGGTGTGTATGAGGATGTGTGTATAATAAATAAGACTTTATGTGCCTTTAAAATTTTGTTTTTTACAAAAGTAATGATTCTATCAACATGAAAAAGAGACTTACCAAATAGTACTGAGGAAAAAAAAAAGGATTGCTTGGCCATTTGTTGATAGTTAGGTTATTTCTAAACTTTTTGGGCCTAGCAAGATGGCTTATGCCTGTAATCTCGGCACTTTAGGAGGCTGAGGCAGGTGGATCACTTGAGCCCAGGAGTTCATGACCAGCCTGGGCAACATGGCAAAACCCTGTCTATACAAAAATTAGCCAGGTGTGGTGGTGGGTGCCTGTAGTCCCAGCTACTAGGGAGGCTGAGGTGGGAGGATCACTGGAGCCCAGGAGGTTGAGGCTGCAGTGAGCCATAAGCATGCCACTGTACTCCAGCCAGGGCAACAACCAAGACCCTGTCTCAAAAAAATTAAATTAATTTTAAAAATAAACATTTTGGGCCAGGTGCAGTGGCTCATGTCTATAATCCCAGCACTTTCGGAGGCTGAGGCGAGTGGATCACGAGGTCAGGAGATCAAGACCAGCCTGGCCAATATGGTGAAACCCCATCTCTACTAAAACTACAAAAAAAATTACTGAGTATGGTGGAATGCACCTTTAGTGCCAGCTGCTCAGATGGCTGAGGTAGGGGAATTACTTGAACCAGGAGGCAGAGGTTGCAGTGAGCTGAGATTGTGCCACTGCACTCCAGCCTGGGTGACAGAGCAAGACCCCATCTCAAAAACAAACAAACAAACAAACAAACAAACATTTTGCTATCATAAATAACCCTGAACATTTTGATACAGGAAACTTTTCTAAAAACATAATTATTTTCTTATTATAGATTTTTAAGATTATTCCAAAAGTATACACATTTCTGCAGCTTCTAAGTTTTAAGGCACTGCCAAACTGCTCACCAAATACCTTACCGATGGAACTGAACCAGGTGGCATGTCTCTAGCTGACAGTGCTCAGTTTTGTCCTAGACACAATCATTCCCTATTGTTCTCTTTTTCACAACATTTTTGATACATGCATGCCTTCCCCACACATCTGCTATGATGGCTTTCAGTCTTATTCACTCATTTGTTGCTGGGAAAAGTGCTGAATATGATTATTCTGGGGCACATTAGGACAAGATCTTCTTTTCTCTTGGAGGAAAAAATGCTATTATTTTCATTACCTTGATTGCCAGTAGGAAAGCATTTCACCATTTCTTAGTCTCTGACATTTCCTTTTCAGAGAAACTATCTTCAGAGGTTTTGCCCTTTTATTCACTAGAATTTAGTGTTTACTTCTAAATTTATAATCCCTTTTTTATGGACATAGGGAGGGGAGCACCACACACTGAGGTCTATTGGGGGAAATAGGGGAGGGACAGCGGGGGGGCGAGCAGGGGAGGGATGGCATGGGGAGAAATACCAAATATGGGTGAGGGGGCAGAAGGCAGCAAAACACACTGCCACATGTGTACCTATGCAACTATCTTGCATGTTCTGCACATGTACCCCAAAACCTAAAATGCAATAAAAATTAAAAAAAATAAAATAAAATAAAAACTTCTTTTTACATTTTATTTTTTTGAAACGTGGGCTCACTCAGTTGCCCAGGCTGAAGTGCAGTGGTGGTGCAATCTCGGCTCACCGCAAGCCACCCTCCTGTCTAGGCCTCCTGAGTAGCTGAGACTACAGGGGCAGGCCATCATCCCTGGCTGCTTTTTGTGTTTTCCGTAGAAACAAAGTTTCACAACGTCTCCCAGGCTGGTCTCAAACTCCTGGACCAAAGGGATCCACCTGCCTCAGCCTCTCCGAGTGCTGGGATTATGGGCATGAGCCACCTCACACAGCCCTTTTTAAATATATATATTTTTAAACTAAGGCTGAATCCACATTTAGCTGAATCCAGTGGTCACCACCAGTCCAATTTCTATCCTGTCTTCTTCTTTCATGAATTCTCTATTTTGATTCATCTCCACTGCTCACTGTTTCAGAAAATATCTGGGTGTGGAATGCTTCCTGCACACTTGCACACCTGGTCCTGTCCACCTGACATGCTCAGACATAAGCGAGAACCAGGCCAGATTCACAGCCCATCTCCCCTTTTGAAACCTCTGCAAATGCCTTTCTCTCTCATGATATACTAAAGAAAACAAGTCCCTCCTTTGTGGGAAATCTGACACCTCAGGCTGGAAGTAGTAGATCATGGCTGATTTCTATGCAAACTCTTCAAGAAATAAAGACGTAAACTCTTTGCCTGAGAATAAGACAGATTTACCCTCACATATTAAGGAATAGGGACTGAGTCAGGAACACAGAATACATGGATGCTTTTATGCTATTTCCTGCTTCTTTCTCCTTTCTAAAGAATGATATTATACTGTTCCTTCCATGAAGGCATTAGCCCTCTGTCAGAGGAGATAAGTCCAACTCTAGCATCAGATAAGCAGAGAAATGGGAAAGTGAGCAGGAAGGCGAGAACTCAGGATTGGCCAGGATGGTCAGAAAGAGCTTTCTGGAGGAAACCAGTTGGCTGGGCCTACAAGGGGCTAGAAATTGAAGAAGTCATTTCCAGAAAGAGATGCAAAATAGTCACAGAGAAGATAATGGTGGGTAACAATGATAAGGGCAAGGTGACTTAAATTGGGAGATTAATTTTAAGGAGCCCTGGAGTGTGGATTGAAGCAGTAGGACCCAGCTGGGTGATAGAATGTCATGGAAACAAGGAGCAGGCTTGGTGAAGTTCATGGTCATTGAGCAAAGAAGTGATGTGGAGAAAGGAGGGTCTGAGGGAAGTTAATCTGTTGGCATATTTTCTGCATCTTCATTTAGACTCACCCCAGCAGCAAAACTTGTTGTGGAAAACATAGAGAGAAACCTGAAAACCATAGTGGCCCATGATCTGGGACAAAAAGTAAGTATGCAAACCCAGATTACTTCAGCTTTTGAGCTGAGACTCAGAGCATGAGGGGTTGGATCTTCTTAATGAAGTGGGAGGAAATCTTTCAGGAAAGAGAGTTAGGGAGAGATGGAGTGGCACCTGCTAAGCTCCCATTCTGCAGTTGGGCACTGGTGAAATGTTTTACAGACATTGTTCAATTCTTCAGGTCAAAACCAGCACCCATGTGATCAGGAGTGAGTTGATAAATCTCTCCAAAACTCAGTTCCCTTATCTGTAAAACGGGGATAAGTCATCACAAAATTAACATTCACTAAGCACGCAAACACTGTGCTGAGAATCTGAAGTGAATTTTCTTATCTCATCCCCCAAACAATCTCATGCTCCAGGTAACAGTATCATCTTCATTTTCCAGATTTAAGAAAAAGTTCCAGAGATGGCCAATGACTTACTCAAGTCATACAGCTGCCAAGTGGCTGAGCCGACTTGTGACCCTAGGGCAGTCTGTCCCCAAACCCATCCACCTGATTGTCCCCAGAACGGGTTGACTGAGGAGAACTTGGCTTGGTCACTCCCACTGAGGCTTCATTGGTGGAACCCTCCTCCTGACTCTTGCCTACTTCCTTGTCTTTCAGGTGTGTCCTGTGATTAACAAATGGCTCTACAACCTGGATCAGCATGTGGTTAAGGAGCTGATTAGTAAGTGCTGGAGGTGGGAAGGGACAGGAACATTCCAGAAGAAAGCTCAGACCCCTCCCTCATCCTTTGTATCTCATTTTCCCTTACCTCACCCTGGCACTTCTCCTAGACCAAAAATCTCTTTCCTGCTAAAGTAGAATGGTCCCTAATAATAACAACCTCGATAAACTCAGCTGACATTTACTGAGGGAGCCCGGTGTGCCAAGGCCAACATGAAGCACTGCGCCTGCAGTAGTGATTGAATGCTCACCTTTAGCTAAGGACATCCTGATTTTAATTCTATTCTTCTCCCCAAAGCCTAGAGCAGCTGAGATATGAATGGAAGTCCTTTATCCTCCTAAAATTGTATGATGTTGAATGATGGGCAGAAAATTAATCTGGTTTCAGCCCAAAGACTGCTTCCTTTCAGTAGTCTCTACCTCAAGCATCCAAAGTTTTCATCTGCCAGAACTCAAAGCAAAAAACCGCAAGATTGAATCTCAGCAGCTCAGGCCCCCAGAAGCATTCCAAATCTCCCCCACCAAAAAAACCAAAAAGCAAAAAAACCCTGCGGAATTGAAAGGTGTACACCTTCATTCACTAAATATTCACTAGTCCTGCCAAGTGCTGGATGCTGGAGTTTCTAAAGTTCCCTCGGGTGGCTCTTCTGACCTCAGCTTATAAACCTCCATTGACTGGGAACTCACTACTTTTTTTTTTTTTTTTTGAGATGAAGTGTTGCTCTGTCCCCCAGGCTGGAGTGCGGTGGTGCGATCTTGGCTCACTGCAACCTCTGCTGCCAGAGTTCAAGCAATTCTTCTACCTCAGCCTCCCAAGTAGCTGGGATTACAGGCATGCATCACTACACCCAGCTAATTTTGTATTTTTAGTAGAGACAGGATTTCACTGTGTTGGCCAGGCTGGTCTTGCACTCCTGACCTCAAGTGATCTGCCCACCTCAGCCTCTCAAATGGATGGGATTACAAGCATGAGCCACCCACGGCACCCCACCAGAACCCACTACCTGTGAGGTAGAAAGCTTGAGGCAACTAATCTGGATGAACCTAAAAGCTCCCAAAGCTTATGTTCACAGGTCCACTCAAATGAATGGGACAGCCCAACCAACACCTTCACTCTGCTATTGGGCCAGCACTTTAGAGAGATGGGCAGGTGAATGGAGACTCCTGCTGCAATGATGGCAGCTTCCTCCACTGTCTCATTCCAATGTAGGAGCTCTTGAGTGATTAACTTAGGAGGAAGTGGTTGTTCCTAATCTATAGATAAGAAAAACAAGATCCAAGAACTTTAAGCAATTTATCCAAGATTACTTGGTAAAAAATAATAACAATAAAAGCTAAGTGTATCTTAAGTGCTTTACTATGTGCCAGGCTCTTTGTGGACTTTACATGTAACTTGATCAGTCCACACAACTCTATGAGCTAGGTATTATCACTATTTGCATTTTAAGGATGAGGAAACAGAAGCAAAGGAAGATAAAAATGTTTGCCCATATTTCCATGGAAGAAAGTGTCGGAACCAGAGTGAACCCACATTCTCCAGCTACAGAGTCCACACTGGTAGTCATTGTACTGCATGGATAAGAACTCTCAGTGAAGTCATCCAAGACAGCCAGTGGCAAATCAGAGCTTCACTTCAGACAGAGCCTTCAGACAGAAGGCTCCACTCCTTGGGCTCATTCCCCAGCCCCATTCTGCTCCCAGTGCTGCTCCAAGGGGGAAACCTCCCTGGCCTTTCTGATCTTCCTCCACCTCCACTGTCTGACGTATCTGTTTTACATTCTAGATCTGGTCCTGCTGCAGGAAAAGTACCAAGTCACCATCTAAATGTCCCCAAAGTGAAGGAGCTATGTGTGTACCAATTCGGTGAGCAACCATAGCATGTTTCCATTCCCTAGTGATGACCTTTGGGCTGTAGGATCATTACAGGTGTGTTACTCATTTGTTAAATTTCAGTTAAGCCTCTACTATATGCTAGACTCCACTCTACATGTTAGGAATGCAGCAGTCAATGAGATGAACAAGGAATCTGATATCCTGGAGCTTGCATTCTAGTTGGCAATACTAACAGTGAACAATGAAATAAACATATAATCAACTAAATTCCAGAGGATGATGGGTATTCAGAAGAAAACAAAGCAAGAGGATGTGAACAAATGTAACTGGGGTGGGGACAGAGAGAGAGGCATCAAATTAATACAGTCAGATTCTAATATAGAGGCTCTTTAGGAAACAAACATTTCAGCTGAGCCCTGAATGATAAGGCAGAAGGAGCTGCACCAAGAACCAGGAGGAAAGTATCACAAGCAAGAGGATGAACGTGTGCAAAGTCCCTGAGGCAGGAATGAATAAACTTGCTTTTTTGAAGTAAAGAAAGGAGGCTGATGTGGGCTGGAGTGTGTAGGGAGCTCAGTTTTAGGAGACATCTTTACAAGAGTGATATTTGGCAGAGAAAAGGAAGGGAGTTTCTATAAAAGGAGATGCCATTGTTCATTCATTTATCATGTATGTATTTGCAGCTCTTTGGTGCTGAATACACTCTGCTCAGGTGCCACCATCTCAAGTCTCTCAAAAATGGCACATCCACCACTCTCTTTCCTGCTTTATTTTCCTTCATAATGCTAATTATTATCTAACTTCGTACTATATTACCTGTATCTTTTCTCTCCCTCTCCAAAAGAATGTAGATCTCATGAAGTCAGGGACTTCATCTTATTCCCTGTTTTATTCCAAGTTCCAGGATTACAAAAATGAATCGCACATGGCCCCTGACCTCAAAAGCCCCAGCCTAGCAAGAGATAAAACAAATAATTAGGCAATTTCATGTGGGTTGAGGTGCTTAGCTGAGGTTCTATGGAAGTAGAGAGGCGAGACCCAGTTGCCTTGCCAGGTGACTTCCAGGAGTCTTTGCGGAAGAGGCTAGATTTAAACTGGGCATTGAAAAATGATAGACTCTCTTTGTGGGAAAAGACACTATAAGCAGAGGATACAGCATGTGCAAGTACACAGAAGTAGGAAAGGGTCTGATGCTCTGGGCAATGGCGGGGAGCTCTGGGTGGCTGCTCAGAGGTATCCTCCTCTGAGGAGTAAGGATAAGCTTGTAATAAGCTGTGCAGTACATGTGCTTTGTTAGAACAAGGTAACATGTGATGAATTGAGCTGTAAGAAAGCATAGTCCATGACAGGGGGCATAAAAAATTAAGTGGCCAGTACCATAATGTAATCTACATCCTTGAGTTGATTAGCTTAGTTATGTAATACCCTAAACCAATGCTGTCCAGTAGAAATATAACAGGAGACACACGCGTAAGTTTGAATTTTCTAGCAAAGCCATCTTTAAAGGGAAAAAGAAACAGGTGTTATTCACCTTACTAGTTTTTTATTTACCCACCATATCCAAATATTGTTATTTTAACATGGAATCATTGTAAAAGTAATAAAATATTTTACATTCAATGTTTGCACTAAGTCTGGTCTGATGTGTATTTTAGACTTAACAGCACATTTCAGTGTGGACTAATTGCTTTTCAAATGCTGATATCCATGCGTGACTAGCAGCTACCACGTCGGACGGTGCAGCTCTCTCTAAGCTAATTAGCTGGCAGTTGCAAAACGTTGAAAGGTCTAGGGCATCTCATGTGTTCCTGCCAATATATCTAGGCTGCCACTTAGCACAGAAGTCCCAAATCTGTGACCCCCATATTATATTCAGCTCACAGGCATATTTGGTTTTGCCTGTAAAGTGTTTTATAAATGTGACTGAATTGCCAATATTAAAAGTAATAAATATGTCTTTTGATTAACTAGGACACCTGGCGATATTTTGCATTATTGTTCTGTGAAGTAGGCCCAGGCGATGAGGCAGAGCCATCTTTATTGATGAGAGGAAGTCCAGGGAAACAATGAGAAAACTATCCAGATAGAGGCAGTGGTTAGGTGTCCCCACAGGAATAGACTTCAGCACCGTGGACAGCAGTCACACCAGCGCAGGGGGAGAGTGCAGGAGTGGAAAAGGCTGTCAGTTCTGACCCACAGAAAGGGTGTGAAATTTACTAATACCTCGATTATCTCACACAGAATCAGCTCCTGCATCCTAGTCTCCTCCATGGAATGTCCTCCACACTCCAGGCCCCCACCTGCGTAGATCGTGTTGATTATTCAGCTGATGCTTGGAATTGCATGACCCTCCCTGGACCCAAAGATCCCCTACTTCTCCTGGCATGGAGGTCATTTCCCTGTACATCCTCACCAGAACCCATGTGCTGATTCCCTGTGATCTTCCCGCAATAAATTTTAGCAGCTCTAATCTGCAAACTGTCCGGCTTCCACAGGGCCTTGTGGATGGGGGCAACAGTAGCCAGAGGTGGTGGCGGGTCTGGTCATGATAACAAAAGTCTGGAAAGCAGCGGGGGGGATACTTGGGTTAATTTATTCATTATCTCATGAACTTATGAACACTCTGGAATGATTTTTCCCAAAGTAAAGCTAATTAAATTTTTAAAAGGCTTCCCATCTTGTCTGGGATGTTTTCTGAACTGATTTTGTGACCTTAGATGGCTCCATCCTCGGCCACAGTCTCCTCACTGTGCAGTGAGAATTTTGGTCTCATCTTACCAGTCCCCTAAGGCAAGAACAGACTACGAAGTTGTGGCTCACGAGAGAAATCTTATCCTGGCCCTGGTAATCCCATTTTTCTTCACTGTATAACCAAACTTCTCAAAAGATACCCTGCCATTCACTGCCTCTCCTTCCTCACCTTCATCCACTGCTCACTTTTTTTAAAGATGGAGTTTTGCTCTGTCACCCAGGCTGTAGTGCAGTAGTGTGATCTCAGTTCACTGCAACCTCTGCCTCCTGGGTTCAAGAGATTCTCCTGCCTCAGCTTCCCGAGTAGCTCAGACTACGGGTGTGTGCCACCATGCCATCAGATTCAGGAATTGGCAGCAAATTTTTCTATTTTTAGTAGAGATGGAGTTTCACCATGTTGGCCAGCCTGGTCTTGAACTCTTGGACTCAAGTGATCCACCTATCTCAGCCTCCCAAAGTGCTGGGATTACAGGCATGAGCCACTGCACCCAGCCATCATTTTTTTTTAACAATCTGGCTTCCTCCTCCAAAGTATTATTCTAATTTAATTATCACGATAAACCTAGGAAGTAACTGTTGTTTTCTCTTGAATAGGTGAGAAAACTGAAGCTCAGAGATGTGCAGTGACATGTGTAAGCTGCACCTCTAAGAATAAGAGAGTCAGGACTCAAACCTATGTCTGCCTTAGAATGAAAGTCTGGGTCCTCATTGGGCCTGTGGGCACATTGGATGTGTCCATATGCACGTTCCTGACCCCATCCACAGCACTCTCCCCTTGTCTCACTTGCTCTGTTCACATTGGCTTTCTTGTGCTGCCTGCTCAGCTTGTTCCAACCCCAGGGCTGAAAACTGAATTGGACTTTTATCTGTCCTGTTCACTGCTTGGGACATGGAGAGGCTCAATGAAGCCTGCCAACTCCCTGATAAATAAATGTTCCCTCTTGGGAGCTGCCACACACTGCACAAGAGCATGGAGAATGTCATCCTCAGAGGCACACAATCCCTCTCCCAAAGACGGTTCCCCAATTCCCAGAGGATCCAGATAAAGAAATTTAGTGCTGCATCTATCTCCAGCAACCATGAGAAGTTAGGATCAGCTAAAGCAAAATAAGCAAATATTCAGGGATACATGTTGGAGAAAACTCATAAAAGGGGGACTGGGATCCAAAAGTTGAAAATGGAAGAAGAGAGAAAGCAGTTTGGTCCCTTTGAGAAAGGCAGCAAGAAGCAGAAGAGAAGCCAAGTTGCTTGAAGAAAAAAATTAATCATCAAACAGGTTGAATGTGCATTTTTAAAAGAAGGGCTCATGCCCGTTTCATCTTCCCTACTGGCTGACATTTAAGGTCAAGTGAGGCTCTGCCTGGCTGGTTACCCTTAATGACCTGCTTTCCTCCTTTCCCCCTGAGAACATCCCTGCTAGATAAGCCCCGGGGCTTGGCAGGTCAGTTCCTGCCCCCTTGCGGTCCAGAGTGTTCATGGTTATGGTGAGACCTGCAGTCTTCAGCCTATCTAGTGGATCAACTCACTGAAAATTTTGCTGTTTGCCATGTGTGTCCCACGGAGTCTTAGTGGCCTCTGCAGAATATAAGAGGAAATGCATCTGGACAGAATGGGGTTGCAGACCCCAGGAGGAAGGGCAAGGGCTGTAAGTGAATTTATCCAAAAACAAGGTAGAGCCTCTCACAGCCAGGTGGCCCAAGTTCAAATCCTAACTCAACATTTATCAGCTGTGTGTCCCTGGACAAGTGACTCCAGAGTCAGGGCTCAACATGTGCCTGCCCTTATTATTCTTTCTGCCTTTCCTTGCAATGCCTATGGCTGGGGAAGGGGGGCTGAGGATCATGTTGGGCAGCAGAATGGGGTGTGGAATGGAGCAGCTGGTGGGGAATGAGCAACAGCTCCTCTGAGCTTCCTCCTGCAGGCTTAGCTACCTGGTTCCCATCCCATCCACACTGCTCCCAGTTGAGTGGATCTGGGGATTTTACTTAGCATCCCTGTGCCTCTGCAAAAGGAGGCCAATAATAACAGTACCTAGTGCAAAGGGTTGTGTTGAGAATTCAGTAAGTCGTTATGGGTGAAGCACTTAGCTTGCCCCTGGAGCTCAGACAGCACTCAATAACTGTTAGCCGGTATCACTGTTATTATTGAGGCTAAGTGGTCTTCACACATCGTGTGTATCAGAACCATCAAGACGCTTATTCCCAGGATAAGCGTCTGGGAGCCCCTCCAGAGACTGACTCAATTCATCAGAGGTGACACAAGAATCTGCATTTTTACAAGCCCATCTCTCCCTCGAAAATTTGGTGATGCTCCCCTGGAAATTCCAGCTTTTCCATTTTCCCTTTGCCCTCTCCAGGCCACCCTCAGAACGCAGGAGAGGTCAGCTCTTCCTTTGTCAAACTTAATAAGCCATTTACAAATGGTCCCCACTCTCTCCTCCCCTGCCATTTTAAGGAAATTCACCTTTGGGTTAAAGTTCCAGCCCCTATTCCTCTATACCTATTAAGCATATGTATATTGTATGTTAAACATATATATGTTTATATATATACACACACATATACATATACACACACATATACATATATAAATATATCTATAAAGAATGGAATGAATGAATGACTAGATGAATAATGAATTCCATTCCTTAGAAGAGTAATTCTCAAAGTATGGACTGAACCCCCTGCATCATCTCCCTAGGACGTTCATCCTGAAGGCAGCTCCCAGCACCTCCCCCCACCCCCTACTAAATCAGATTCAGGAATCTGCATTTAATGCCTCTGCTTCCTCTGCTGTCCTCTGGAGTTTGGGGACCTCTGCTTTTGCTAGGGGCCTGGAGTTTTCTTAGAGCCCCAAGGAAGGGAAGTGGCCACCCCAATTGGCCATTGGAGATCGCAGGTGTGCCTAAGCCTGCTTGGCCCAGCGTTCTGTCAAGGGAGGTTCCTGCCACCTTGTCCCATTGGACAGCCCCTTCCTGCAGCCGGGGATATGAGCCAGGGCCTCTCCCTGGGGACATGGGTACAGACATCTCCTCCCGTAGATCCAGCCACTACTGTCTTCCTTTCTTCCTCCAACCCGCCGAGCCCTTTCCCACCTGAGGGCCTTTGCCCTCATGCTTCCCTCTGCCTGGCTCCCCTTCCACAAGTTTATACTCAAGCCTGGCTCCATCTCCTCCTCTCCTCCTGAGCTCTGCTCAAATGTCACCTGAGAGCTTCCCTGGCCCTGGTCTAACGTGGCCTCCTTGCTATTTCCAATCTCACACTACGCTTTTTTCCCCTTAATACAATTTGTAGTTATTTGGTTTCTTGTTTATTTCACCTTGCTCTGATTCCCTCGTCAGATGGTAAGGTGCTGGGGAGTAGAGTGACTGTTACTCCCTACAGTCAAGCACGGTGCCTGGCACATAGTCGGTCCACAAGAAATAATGGTTGGGTGGATGGACAAATGAATTTTTTTTTCAAAGTCAAACTTCCTGAAGCCAATTTCCCAGGAAAGCGAGGGTTTTAGCACTGAACCCATGGGCATGCCTTAAGAAGTCCATGGCAATCCTGGTACCACGTGCAACATTTTTTTAGCCAAGTGCGTTTTTTTTTCTAAAAGACAAACCAAAGCTTCCAATGCATTTTCAAAATGTTACCCAAGAAGCAAAAAGCTTGTTTTAAGGAAATCTATTTGGACTAGTGAAGGAGGCTGCTAATGTGTGAGGCTCTGTGGTGTCCTACAGTGCCAGCGTCTAAGGAAAACAGTGTCTGAGGCAGTTCTGGGGAAGGCAAGAGAGCCTGCTGGGATGCCAGCTCAGCCAAGGAGGAGGATCATGATAACATGGTTTTGAGCGCTGGGCTAAGCACGATTTGCTTTAATCCTCACTACAGCTCTGAGGTGTGCACCATGATCCTTTTACAGACCTGGGAGCTGAATTTGCCAAGAGGCAGAGTCAGGAATTGAACCCTTGTCTTCATGACCCTGAAGCACATGCTCTGGAACAGCATGTGACCCTGTGCCAAGTTGGCTCCAAATCCAGTCCCCAGTTCCTGAGCAGGGCCTTCTCATCCTTCCAAATCTATTCTCTCTGATCATGCATCAAGCTCTAAAAATCCACACCCTCCATGTTGTCCTTTCATTAGGATCTGCTGCCCTGAGAATCACAGCATGTGATGAGGCAGGACCGACAGCCCCCACCCCATGTTAAGATGTCCAAAGAGCCAAGGACAACAGATTTGTTCCCCCCGACAATGCCCACTCTTCTCTATTTTCTTTACCAAAAAAATACCAAAATTCTGATCACTTACATAAGACCAGGAAGCATAGAAAGATACATTTCTAAGTAAGTAATATTCTACAAACATCTCCAAAGGGAGCATGAACTGGGAGAAAGGACCTCAAATGGGGAAAGCCAGCACCCTGAACCAAGGCTTTCTCGTACAATCTCTTACAAAACCAGAGTGAATTGCCCAAGATTGGCCCCAAGGCTTCTGTGAAATTTGAAAAGGACATGCCCATCCTTCATTCGCGTGGGACCCTCCACGTCCCCCGCAGCATGGGGAAACAGCACAGGGACAGTGACAAATGCCTTTTCTCAGAGCTCACTGCAATGGAATGGTGGGGCCCAGACCCCCAAGACCTGTGCCACTGCAGTGGAGTGGGCAAGAGAGTGGGGCAGGGAGTGTGGTCTAAGAGGATGCAGGAACCCTCCCGGCCTGGGAGGCATTGCATGAAATGTGGCTTTTGCTCTGTGTGCGGTAGGAAACTCTGGAGGGTTTTGAGGAGAGGAGTGGCATGGTATACCTTACATCTTAAAATGACTGTTCAGGCTGCTGTGTGGAAGAAATTGCAGGTAGGCATGGTTAAAAGCTGGGAAATCTGTAATCCCAGCACTTTGGGAGGCTGAGGTGGGCAGATCACAAGGTCAGGAGTTCGAGACCAGCCTGGTCAATATGGTGAAAACCTGTCTCTACTAAAAACACAAAAATTAGCTGGGTGTGGTGGCACAGGCCTGTAGTCCCAGCTACTTGGGAGGCTGAGGCAGAAGCATTGCCTAAACGCGGGAGGCAGATGTTGCAGTAAGCTGAGATCGTGCCATTGCACTCCAGTGTGGGCGACAGAGAGAGACTGTGTCTCAAAAAAAAAAAATGCTGGGAAAGTAGTCTGGACACACTGGCAATAATTTGACCAAGCTGATGGTGGCTGAGGACTGGTTGTAAGACGTGATCATGTTCTGTCAGTGTCAGCAGGACCTCCTGACAGGTGGGCTGTGGGAGATGGGAAAAGTGGAGGCAAGGGCAACTCCGTGGGCTGGGACTGGAACAACTAGATGGACTTGGCACCATTTCCTAAGATGGTGAGGACAGGGGACTGAAACCGAATTCTCTCTGAATCCCAATCCAAGGGCTTCAAGGTCAACCTGATGCCTTGGCTTCAAGACTCTGTTTCTCTCTTGTAAATCTTATCCAGAAAGATAGGACCCATCCACCCAGTCATTCATTCATTTGTACTATTAATGAATGTTCACTAGTACTTACCATGTGGCAAACATGGGAGGCACCACAGACATGAGGATTAATTAGTCTCACACCCTGCCCTCAAGAAACTCAAAATTTGGAGGAGATTCAGAGGTCAGCCATCTCCACTCATCAATTCAGACTTTTAGCCATTCAATAACATTCATTAGCACTCTATTTCTGGCAAGCAAGTATCGTGGTAGGGATTGAAGTGGTTGGTTTTGCCCTTAAGAAAGTCTTAGTTCAATTGGAGAGCCTGGGGTTAGCCATCCTCACTCATGTGTCATAAATTCATTGGTTCACTAAAGAGTCCCCAACATCCAGCCTGTGCCAGGGCCTGGGAGAGCACTCCTGTTGGATGACCCAACAGTAGACTCTGGTGAGCGTCTCCAAGCAACAAGGCCTCCCTCTGGAACCCTGACCTCCCCACAGGGCTCCACTTGCTGCTCTCCAGATATGAGCAGGCCCTGGTATGACCCCTGCTCTCCCAATATGACCCAGCCAGCTGCCAGGGTCCAGGGCACCACCTCCCTGCAGCATGCTGGGGGCTAACTCTGATATCATCTTCCTACAGAAAACCATGAGCCCATCCTTCCAGACTGCCACTCTCAAAGCCATCTACCCAGGCCCCATCTGACACTCTTGACATCTGCAGGTCCCAGACCCTACGATGCGTCCCCTCCGGAGGCTCCTCATCCTCCTCAGGTTGCTGGCCTTGCCCTTGACCCTGAACAAGCAGCCTTGGTCTGGCCTGGCCCAGGCCCACACAGAGAGCAAATCCACCCTGGCAAGAAGTAAGCTAAGCCCCGGGCTCTGCCTGCTGCCCACGGGGTTTGGGAGGTGGGAAGGCATCATCTGGGGTCACCACTAACCTGCTGGGTGAATTCAGGTTAGTCAGTTACCCTCTCCTTTTTTTCTCAGACCTGAAGTACAGAAAATTGAGGTTGTGTTGATCATATGCCAAGTTAGAGCACACCATCATTGGCACAAATGCCAAGTTAGAGCACACCATCATTGGCACAAATGCCAAGTTAGAGCACACCATCATTGGCACAAATGCCAAGTTAGAGCACACCATCATTGGCACAAATGCCAAGTTAGAGCACACCATCATTGCCACAAATGCCAAGTTAGAGCGCACCATCATTGGCACAAATGCCAAGTTAGAGCGCACCATCATTGGCACAAATGCCAAGTTAGAGCGCACCATCATTGGCACAAATGCCAAGTTAGAGCACACCATCCCTGGCACAGAGGACTGCAAAGTCCCCCTTCTGTTTTATTTTCTTATTTTCCCCCTTTATCCCTTTTTCTCACTCTCAAACACTTACTGCCTTGGCAGGCACTGCAGCGTGTTTAATGGGTGTATTTAAATATGCCTGTGTCCTTGTGTGTGCAGCATTTTAGTTCACATTCATTATATTGCCATATATATTCCATTTTGTTCTGTTTTAATGGTTTCACTCAACACTATGCTGGTGATATCTATGTTGCTTCAGCTGGTGCAGAAAGAGCCATAAGGTTCATCCACCTCAGTAAATTTGGCTGTTCTCCTATGGATGGACATACAGGTTGCCTCTAACTCTCCATGATTATAAACTACACTGAGATGAACTTCCTTGCACATGTCCCTGTCACGCCTATGGGAGAATTTCTCTGGGATATACCCAGAAAGAGAGTGGCTGGGTCCTAAGGTAGAGGTAAACTCAATTTAACCCAAACTGCCAGAATCCCCTCTAAAATGGCTGTGCGGTCTACACATGCTCCAGTGAGAAATGAGCATACCTGTCTCCCCATGTTCCCCAGCACTGAGGAGTACTCAGCTGTATCAGTCAGCTAGGGCTGCCCTCACAAGATACCACAGACTGGAAATTAAACAACACACGTTCATTTTCTTGCCATTCTGGAGGCTGGAAGTCCAAGATCAAGATGCAAATAGGGTTGGTTTCTGGTGAGGACTCTTGCTGGCTTGCGGAAGGACACCTTCTCGATGTTTCCATACAGCCTTTTCTCCACCCATGCAGAGAAAGAGATCTCTTCTGTTTCTTCTTCTTCTTAGGACACCAATCTCACCAGTTTAGGATCAAACCCTAATGACCTCGTTTAACCTTAATTAGCTCCTTAAAGACCCTATCTCCAAAGACAGTTGCACTGGGGAAGGAGAGGATGCAATCTGGTCTATGAAACTTTTTTTTTTTTTTTTTGCCATTTTGATGTATAGTTGAGTGATAACTACTTGTTTTAGTTCGACTTTATCTGATGAGTGGGAAGTTTGAGTGTCATAATTTTGTTAACCATTTTGACTTTTTTTTTTTTTTGAGGCAGAGTCTTGCTCTGTCACCCAGGCTGCAGTACAGTGGCACCATCTTGGCTCATGGCAACGTCTGCCTCCCAGGTTCAAGAGATTCTCCTGTCTCAGCCTCCTGAGTAGCTGAGATTACAGGTGCGTGCCACCATGCCTGGCTAACTTTTGTATTTTTAGTGGAGATGGGGTTTCATCTTGTTGGCCAGGTGGTCTCGAACCCTTGACCTCAAGTGATCTACCCACCTTGGCCTCCCAAAGTGCTGGGATTACAGGTGTGAGCCACTGTGCCTGGCCCCGTTTTGACTTATTTGAATTCCATATTCTTACCTTTTGTCCATTTTTAAAATTTGCTTTTCTGTTCTTTAATCCTCTTTGATTTGAAGAGACATTAGTTAATTCTTGACATTAGCCCTTTGTCAGATTTATGCATTGTGAGTATTTCTCCCAAACTGTCATCTACTAACTTTATAGGTCCTTTACTGAGCAGGAGTATTTTCAAGCTCATCAATATTTTTTTATAGTTTGTGTTTGGAGCGTCTTAAGACCTTGCTCCTACCCCAGACATATTCTACTTTGTCTTTTTCTAATAGCTTTATGGTCTTACCTTTCACATTTAAGATTTTAACCCATCGAGAGGCCATCTTTTTGTATGTCTGTGTATGTAAGGCAGAGATTCATCTTCACTTCTCTCCATCTGAGTCAGTTTCCCAAACTCATGTATTAAATAATCAAATTCCAAAAAATGAGGACTCACTTCTGAGCTCCTTATGCTGTATCTGTACATCTGTTTAATGCCAATAACACAATATTGTACATACAACATCTTTGTGAAATGCCGTTTTATCTTACAGACCTGTATTCTTCCAAATGAATTTTAGAGTGTGTACATTCCTTTAAAAAATTCATCTGGGCAGGGCGCAGTGGTTCATGTCTGTAATCCCAGCACTTTGGAGGCCAAGGTGGATGGAACATGAGGTCAGGATTTCAAGATCAGCCTGGCCAAGATGGTGAAACCTCATCTCTACTGAAAATACAAAAATGAGCCAGGCGTGGTGGTGGATGCCTGTAATCCCAGCTACTTGGGAAGCTGAAGTGGGAGAATTGCTTGAACCCAGTAGGCAGAGGCTGCAGTGAGCTGAGATCGCATCACTGCACTCCAGTCTGGGCAACAGAGTGAGATTCCATCTAAAAAAAAAAAAAACTCAGGGCATGGTGGCTCCCTAGCCCTTTAAGAGGCTGAGGTAGGAGATCACTTGAGCCTAGGAGTTTAAGACCAGCCTGGGCAATATATCAAGACCTTGTCTCTACAAAAATAAAATTAGAAAATTAGCCAGGCATGATGACACATGCCTTTTGTCCCAGCTACTTGGGAGGCTGAGGTGACAGGATCACTTGTGCCCAGGAGTTTGAGACTGCAATGAGTTATAAACGTACCACTGCACTCCAGCCTGGGTAACAAAGTAAGACCCTGCCTCTTAGAAAAATTATCTGGCAATTTGATTGGCGTTAAAATTAATTTGTTAATTTAAAGACAGTTGATATTTTAGACTTCCCAATCATAAATTTAGCGTATCTTTACATTTATTCAGATTTTATTATACATCCCATAATTTTAAAGTCCTATCAATGTGTTGTGCATGATTTGTTAACATGATTCCTAGAGAATTTAGTTTTCATTGCCATAGTAAGTGCTACCTAATTTTCTATTATATTTTCTAATTGGAATTGCAGGTACAGATGGAAGGAAAGCTGTTGACTTTTTCTGATATTCAAAAGTCTTGCTGACCTCTTACAGTTTTAATCTTTTTATTTATTCTGCAGTTTTTTCTATCTAGAGGATTATATTGTCTGTAAATAGTGATAGCTTAATCTCTTCTCTTCTAAACCTTACACTTCCCATGCCTTTTTCTTATCTTGCATTGTAGCCAGAGCCTTCGACAGGAATGGAAATGCATCTAGGATTCTCCTCCAAGTATATTTTCTGTAGGTTTTGGAATATAGTTTTTATCACATGAAGCCTGTTCCTTATGTCCATAGTTTTATAAATTTTTCTTAATCATAAGTCAGTATTGACATTTAACAAATGTTTCTCTGCATCTAAAAGTTAATCACCTTTTTCCTCAAATCTACTTAATGATAAATTATATTAATAGATTTTTCTGCTGCTGAACTTTCCTAATTTTTATAACGTACTATTAGATTTCTTCTTCTTCTTCTTCTCCTCCTCCTCCTCCTTCTTCTTTTGAGATGAAATCGTCCTGCTCTGTCACCCATGCTGGAGTGTAGTGGCATGATCTCAGCTCACTGCAATCTCCTCTTCTGGGTTCAAATAATTCTACCACCTCGACCTCCTGAGTAGCTGAGATTACAGGTGCCCCCACCACCATGCTCAGGTGATTTATGTATTCTTAGTAAAGACAGGGTTTTGCCATGTTGGCCAGGCTGGTCTTGAACTCCTGACCTCAGGTGGTCCACCTGCCTCGGCCTCCCAAAGTGTTGGGATTACAGGTGTGAGCCACTGTGCCTGGCAAGATTTCATTAGTCAATAATTTGTTTAGGATCTCAGCAAACTTTTCATACATAAAACTAATATGTAACTTTCTTTTCTTGCTACTGTCCTTGAGGCTAGGAAACTTATACTAACCTCAGAGAATGAATTTAACATCTTTCCGTTTTCCTATTTTCTTTCACAGTTTTCTCTTTATAAAAGTTTGATAAAACTCTTGCATAAAAACTTCTAGGTCAGAAGCTCTTGGGGAATGAGATCTTCAATCACCATTTTTATTTATTTAGAAATTTCTTAATTTCTTTCTTTCTTTTTTTTTTTTTTTTGAGACAGAGTTTCGCTCTTGTTACCCAGGCTGGAGCGCAATGGCGCAATCTCGGCTCACCGCAACCTCTGCCTCCTGGGTTCAGGCAATTCTTCTGCCACAGCCTCCCAAGTAGCTGGGATTACAGGCATGCGCCACCATGCTCAGCTAATATTCTTTTGTATTTTTAGTAGAGACAGGGTTTCACCATGTTGACCAGGATGGTCTCGATCTCTTGACCTTGTGATCCACCCGCCTTGGCCTCCCAAAGTGCTGGGATTACAGGTGTGAGCCACTGCACCTGGCCCAGAAATTTCTTTTTTTTTCTTTTTTTTTTTTTGAGATGGAGTTTCGCTCTTGTTACCCAGGCTGGAGTGCAATGGAACGATCTCGGCTCACCACAACTTCCGCCTCCTGGGTTCAGGCAATTCTCCTGCCTCAGCCTCCTGAGTAGCTGGGATTACAGGCACACGTCACCATGCCCAGCTAATTTTTTTTGTATTTTTAGTAGAGATGGGGTTTCACCATGTTGACCAGGATGGTCTCGATCTCTTGACCTTGTGATCCACCCGACTTGGCCTCCCAAAGTCAGAAATTTCTTAATTTCTTTGGTTATGAATGTTTTCCATTTTTCCTCATCAAAACTTGGCATTTGGTGGTTTGTCATAAATGTATCTGTTTCAATTAGGTTATTGAATATATTGGTGTATAATTCTGAGCTCAGGAAACCTCATTTATGCAATGAGTGCAGTTAGAATATTAGTTCACAAAGCTGCTTTTCAAACTTAAATGATGGAAAGTATGTGAAAAGTGCTTTGACTGTGCGTATGTTTATTGCTATGACCCATAGCAGCTGCTCGGCAGTAACCCAGAGTTCTCGGCATAGGGCCTGATCTCAGGTAGAGTCAAGGCAGTGAAATCATAATATCAGTTAGAGTGCTTAGCTGCAGGCAATAGAAAAGCCAACTCAACCTGGCTTACACAATAAAAACGTCATCATTTTACATAACTGAAAGTCAGAGGTAGGACAAGCTCCATGTTTGGTTCAGTCATGAGTTCAAAGCTCACATCCAGACGAGATTTTGTCCATTTCTCAGCTCTGCTGTCATCACAGTTTCATCCTCATGCTGGTTCCCAGTGTGATAGGAAAATGGTGACCCATGGCCATTGGCACTATGGGCTGTCTTGCCCTTTTCCAATAGGAAAAAGAGAAAGGAATTTTCCCCTGAAACATGAAAGATGAGATCTCCTGTTTGGTCTGATAGAGCCAACATGGGTCATGTGCCAACTTTGAACCCAAAAGAGTCAGTGAGGGTGAGGTACACATGATGATTCAGATAACAAAGCCTTATCTAGACCAGGAATTTAAGGGAGTACTTGAATCAAATCAGGGTTCAGATGAGGAGGTTAGAATGAACACATGGATAAATGCATGGATGGATGGATGGATGGATGAACAGAGGGATGAGTAAACAGATGGATCATGGATGAATGGATGGATGGACGGATGGATAAGTGGATGGATGGATGAATGGATGGATGAGTGGCTGGATGAGGGGATGATATTGGATTGGCAACCACTGGTGTCTGCTACTCACAAATTCCCAAGCACCACTGTAATCACGAACCAAGAACCACTGAGAGTTCTGGGCATACCTACAGGTTCACTCTATTCTCAGAACTATTTGTTTAATAGTTGCTTAAACTATTTGTTTTTAAACTAGTTGTTTAAACTCTGTTTAATATCTCTCCTAGTAGACATAAAACTGGTTTGTGTCCTCAGTGCCCAGCTTGGGGCCTGACACCCAGTAGATGCTCAAAAAATCTTTGTTGGATGAATGAATGAACTAATGAATGAATGTTTTTAATATTCCTCATAAAAACCCTGTGAGGTACTGCCCCTGTTATACAGATCAAGAAACACAAGACCCAGGGAGATGACAGAGCCAGGATTTGAATCAAGATCTGCCACTCCAGACACATTCTTGTTTGTAGGCAACAGAAACAAACATTGC
>CM052652.1:124878802-124913798 GCA_028533165.1 Leontopithecus rosalia | reverse complement strand
AATGGTGCTGTCTTGCAGGAGGAGGATGGGGGCGACAATGGTGCTGTCTTGCAGGAGGAGGATGGGGGCGACAATGGTGCTGTCTTGCAGGAGGAGGATGGGGGCGACAATGGTGCTGTCTTGCAGGAGGAGGATGGGGGCGACAATGGTTTCTGCTGCTCTGCAGTAACCCAGAATTCTCACTGTGGAGTCTCATTCAGGGCAGGTCAAACCAGTGAAATAATGTGCCCTGTGGTACACTCTGAGGTTCATCAGGGCTGGGTCCTCATCCCAGGCAGGGGGGTCTAGAGATGAAATAGGCAGGACTTAAGCATATCCATAGCTTTAAAAACTCCCTTCCTTTGGTAGGTTGATTCTTTTCTGGTGGGAGCTCCACTGGGTCCTGCAGTTTATTCTAGACATGTTGTGGAGCAATTTACATCTATTATGTCCATACTTACCCACCTATTTTTCTCTTCAACCAACACTGACTGCGATCTACATCCCATATGTTAGCTCTGTGCTCCAGAATGAGATACAGTGTTGGGTGGACTTTAACCAGAACACCCCGCTTTGAGCAGCTGTTTCCTGCCAGACCCTCTGTGGGTGTTTTTCTTTATTTCTCACAGCAATCTTGCAAAGCATAATTTCATAAATGAAGAAGGCGGATCTCCATGGGGAGGTGGTGACATGCACTACTCACTAAGCAATCAGAGCTTGCACCAGCCCACAACCCAGGTCTCCGAATCCCAAGCCCCCGACCTTTTCCATGACATTGTGCAAAGTCAGTGGTCCCTGTGCATTTCCAGTTATTGCCCAGGGCCTCATAAAGCACAACGCAGAGAGCCGAATCCAGAACATCCACCTTGGGGGCAGACTGAATGCCTCGGCACAAGTAGCCCCAGGGATGGTGGGCTGGCTAATCCATGGCACAAAACTTCAGCAACAGCAAGAGAGCAGGTGAGACCCTGAGTTCCATCCCTGGCCCTGGGACTCATTACAGAGCTCTAGGTTGAAGGGTAGAGCTGATGCGGGGAGGGGAGGTGCAAGGTCTGTGAAAAGGGAAGGTAGGAAGGTTGAAAGAAGAGAAGGTGGAAGACCCATAGGAGAAAGACTGGGGACCCAGTTGTGCAAATCAAAACTGTGTGGCACTGTCAGGGCCACTGTGGAGCAGCTTGCAGGACTGCTGCACCTGGCTCTTGCCTTCAGAGCATCTGTAAAAGAATCACATTCCAAATCCCATTGCCAGGCCCTCTTTACAGACAGGCCAGCCTTGTTTCCCAGCAGGAAGCCTTCCCTGTTCTGAGGTCCCTCACCCTTGCGGGGCCTTTGCACTTTCCTTGTGCAGCATCAACATGACCAACATTTGGCTGGACTATGATGGGATCCAGATGTCTTTCCATAAGGAGTGGTTCTCGGCAAACATCTCACTTGAACTTGACCTTGAACTGAGACTGTGAGTCATACAGAAGCAGCATCTGAGAGGTGCTGGCCTTCCTTGCAGGGAACCTGGGAGCTGGGGGGAAATTGGGCAGCTTGGGAAATCTAGATCTTTCTGATCCCAACCTAAATTCAAATCCTGGCTTCCAAAGCCACTTGCTGTGTGTGTGACCTTGGGCAAGTCATTTCACCTCTCTGAGCCTGAAATACGGATGGCAATCATTTGTCAGTGGAGGGAAGTCATTTGCTCATTCAAATCTGTGAGAGTTCACTACACCGGGCTCTATTAAAGAAAGAAAAGGGAGAACTGCTATAATCATCTCATGCCCCTGCTCACTATCCTCCTCTTCAAACTGTCCTTTGACATCCACTGCCCCCAAGAAAGGGAGGATGCAGCTAAACGGGAAAGATTTTTAAAGCAGAGATTAATTCTCAATGTTTAAATTTCCAGAGGCCTATTTAAGGGATTTTCAAAGTCACTCTGGCTACAGCCATTTTCTCTTTCATCATTGACTTCAGGATTTAACTGTGCCTAGTTTGTTGAAAGGACTCAGGGTGCCAGGGGAAGCCCTGACAGTGGACAATGCCCGTCTTTGCCAACATGGAGATTTTGCCATTTTCTCTACCTTCTCCCCTTGCCCTTCCTCCTCCCTCTTTTTCATATACAGGCCCTTTGATAACAACATCATAAAGGCGTGTGCACACATGAGCATCGTTGTGGAGTTCTGGCTGGAGAAAGACGAGTTTGGCCGGAGGGATCTCATGATAGGCAAATGCCATGCAGAGCCCAGCAGTGTCCACGTGACTATCCTCACCGAGTAAGGCCCCGGTTGCCCCTCCGCAGAGCTGGGCCTCCTTCCTGACAAGCCCTAGCTGCAGCGTCACTTCCCCACCATCTCCTAGATGAGTCCAAAACAGATCTCATCCTTCCCCCAGGATCTGTTCCTCCTCCTCTGTCCCCATCTGTGACGGCCCTGCCACCCTCCCAGATTCTTCTTCTCCTCAGATTCTTCTTCCTCCTCACTTCTCAGGCCCATCGTCACCAGTTCCCATCAATGACTTTCCAGCAGCCCTCAGCTTCTCTCTTTCATCTCCATCCCTACAGCCACCGCTCCAGCTCCTACTCCACTACCTGGAGCACTGCAAGAGCCTCCTCCTGACTTTTTCTGGCTCAGATCTCCCCTCCTGCACTCCATTCTCCACCCTGCAGCAGAAGTACCCTGCAGCAGAAATAAACAAATTTCTAACACAGAAATCTGGCCATGCCCAAGCTCCTGCTCCAAAGCCTCCAGTGGTTCCCAGTGCCCTCTGGATAAAGAGCAACTCCCAAATCTCACTCAAGGCCCTGCTTGTCCTCTCCTCTGCCAACTCTGCAGCCCTTTGCCCTCCACCACACACCATACATTTTCACACCACTGTGCCTTTGCACACGCTGATCTTCTTGCCTGGAATGCCCTTCCCATCTTCTCTGAAGCTCCTCCTTATCCCTCATTCATTCATATATTTCCCAAAAAGCTACTGTAGGCCGGTACCATGCCTGATGCTAGGGATACAATGGTGAACAAGACACAACCTGCAGCTTTAATAAAGCTGCATAGACTGGCTGACCCAGTCCTTCAATTTCAACTGACTATCATTTCCCTGAAGGCAAGATTTGTGCCTGAATCATCTCTGTAATTCCAGAATGTCAGGAGCAATGAAGACCTCAGTGGATGTCTATTCATTTGTTCATCAGATATTCATTGAGTACCTAGATTGTACCAGACGCTCATGGGGGAAAGTGTAGGGGACAGACTGTGGAACCTGGTGCCCTATTGCCATCGTTCTAGTATAACCAGCACTTATTAGCTGTGTGACCTTGGGCAGGGTCCAGGCTACCCCTTTGCGTATCACTGACAATGGTACTTCCGGCATAGGGCTGAGTGATGTTTAAAAGACTGTGGAAGGTGTGCTGAACGTACCCTCCTGGCCTTCATACTGCCTGCATTGCTCCGTTCTGTTCTGCACAACTACCTTTCTTTCTAGGGCTATCCCACCAAAGATGAAACATTTTCTCCACAACTTCATAGAGAACCTGGAAAAAGTTCTCCCACACCTGGTAGAGAGTCAGGTAAGTTGAAAAAACCTTGGCATCATGAGCATCCTTGAGTCTGAGGGTAAGGGCATATCCACTGGCAATTTAGAGAAGGATTTTCAACATTGGGTTTTAGAGTTTGAAAAATCTCAATTTAAAGTTTCAGTTTGGCTGGCTAGCCATGTGCAGAAAGCAGAAACTGGACCCCTTCCTGACACCTTACACTAAAATTAACTCCAGATGGATTAAAGACTTAAACATAAGAGCGAACACCATAAAAACCCTAGAAGAAAACCTGGGCAAAACCATACAGGACACAGGCATAGGCAAGGACTTCATGACTAAAACACCAAAAGCATTGGCAACAAAATAGACCAATGGGATCTAATTAAGCTCCAGAGCTTCTGCACAGCAAAATAAACAATCATTCAGTGAAAAATAAATAAACAAATAAAGTTTCAGTTTGGCCATGAGTTTTACCAGCCTGTCCTTGAGCATGAGACTTCACCTCCCTGAGCCTCAATGTTCCCACCTATAGCATGGGAACCCCCACAGTCCTTATCTTACACGGTGAGGATTTGGGGGGCAGAGCACGGAAGTGCTGTGCATGACATTGAGCAGATAGTCAGCACTCACTACAACGGAGCCACTCTGGCCACGCTCCCTATTGGAAAAGTCCCATGGGGTTGAAGCTTCCAGCCACAGGCATGTCAGTGTTCCTTTTCCAGTTCCAGGTCTGATCCTTCTCTCTGTGCTGATGGTCCAGGTATGTCCTCTGATCAGGGAAATCCTCGAGCAGCTGGATGTGAAACTATTGAAAAGCCTCATGGATGAGTGTCTGGTGCATCCAGTGAGAACTCCTTAGGACTGGCAAGTGGCTGAAAGAGGTACCCCCGGCCCTGGAGCCCCCAGGGAGGCCTACTAAGGGGCTTGTCTGCATATGCTATGAGAATACTTTAGAGGTGACCGTGTTACGATGGCCACGCTGTCCCCCAAGAGAGCTAGGACAACAGAAGGCACCCCTACCAAGCAGGCTGTGCCCTGCCAAGTCACTGCAGTCTTCAGGTTATCAGAGCTTCTAGCTTCTCCCAAGATCTCCACCCAATCAAGTAGGGAGCACCGGCCTCACCCCAAACCTGAGACCACCTCTACTCCAGTTACAGATAAACAGTTACAGTTCCTGCCCACATAGAATTCATACACTAGCGAAGTGAGGACACCGAGAAGCAAATAAATTCAGCATCATTTGGGGAGGGTTTTCACATGAATGCTTCTGGCACCTGCCCTTGGTCACCATGGATGGATGGATAAGGGTTTCCCCTCAGTGCAGGAGTTGGGAGGTGGGCACGCTGGTGACAGATGCTACCTCTTCTCTTTACAGAACAGGAGGCTGCTCATGAACCAACCCACCATGAATCCAGCCAACCCTCCGCATGCCAGGCTGGAGAGTCCCCCAGCTGAATACTGCTGGTCAGGAGAGTCCACATCTTGGGACCTCAATTCTCCCTTAGAGTGGGGCTTCTGCCACCCTAAAGCCTTTACCCCAGACTCTGTGGACATCCCATTCTTTCCCACAATAAACTCTATCTCTGAAGGGTGTAGAGGTCCCTCCTGCCCGGGCCCTGAGTCTTAGGTCTAGAAGTCAGACCTGATGAAGTATTCTCCTGAGAGCAAACATCCCTACAGTTGCTCATCAGCCCAGAAATACCAGGGAAAAAAACCAAACACTCTTGGCCTCTATTTTGCAGCCAGAAGCCCATCTACAGCTTTGCTCTCGATGCAGACAGGGGCCTGTTGAGATTTCTCATTCTCTCATTTATCCATTCCACATTAACTGAGCACCCAATATGTGTCAAGAATATGGCTGAGCTCCAGGGGTTGTGGAGAGTGGAAAAGCAAAAACGTGGGTACCAAACACATCTGAGCTCACCTTCAATTCAACCCAACCAGCAGTTCCATGAGGGTGTAAGTGCCACGCAGCATGGCGACCCATGAATCCCAGCCCCAGCATACAGCTGGCACAGAGTGCGCGTTTAGTAAATATTTGTGTCCCAATGAGTGGATGAAGTCTAGTCTTAGGATTCACTAGCTGTGTTTGGGACAAAGCATGTTTCCTTTCGGTCTTCATCATTTGCAAAATGGGAATAGAAACCTTGTGAGATGTGGAGCGACAGGAGCCCTTCCACACTGCTGGTGGGAGATTAATTCTACCATCACTTTTAAAAGCATCTCTTAAAGTTCAACATAGGCTTGCTTCACAGCTCAGCAATTCCACTACCTACTGTATTCTCAGCAGGTTAGGGTTTTAGATCACTGTGTGTGCCAAATTATATTTATGCCCTTATAAAGCTGGGCAACATGTTTCCTTGTGTAAGAAATCTTTAAACCACATGTGCTGGCACGGAACTGCTGATATTTACTTCCAAATTTTGATCTGGTTGCATTAGGTATTTCAACAGTGACCTTCAAAAGAATCAATTTTTAAGATTGTCTTTGCGATGCTTACTTGTATTGTAAGTCATCACTGGCTTATACCTTATTATGATAATTTTGAAACAGTTACCTTATTTCATCCAGTAAGAAAGCATGTCTTTTGACACCTAAGGTTTTTGGACTTAATTTTAGAACATAAATCTCTGTAAAGTACAATTGTATTTTTTAAAAATTCCCCATCATTGGAACTGACATACCAAAGTCGCATCAAGATATAAAGTTGAATGATGTAGGTAATTATGACATAAAAGTTATTTTCATCTGAAGCATTCACATAATTGAAGTAAATGTGATTTCTCCTTGTGGGAATGACCTCAATTTTCCACCTCAGTTGGCTAGTGTAAAGGTAAAGAATATTAACATGTTATGTCCTCAAGCAATGAATACTTAAGCACAAATAATAGAGTAGTGTCGATTTTCCATGGCCTTCTGTTGCATTGAAATTTATGCTACTTAAATGGTTAAATAAAACTGTTGAAACCTTTTACATGTTGACATTCAGAATGTATCTTAAACTACTTCATTATGAAAGTTGAGAACATTTAACCACTATTTGTTCTGTTACACATTTTGTATAATAAAAATAGGTAAAAAATATATTAAAAAAAAAACAAAAAAACAGGGCCGGGCACGGTGGCTCAAGCCTGTAATCTCAGCAGTTTGGGAGGCCGAGGCGGGTGGATCACGAGGTCAAGAGATCGAGACCATCCTGGTCAACATGGTGAAACCCCGTCTCTACTAAAAATACAAAAAGTGGCTGGGCACGGTGGCGCGCGCCTGTAGTCCCAGCTACTTGGGAGGCTGAGGCAGGAGAATTGCTTGAACCCAGAAGGCGGAGGTTGCGGTGAGCCGAGATTGTGCCATTGCACCCCAGTCTGGGTAACAAGAGCGAAACTCCATCTCAAAAAAAAAAAATGCACGTGTGTAGCAAAAGGCAAGGAAGCTCATAGCAGCAAGGCAGGATGCTTAAAAGGCAGGATGCTTAAAAGGAGTCAAGCCATGAAAAACTATTTGCGATATATTTCACATGTGATGGGTTTCTGAGAAATGCTTATTAAATATAATTTAATACAGCCAGGCACAGGGGCTCACACCTGTAATCTCAGCGCTTTGGGAGGCCAAGGCAGGTGGATCATTTGAGCTCAGGAGTTTGAGACCAGCCTGGCCAACATGGTGAAACCTGTCTCTACTAAAAATACAAAAATCAGCCAGGCATGGTGGCAGGTGCCTGTAATTCCAGCTACTAGGGAAGCTGAGGCAGGAGAATCGCTTGAACCTGGGAGGCAGAGGTTCAGTGAGCCAAGATCGTTCCACCGCACTCTACTCTGGGCAACAGAGTGAAACTCTGTCTCAAAAAAAAAAATGTCATTTAATCCATTGTTAACTATTTGACTGTTGACTATTCAGTTATTAAATATGGATTTCCACTCTCCTCCAACCAAGAATTGAGAAAGCATCCTGAGAAATCAAGGGGAAATAACACACACTGTTAATCACAGTCACACACATGCCAAGCACTTGGTATACAGAGCTTCTTGGTGCTCGGGGCTTACATTCAGCATCTTACCAATGCCTCCCAGCAACCCCACCAGACACAAAATTTCAGCCCACTTTATACATGAGAACCCTGAGGCTTGGAGAAATAAAGTCACTTGTCTGAGGTCACACAGCACAGAAATGGCCACACTGACTGCACTCAGGCAGCCAGCTCTAGCACTCACACGCTCAACCACTGTGAATCTTCCCTCCCAGTCTTCCCTTCCTTCCTTCCAACAGCCCCCACCCGCCACACACACACACACACACACACACACACACACACACACACGGGGTGGGGGAAACTGATGAAATATGAGACAAGCTCAAATAAGGAAATGTCAACAGCTCAGAGATGAGAATAGGGCAGGAGAATCTCACGTCTCCATCTTTCAATTCAAGCTCCCTAATCCGAAATGCTTCACCGGGGATTTGCAACCCTAAACGCTAGCATTCCTCTTGCCAGCCTTGAGCTTGTGGGGTTCTTCCTGCTCATGATTCAAAGAGCAAACACAGGAGGGCCAGGCCTGGTCCCCAACAAGGCTGCCTGGTTCATGGATGAAGGCAGCTTTTGTCTGCCTTCCTCCTGACCCCTCCTGTGCTGACACAGGGCTTCCCGTAGGGACCTCCTTGGGTTTCTGGCATTCTGTTTTCATTTTAAGGTTCACAGAACATGGACTCCTTACATTTCCTTCTGGAAGGGCTTGTTGGGTAATGGACTTCTATTAGGATACTGGGGTCGACACTAGGGGATGGTTTAAGGCCCAAATTCAGCCCCAAATGTTCAGAACCTCAGTCCAGGCTCTGACCTTCTGTACCTTATAACTTCCACCCCCTCCCATTACTAGGCACTAACTCTGAGCCACATTGGGCTGGGAGCTACATGTGTTTCCCCAAATTGCAGCCCTCCCACAGCCCTGGGAGGGGGATGTCGTTAGCTCTATGACGTAAGCAAGGAAACTGAGGCTCAAAGAGGGGGTGCAGCAAATCAGTCCTGGAGATCTGTCATACACATCATGCTTAGAGTTAACAGTGCTGTATTGTGCACTTAAAACTTTGTTAAGGCCGGGCGCAGTGGCTCATGCCTGTAATCCCAGCACTTTGGGGAGGCTGAGGTGGGCGGATCACCTGAGGTCAGGAGTTTCAGACCAGTCTGATCAACATGGTGAAACCCTGTCTCTACTAAAAATATTAATACAAAAATTAGTTGGGCATGATGGCACACACCTCTAATCCCAGCTACCCGGAAGGCTGAGGTATGAGAATCACTTGAGCCTGGGAGGCAGAAGTTGCGCTGAGCTGAGATCATGCCGCTGCTCTCCAGCCTGGGAGACAGAGCAAGACTCTTTGTTGGAAGGAGGGAAGGAAGGAAGGATGGAGGGAAGGAAGGATGGATGGGAGGAAGGAAGGAAGGAAGGAAGGAAGGAAGGAAGGAGGGAGGGAAGGAAGGAAGGATGGAGGGAAGGAAGGAAGGATGGGAGGAAGGAAGGAAGTAGGGAAGGAAGGAAGGATGGAGGGAAGGAAGGAAGGATGGAAGGAAGGAAGGAAGGAAGGAAGGAAAGAAGGAAAGAAGGAGGGAAGGAAGGGGGGAGGGAAGGAGGTTGGAAGGGAGGGAGGGAAGGAAGGGAGAGAAAAAGGAAGGAAGGAAGGGGGAGAGAGAAAGGAGAGAAAGGGAAAGAAAGACTGTTAAAAAAAAAAACTGTGGATCTCATTTGAAGTGTTCTTACTACAATAAAAATTTTTAAGGCTGTGCACGGTGACTCACACCTGTAATTCCAGCACTTTGGGAGGCCAAGACAGGTAGATCACTCTAGCCCGGGAGTTCTGGCCAGCCTATGCAACATGGCAAACCCTGTCTCTAGAGAAAACATGGAAATTGGTTGGGTGTGGTTGTGCACACCTATAGTCCCATCTACCCAGAAGGCTGAAGCGAAAGGATCACCTGAGCTCGGGAGATTGGGGCTATAGTGAACTGTGATGGCGCCGCCACACTTCAGCCTGGGCAACAGAGCGAGACTGTGTCAAAAGGAAGAAAAGGTTGGGGGGAAGCACTCTGCCAACAGGAGGGCTCCACGGAAGATGAGCAGGTGCTTGCAGAACTGAAAGCTGTGTTGCAAACTCGCACTTGAAGTAAGCACTGAAGCCCAGATGACAGTCTGACTTCACCTCTTCCCCGCTGAGGTGACCTTGGGCAGGTCACTGCCCTCCCTGAGCCTCAGTTTCCCCACAGGCTTGTTACAAAAGGCATAAAGCTTTACTGTCTCACAAAAGGTTGTTTATCATTAGTAGTAGTTTGTTTCTTTTTGCACTTTACATGCAAATGCAAAGATTAATCGAAAAGGCAAGGGAAGCTTGCCTGAAGCAAACCCTACTTGGGAATATATATTTTTTTCATCTAACTTGGGGTTCCTAACTCTCTAGGAACTCTCTGGAGCTTCCAAGGTCATCTGAAGACCCTCTCAAACTCAGTCCCCACCCTGACCTTTCTCCTGGGGAGCAGATTCTCCATCCGATTCTCACATTCTAGAGAATACACCTTGCCTAGGTCAGAGCCCTTTGAAAAATCACACCAATTCTGCCTGTTAGAAATGGATCTCTCTCTCTCTCTTTTTTGTTTCTTTTTTTGTTGTTTTGTTTTGTTTTGTTTTTTTGAGACAGGGTCTTACTCTGTCACTCAGACTGGAGTGCAGTGGCACAATCTCGGCTCACTGCAACCTCCACCTCCCAGGTTTAAGCAATTCTCCTGCCTCAGCCCCTCGAGTAGCTGAGATTACAGGTGCGCGCCACTACCACTGAGCTAATTATTGTATTTTTAGTAGAGACAGGTTTTCACCATGTTGGCCAGGCTGTTCTTGAACTCCTGACCTCAAATGATCCACCTGCCTTGGCCTCCTAAAGTGCTGGGATTCCAGGCTTGAGCCAACACGCCTGGCCAGAAATGATCTCTCGATTGACAAAACAACCTGAGCAAAGGCTCCCAAACAGTTGCAACCTGAGAAGTAGGAAGGAAAGGAACCACCTAGAGTTTCTGAGAAACACGTGGAGAGGGCATTGACGTCACCAGTGTGGGAAATCCTCTTAAAATGTTCACGGTGTGTCCTTCCACCTGTTTCCAGGTGCCCTGAGACCCTCCCCCTCTTCAGGGCATGGAGCCTGTAGTCCCTGTGGCCTCAAGGAAAGGCGGTTTCCACAGAAGGAGAAAGGAGGCTCTTGAGTTTCAAGAGCTTGGGTTTTTGATAAAGTGGGAGCGACAGAGAACAAAATCAGGTGGTGGCCAGTGGGTGGGGGCAGGGCGTGACCATAAGGGGACCCATGAGAGTGCTTTTTGGGAGGATGTACCCTGATTATGATGGTGGCTGACTATACATGTGGTAAGGCTCAAAGGACCATACCACTAAAAGAAGACATCAATTTTACCGTAATTTTTTTTTGTTTTTATAATCTTGGCTTTTGACTTGTTAAACTCAGGGCATAGGAGAGTCTGAGAATAGCACACATGTAATGTGTTGAAGCAAGGCTTCCTGCCCCCGAGACCAGAAAATGCGCTAAGTTGGGTTGGTGAAGTGTGAGGGTCCAGGAGAACCAGAAGGAGCGAGTTCCGGTGGGTTCTGATGGTGCCTCAGGCCCTTGCTGCTCCCAGGAAGACCTGGCCATGGAAGGAGGGGAACAGAAGCCCAGGCACATGCATGGGATCCAGGGACAGAGGGTGTCCATGTCCATGCTCCCTCCCAGAGCTGGGAGAGGGATAAGACCCCAGGGAGAGAGGGGTCACAGGAGAGGTTAGGTGGATCCAGGCAGGTGGGCTCGGGCAGTCCCCACAGTCCTGTGTTAGGCCCGAGGAAATGGCGAACAGCAGAATGAGTCTGTGTCTTACAAAGGAGTTGAAAGTAAATGCTAAACCCAAAGGGAACTTTCACCAGGAGGGAGGTATGGTGTCTCTGCAATCTAGGGGCAGACGGCACGTGGCTGTCTCTGTATTGCCAGTGAAAAACAGGGACAGGCAGCCTCCTTGGCACAAACAAAGCCCATGGCACAGACAGGAAACCCCAGGGGGAAATGGGGACATTTCCATTACTGAGCAAAATGGCATTTGAAATGGTAAAGTACAGATAAATCAGAAAGCTGTGTGGATGCCCGAGTTTGTGAACTGTGAGGCAGATTTTATTCTCCCCATTTTACAGGTGAGGAAACTGAAGTCCAGGGGACTGAAGTGATTTGCCCCGGGTTGGAGGATTTGAACCAGGGCTGTTTGAGCCCAAATTCACCCGCTTCCTGCTGCAATTCAGACACAGCCTCCCGACCTCAAACCGGAGGGTATAAGCTTTCACTAACTTGCTGCACAAACTCAACTACTTCCTTGCCTTGTCTGCCTCAGTTTCCCCACAAGGATAGTAGCAACCTGACCCAACCCACAAGAGTTATACGATGGGACCACGGTGAGGTTGACTGCCATGTACAAGACATGGGCAGAGTCCAGCAAGAACCTTGAATGGTAACTAAGTTCAAAGCCCCAAACCCTTGGAGGCACCACCCAGACTCTGGAGAGCAGTGGGGCAGGCTGGCAAAGGCCTAATGTGAGGGAGGCAGTGTGGCCGCTGATGACCAGGGACTCAGACAGACACAGAGGGCAGTGGGGTCAACTGACTCCAACACTCACTCATTGTGTGTCCCCAGGAAGCAGTCACCCTTTCTGACCCTGAGTCTCCGCATCCAACATGTGAGAGACAACAATACCAACCGCTCCTGAAGAAGATGAGGTTCAAATATGGAGAGCACCTGGCATGCAGTCAGTGCTTAATAAATGCATATTTCTTCCTTCTCTCTCCACTCTTGCTTATAAGGTGTTAGGTTTTGCAGGGTAAGAGCTGCGCTCACTGGTCCAGGACCTTGGCCTTCCTGTGTCTTCATTTTTACATCTGCTAAACAGACCCCAAAGGCCGCAGTGGTGGGGATAAGTGCTGATTACTCCATTTCGGGAAGGGTAGAAGAAAGGGTAGGAGAGAGATCCGGATGCCACAGGATCCCTCAGGCCTGGGAACCTGGAAAGACTTTTCCAGGATATAAAAAGGGAAGTGACCAGGCACAGTGGCTCATTCCTGCACTCCCAGCATTTTGGGAGGCCAAGGCAGGCAGATCACCTGAGGTCAGAAGTTTGGGACCAGCCTGGCCAACATGCTGAAACCCTGTCTCTACTAAAAATACAAAAACTTTGCCGGGCCTGGTGTCACTCACCTGTAGTTCCAGCTACGCAGGAGGTTGAGGCAAGAGAATCACTTGAACCCAGGAGGCAGAGGTTGTAGTGAGCAGAGATCGCACCACTACCCTCCAACCTGGGTGGCAGAGCAAGACTCCATCTCAAAAAAAATAAAATTAAAATTAAATGTAAATTTAAAAAATAAAAAGGGAAGCATGAAAGCATGAAGTTCACAGGTGGGGAAATCAAAACTGCCAGCAAGTTTTGATTGGCAAAACTTGCCAGTCTCTCAACAATCCGTCTCTCAGCGCAGTGATTCGGGGAAAGGACCCAAGTGTGGATGTCTCACCCCAGGCCAGCAGTGCATCTCTGGACAGCTCGCCTCACACTCAGCCTCAGTTTCCCCCTTGTTGGACAGGAGTACCCATTCCCGCCTCACACGGGGCTGGGAGCATTTTGTGAGATGCTGCATGTGAACGCCGCAGCAGGCCGGGCGCACAGCAGGAGCTCGGCAAGTGTGTGCTACCAGCCTTGTTTTTGCTGTTTTCATTCTCCAGTGAGTGGCATTCTAACTCTGCCGCATCCTCTCTGGGTCTCTGGGCACTTGTCTCCACTGGGTCTCAGTGTCCTCCTCTGTAAAAGAGGAGCAGTAACCTCTCCCTTCCCGGGGTCCTCGTGAGGACGGAGAGCTCCTGACCTGCAGTAAGGGCTCTGGAACAGGAGACCCATGCCCTGGAATTGAGACACAGCCCAGATGTAGGATGCAGTGTGACTCTTTTGACACTTTAGGGGAAAGAATCCTCCCACTGGAGGAAAAAAAAAAGACCAGGAGAGGAAAGGGAACAAGAGATGAGACCAAGGTCCCTTTCTGGGCTTTGCCTGGCTGCTCCTTTCAATGCTCCAAGCTACCTTGGGAGCGTGGGTCCCCAACCTTGGCTGCACTCAGAAAACCATGAAGTCTTGAGTAACATCCCATCTCAAGTTTTTCTCTGTTTGTCTTGTCGACCAAATAGCTTACCTGTCCCACCTGCTAATGTGATTGGCAATTATTTACTTTGGAGAGCCCTGAAAGACACCACCGGATTGCAGAATTCTTAATTATCTAGAAGCCCATCACCCAATCACATGCTTCCTGGTCCGCACACTATAAAAGAGGCTGCCTCCTCGGCAGAAGTGAGTTGGGGCGAGAGAAGAGACCGGAACAGCTGCTGAAACCTCTAAGAAGTCCAGGTAAGATCCATTCATTCTTTGGCTCCTCTACTATCCTTGATGGCAGGGATCTCAGGCTCCTCCCTGTGGGGCAGGCAAACTGTATTCAACATCACTCCCTGGGGCTGTGCAAGAGAAACAGACCCAGCCAATGTCCGGGATGGGGAGATGGCCATTCACTCTGCTGTCCTAAGAGACCAGTAACATTGATATAGAAATGAGCACTACTCATACCCTAAATCAAAGCCCTTAAGGCAAAAGGTTTAACGTGGGGTTACCAATTTGAATACAGATGATTTAGAAACCTCCTAAAAGTCTTCACCCAATTTTTTACACTCTGATGCATTTTTCTGAGACTAGGATCTTCAGCTTCCATTGGATTCATAAAGGGTCTGTTGTGCAAAAGAGATTCAGAGGCCCTGGTCAAAGTTACCTCCCTAAGACAGGCACGTCTGGCTCTTTGGACCAAAAGACCTTTCATTTCCAGCCTTCCACCACAAGGATGGAGCTTTAGCTGAGTCAGCCAATAGATGGAATTTTGCACAAAGCCATCAGTTGTCTTCAAAGTGTAGGTACTAGCACTGGCTCTGGACCACTTTGCTGGCTGCCAAATAGACCTGTGAGAGGTCTGCAAGCCAGACCTCAGGGATTGCACAGAATTCCATCCAGGGTGGCTTTAAGGAGAAGAGAATGGTGTCAAGACGATAGAATGTATGTTTGTGTGTTGGGTGAGGGGAGGGTTGCAGGGAGACCTGCCTTCAACCACAGCTCTGCCATCGATTCATCGCATGATCTTGGGAAAGTCATTACCCCTCTCTGGTCCCCTGGTTCTTTGCATGCAATGAAGACTTTGGATGGCCCTAGGAATTCCCCAATGCAGGTCTGCATGAGATGGTGGCTGTGGCCATGCGACCCCTGTATTGTATGACTTTCAAGGCCATCCACCAACCATCACAACCTGAGCTCAGGTCAAAGGACTGAACGGAGATGATGCAAAACAGCTCAGCTCTTCAGCACTTGCGTGTTTAACCCTCCTCATTTGCTTTGTCTGAAGAGCAGCAATGATTCAAGCCACTGAGGCAAGTCCAGTTGGAGAATAAATCTGATGGTTACTTAATTCAACAGAGCGTTCACATGGCTCTAGCTTCTAATCCTCTCTCTGCTGCGTACTTGTGAACTTGGGGAAAGTTACCCACACTCAGTAGTACGTGAGTGGGTTTCAAGAGGGGATGGGAGTACATTTGAAACTTCTAACTGCAAATTCACTTGACGTCTGTGAGCCTCGGTTTCTCTTACTGGAAAACGAGACAAGTGCACTGTGGGCAAGATGGAGGGAGGTGAGACTGGGATTCTTGGCAAGGAGGAAAAAAACCCTCTTCCTTGGAATGTGGTGGAGCCAGATACCAGTGGGGCTGTCTCTTTTGTAGGCCCCTGACCAGTGGTCCTCACCTGTGCAATGGAGGTAACAGGTGCCCATGTCTTAGGGTTGTGATCAAGATGAAATTGTGTAAAGCAGTCAGCCTGTTGCCTGGCAAGGAGAAATTGTTCAGCAGTGTTAGCTGTGACTGGTCACCCCCTGGTGTTCTGGGGAGCAACCAAATGACCCACCCCCGAGGTGGCAGGGGTAGGTGGTGGGTAAATTCCTCCTGATATCCATGCCATGTTGGACTTGTCATTCTGTCCGCAGATACCAAGAGCAAAGATGTTTCAAACTGGGGGCCTCCTTGTCTTCTACGGACTATTAGCCCAGAACATGGCCCAGTTTGGAGACCTGCCCATACCCCTGGACCAGGCCCTGCCCTCGAATGTTAATCCAGCTCTGCCCTTGAGTCCCACGGGTCTCGCAGGAATCTTGACAAATGGTGAGTCTGTGACAACCTCTTTCAGGGGTGTGTGTGTCTGTGTGTGTGTGTGTGTGTGTGTGTGTGTGTGTGTGTGTGTTTGTCCAACCCTGCAAAGGTGGGAGGGGCAGGGCTGGATGGGGGAGGGAGCCTAAGGGTCTAGAATTGTCAGATCTGACCCCCGGAGACCCTTATGCCCATTTCCAGCCCTCAGCAATGGCCTGCTTTCTGGGGGCCTATTGGGAATTCTGGAAAACCTTCCGCTCCTGGACATCCTGAAGCCTGGAGGAGGCACTTCCAGCGGCCTCCTTGGGGGACTGCTTGGAAAAGTGACGTCAGTGATCCCTGGCCTGAACATCATTGAGTGAGTTGTCCTAAAATAGAACTTTGACTTCTGCCAGGGAACCCGCCAGCCCCAGGCAGTGGCCTTGAAGCAGTGAGGGGGTGGCCTGAAGCTGGAACCAGGGTTCAGTTCTGAGACCATCTCCAGTCTGGCAGGGACACAAGTCCTCCCCAAACCAACAATGCCCTCAGTTCTAGGCACGTCCTGAGACCCCAGCATCTTCTGTAATCCTCATGACAACCCTTTGAGGTCAATTTAATCATCTCCAGTTTGCAAATGGGAAAACCAAGGCACAGAGATGCCTGTGTTCATACTGCTAGAGTGTGCCAAGTGAATGAGGCTCTCACTCTACCTACCAAAGTCAAAGCCAAGGCTCTTCCCATTACACTGTGGTCATATTTTTCTCCCTACCTGTGAAATCTCTTAGAACACAGATGACCTTTGATGTAAGCAAGAGTATGACCTTTCCACCTTGATGATATCAGTGTGATGAAGAGCAGTGTGATGCCCATGGAAAGGTCTAACATTGTGTTTCCCATGAGACGCCCAAGAGCTCTCAAAGCAAAAAGCAAGAATGGAAGCTTGATGCCAGTGAGCTGGGAGAGCCTGGGTCCTGGATAGGACTGCATCAAAGCCACTTCCAAGATCCTGCCCACCCAGGGTCTTGCTCCCTGCCTGGGAGACAGATAAACAGACTTCTTGACTTTGATTTTCAGATGTACTTGATGGAAGACCTGGGACAGGACAGTCTGTCTCTCTGTGCTTGGTTTCTCCATCTATAGAATAGAGTTGATAGAACCCACAGAGAAGTCTACTGGGAGGACTGGAAAAGGTGTGAATCACATGGCACAGTGGTTGGCTCAGTGAATGGCCTCACCCATCAAATAGCCTCCCTGCTTGACGGGTGAGGCCAGAGGGCTGGCTTCTCCTGGAGGCAACGGAGTGTGATGAATGGATGGTTGGGAAGATAGGACAATGGGAGCATGGCTTCCTTCCACCCTTTCTGCGTTCTCCCTGACTTCCTGCTCCTCAACCCCCAGGATAAACATTGGTGATCAGCCACCTGACAGGTTGGGTGATTCTTACCCATAAATGTTTGTACAGATTTACTCCAGTTGCACCCACATCTTCTAATTAGCCACTGACCAATCCAGCCATCCATTCATCTATCCTTCTACCTAATCACTTACTCTTCCATCCATCCACCCACATGTCCACTTCCTACCTTCCCATTAATCCACAGCCAAATCATATGAAGTAGCCACTTTCTTTGTGAGGCTCTGAGCTGGCATACAGGACATAAATATAATCCAGACACAATTGCTGTCCTGAATAGCTCATAGACTGGAGATGAGGAAAGGGCCATGTGTGTGTCAGATCAGTTCCACAGAAGAGGTTGTAAAAGAATGGTGTGTGACTCAGAACCCATGTGGCTTGGGCCACAAGACTCCCCTCCTGTCTCTCTATCCTGAGTGGGGAGCTCTACCTCTGGGATGGGTACTGTAGGGTTAAAGATGGTTTCTGGGTTTGGAGCTAGAGGAGCTAATGTTTCCCCCTCCAACGTTACTCCCTGGACAGTATAAAGGTCACTGACCCCCAGCTGCTGGAACTTGGCCTTGTGCAGAGCCCTGATGGCCACCGTCTCTATGTCACCATCCCTCTCGGCATCAAGCTCCAAGTGAATACGTGAGTGGGTCCCAAGAGGGGATGGGAGGATGGCTCACAAAGGAAGACCCTGGTGACCATGGGTAGCCATAACAGGGGTATTGGAGTCTAACAGACCCGAGCCTCCAACTCCAGCTCATTTGCTGCTATGCTCAATGACCTTGGGTCACTTGGGAAACTCAATTGACCTCTTGAGCCTTTGTTTCTCCTGACAGAAAATGACATAAGTACAACTGTGGGCAAGATGGAGTGAAGTGAGGCTGGCATTCTTAGCAAGGAGAAAATAATATCCTTCCTTGGAATGTGGTGGAGACAGATATCAGTGGGGCTGTCTCCTTTGCAGGCCCCTGGTTGGTGCAAATCTGTTGAGGCTGGCTGTGAAGCTGAACATCACTGCAGAAATCTTAGCCGTGAGAGATAAACAGGAGAGGATCCACCTGGTCCTTGGTGACTGCACCCATTCCCCTGGAAGCCTGCAAATCTCTCTGCTTGATGGGTGAGGCCAGAGGAGCAGCTTCTCCTGCCCAGAGATAACAGGGTGTGACGATGGATGGATGGTTGGAAAGATGGGACAATGACAGAATAGATGAGTGAGAGGCTGAAAGGGTGGAAGATGGATGGGAGGGAGGGAGGGTGAAAAGGACGGATGGATGGACAAATGGATGGATGGATGAGCTGACAGATGGTTAGATGGTTGAGTGGATAGAGAGAAGAATGAACAGTTGGATGGATGGATGGAAAGATAGATGATAGATAGATAGATAGATAGATAGATAGATAGATAGATTGTCACTTATCCTATCCCTTCTTAGACCAAGCTAACTAATTTTATGCTGGATCTAGCAATAAGAAATTGGAGTGTAAACACTGCATACTATAGGGGAATGGGGATGGAGGGCTTCCTGTGTGAACCTGGGTACTTATCATCCAATTTAGGTCTAAGCTTCCTTAGCTGCAATATGGAATTGCATTGTGGTTATTGATAGAATCTACCAAATTAATAGGTGTGAAAGTGCTTTTCCCAGTAAGGGGTAAAATAGACATGGATCCTAACTAAGTTACTTACTTCAGTTACTTATTACCTGTCACATGGGGACACTATGTCATAACTATTGCACAAAAGTTGCCCACGTGGGCCAGGCGCAGTGGCTCAAGCCTGTAATCTCAGCACTTTGGGAGGCCGAGGCGGGTGGATCACAAGGTCAAGAGATCGAGACCATCCAGGTCAACATGGTGAAACCCCGTCTCTGCTAAATATATAAGAAAAATTAGCTGGGCATGGTGGCGTGTGCCTGTAGTCCCAGCTACTCAGGAGGCTGAGGCAGGAGAATTGCCTGAACCCAGGAGGCGGAGGTTGCGGTGAGCCGAGATCGCGCCATTGCACTCCAGCCTGGGTAACAAGAGCGAAACTCCGTCTCAAAAAAAAAAAAAGTTGCCCACATGGTTAGCTTTTAATGAACACACACATTAAGCTTCACATGTATCATCTCATTGGATTCTCATAACAACTACGTACTAAGTAGCATTCATTCATTTATAGACTCTGCAAAGCCTTACTGACACCTGCTTTTTCTGAAACCCATGTGTTTATTCTACACAGATCTGTCTGTGCACTGCTGTACACAAGCGTAACTCCCTTTCAGTGGGACCCTTGCTGTCGGCCTGCACGCAAGTGTAGACGGACAAGGCTCAGCTTCAGTGACTGAGTGTTGAGACAGTGGAGTTCACAGTGGCCCCTCTGGAGCCTTCTCCACACCAACTCAGGCCCATGACTTTTCTCTTTCAGACTTGGCCCCCTCCCCATTCAAAGTCTTCTGGATAGCCTCACAGGAATCTTGAATAAAGTCCTGCCTGAACTGGTTCAGGGCAAGGTAAGTGGGCAAGGTGGGCATCCTCTGATCCTTGGGTCTGAGAGCTCTCGCACTAAAAGAAAGCCCTGGGCTGAGTAGGTTTGAGTCCCTGAATTTGATAAGTAACTTCCATTCATCAATCTATTTGTCGATTGATCCATCTGTCCATGTTTCTTTTTTACATCCTTCCAAATGCATTGATGAGTCTCTGCTATAGGCAGGTCTGCCTGTCCACACTGAAGCTGAAATGGATTGGCCCCTGTTCTGAGAAGTTGAGAAGTTCACTGTCCAGCCTTCTATGACCACAGGCAGTCTTCCAGCCTACGCTTAATAACCAGAGCCCTCTACTCTACTTAGAATCAGATGTGATGTCACAGAGAGAACACGGGGCTTGTGTGATTTGGGGCCTTCATAACATCCCTCGTGCCTCCAGTTTCTCCTTCTGCCTGATGTCCATGTGTGGCCATTGATCTCTGAAACTGCTTAGAATCACTTTCACACAGAAAAATGACAGGAAATTTCCCCAGAGAACCCCCTCTGGGGATTCGGCTGCTCCAGGGAACCACTGCGCCTAATACCCGTCTCTGCCCTGGCCAGGTGTGCCCTCTGGTCAATGAGGTTCTCAGTGGCTTGGATGTCACCCTGGTGCATGACATTGTCAGTAAGTACCTCCTTTCAATCCCTCCGTCCCCCAGGACAGGAGCTGCCACTTCCCCAAAGGAGTTTTTTCCCAGCATGCCCTGGGATACTAGGTCCCTCTGGCCTCAACTCTTTCCATTTTGGGTTCCTTTTCCACCAGAATTATCCGGATGGTTCTGAGATAGACACCTTGTCTCCTGCCTCAGCCCTGACACTGAGGACAGCTGGGCTGGTTGGTAGAAGGAGGCCTAGCTTCCTCCAAGTATGCTGAACACACTCGGATCCCCAGAGGCCTCCATTCCCTGCCCCGCAACTCGAGGAATGTGGGGTCCTTCACGTTGAGATCATGACTCGTCTGTTTTCTTGTTTGTTTTTCTAGATATGCTGATCCACGGGCTACAGTTTGTCATCAAGGTCTAAGCTTTCCAGGAAGGGGCCTGGCCTGCACTGAGCTGGTGAGTGCCGCTTCTCACTCCCCAGGATTTTGGGGGCTGGCTGTTCTTCTCCTGGTAGAAAGCAGTGGGGGGCTTGGGACAATGACATCCAAAGGAAGAGACAAGCATCTACAGAGGCACACACAGGGCTGCACAGAAAAACCCACAGAAAAGATGGCAGAGGTGGAAGGAGGCAGGCAGTATAGCGACACAGATCCCAAGAGAAACACACATGCAGCCACCCTGACACACGGCCACTGATACAGACGCATGCACTCTCATGCCAGCACACTCACACACACGCACACAATGGCGGACTCACCACACACAAGTACACGTGGGCACACAGACACACACTCGCTCACACACATGCACACAGAGCCCTGATCCTAGGCCTGATACCTTGCCCAGGGTCCCAGCCTTCTCCTGTGCCTTTGGGGCATGAATTTGATGATGAGCCAATACCAGTAACACTCACTGACCTCGAGTCTCCATCTTAATTGGGGTCTTCCCCAACAGAATCATTTCTTGCTGCTCAGTCCATTCCCTCTGCCCAGCTCCCCAGGTCTCACAGATGACTGGCCCATAAGCTGGAAGATGACACAGTTGCCTTCTTTCCGAGGAACCTGCTCCCCCTCCTTTCCCACCAGGCACGTGTAACATCCCACGTGCCTCACCTAATAAAATGGCTGTTCTTCTGAACTGAGGGCCTTGTTATCCTTCATCATCATTTGAGGGCTCCTGGGTTGGAAAGAGTCTGGCCTGGGTGGTTGGGGCCATAGCACAGAGTTCGACTTCTATACAGATCTGAATAGTCTTGATCAGGTCAGGGAGATGTTCAAGTGTGCGTGGATGTCAGAAGGTTTGCCCAGGTGGCCTTAACAAGGTGGATGAGGAGCTCAGGGTGGATGTAACACTCCAGGTACAGTTAATGACACACAAGCTTGCCGCACCAGGAGTGAAAATGGCAGATTTGTGTCAGGGAAATGCAAACTAAAACTGCAATGAAGGCCGGGTGCGGTGAGATGTCTATAATTCCAGCACTTTGGGAGGCCAAAGCAGTTGGATCGCTTAAGGTCAGGAGTTCGAGACCAACCTGGCTGACATAGCAAAAACCCATCTCTACTAAAAATACAAAAATTAGCTGGGCGTGGTGGCATGTGCCTGTGGTCCCAGATACTCAGGAGGCTGAGGGTGAGGATTGCTTGAGCCCAGGAGGCAGAGGTTGCAGTGAGCCAAGATTGCACCACTGCACTCCAGCCTGGGTAACAAAGTGAGACCCTTTCAAAAAAAAATTAAATTAAAAATTTAAAAATCGCAATAAGAGACCATCTCATACCGGTCAGAACAGTTATTATTGGGAGGTCAAAAAATAGCAGATGCCAACGAGGCTGCAGGAGAAAGGAACACTTATACACTGCTAGTGGGAACGTAAATTAGCTCAGTCACTGTGGAAAGCAGTCGGATTTCTTAAAGAACTTAAAACAGAGCTACCATTTGACCTGGCAATCCCATTGCTGGGCATGTACCCAAAGGAATATAAATCATTCTACCAAAAGACACATGCGCATTCACTGCAGCACTTTTCACAATAGCAAAGACATAGAATCCACCGAAATGCTCATCAATGGTGGACTGGATCAAGAAAGTACGGTACCTATACCCCATAGAATACCGCACAGCTATTAAAAATGGGGTTGTGGCCTTTGCAGCAGCATGGATGCAGCTGGAGGCCGTTGTTCTAAGTGAATCAAGGCAGGAACAGAAAGCCAAGTATCTCGCGTTCTCACTTACAAGTGGGAGCTAAACATGAAGCGCACATGGACACAGAAGGAAATAATGCACACCAGACCTCTCTGAGGGTAGAAGTGGGAGGACAGTGGGGACTGAAAACTAGCTATGGGATACTATGCTGATCACCTGGATGACACAATTATCTTACAACACACAGTTTGCCCATATAACATGTATCCCTTGGACCTGAAATTAAAGTTGGAAAGAGAAGAAGAAAATGGCAGATTTGAGAGATGTTGAGGAGGTGGATCTGGAAGGGTGTGAGCGAGGGCGTGGGTGAGGTGTGTGTCCAGGTGTCAGGCTGAGGAGCCGAGTGGACCTGGGAATCTGGGAACCGATTCCAGCAGGCAAAGTATGCCCATAGCTGCAGCTACTCTGTGCGGAAATGCCTGGGCCACCCAGAGAGGCCATCCAGGAAGCTGACGGTACACAAGTCACCTACTGCCCATCTTTTGCTTCCTTGGATGCAGTCATACTGACCTCTTTCCAGTTCTCCAAGTAAGAGGAAGCCAAAAAAAAAAATGACAAGGACGAAATGAAAAGGACAGACTGGTGCAAAGTGTTCAATGCTGAGCGTTTGAGAAAGGTAAGCAGAGAGAAGGGGCTACTGGAGTTGTTGGTAAGCAGAAGATTCTTGATGTCCTGGCTGGATGTCATATTGTTGGAGGAAGAAGCCTGAGTTTAAGGAACAGAGGAGAGGAGGGGAGGTAAAGAAGTTGAGTCTGTGTATGCAGATAAGATTTATGAGGCCAGGCGCAGTGGCTCATGCCTGTAATCCCAGCACTTTGGGAAGCCAAAGAGGGTAAATCGCTTGAGCTCAGGAGTTTGAGATCAGCCTGGGGAACATAGGGAGATTCCACCTCTACCAAAGAAATAATAATAATAGAAAAATTAGCCAGGCATGGTGACATGTGACTGTAGTCCCAACTACTTGAGGGGCTGAGGCAGGAGAATTGCTTGAGCCCTGGAGGTTGAGGCTGCAATGAGCCATATTCACGCCACTGCACTCCAGCCTGACTGACAAAGCAAGACCCTGTCCACCTCCAAAAAAAAAAAAAAGAAGAAAAGAAAAGATTTATGAAATATTGGCTGTGAGAAGGAAAAGGAATGGGGCTACCCAGGCTGAATAACATTGACCTTCAAACAAAAAATACATATGCTCTCATTGTTGAGGTTTTTAGGGACTAGTCCAACCCTTTCATAACATAGATGAGATACTGAGGCCTTGGGGTTGTGTAAATGACTTTCCCAAGGCTGCAGGGACACCAAAGTTCCAATCAAAGATGGGAAACACCCCAGACTTTAGAGAAAACCGTATCCCTTGCTCTTTGGGAGACCTTGTTGACCTTGTGAGATTGAGCAGATTCAAGTTCATGTTTCTCAAACTCTTCTGATCCTAAGGGTAATAAACCAGGGATCTACCCATTCCCCAACCCCTGCCAAACATCCATCATCAAATCCAGACCTGCCACTATCTCTACCCACTGTTGCCACCAATCGACATGGCATCATAAGACAGTCCCATAGCTCAGATTTCAAGATTTATTGTGTGACACTATCATGTGTCTTCAGGGAGAATTTATGAAAGGAAGCAGGGCCCAGCGCAGTGGCCCACACCTGTAATCCCAGCACTTTGGGAGGCTGAGGCAGGAGGATCACGAGGTCAAGAGATCGAGACCATCCTGACCAACATGGTGAAACCCCGTTTCTACTAAAAATACAAAAATTAGCCAGGCACGGTGATGCACGCCTGTAGTCCCAGCTACTTGGGAGGCTGAGGCAGGAGAATCACTTGAACCCAGGAGGTGAAGGTTGCAGTGAGCCAAGTTCGCACCACTGCACTCCAGCCTGGGCAACAGAGCAAGACTCCATCTCAAAAAAAAAAGGAAAAAAAAAAGAAAGGAAGCATATTCCACACCCACAAAAGATCTCTGAGCTCAGATGAGCAATTAAATCCCAGCAAGCAGCTGAATGAGTCTTGAGAATGTCCACCTAGGTGCTGAATGGAAGTGCAGGGCCTTTTAAATAGGAAGCCAGCAACGGGGCTTGCTTGTGCTGGAGAGGCTCCAGGAATCAGCTACCTGCAGGTCCCCTCTGGGCAGGCACTGGGTCAGCACTGAGAGTCCCCTGTGGCTGAGGCCCCAAGAACTGAGGTGGATGAGCACAGGGACACACACCTAGGACCATCTGTGCTGGGCCTGGTGCCCTCTGGCCGTGGTACTGAACTGTGTTCCCGTCTCACACCCATCCCCTGGCCATCTCTGGATACAATTTTCCCCCTGCTCCCCTCGACTTCTTCCTATAACCCACAGAAGGGTCCTCCCTTACCTGACAAGTTCAATTTCTAACTAGCTAGTCTAGAATTCTCCTGGCTACAAGACATCCTGCCAGGTAGCCAGGCTAGCCAAAACACAATTATGCCATTTAAAGAATGAAAACATTCACTTTAAAAGCTCTCTGGGGCCAGGCGCCATGACTCACACCTGTTGGGAGGCCGAGGCAGGTGGATCACGAGGTCAGGAGATCGAGAACATCCTGGTCAACATGGTGAAACTCCATCTCTACTAAAAATACTAAAGTTAGCTGCATGTGATTGTGCACCCCTTTAGTCCCAGCTACTCGGGAGGCTGAGGCAGTAGAATCTCTTGAACCTGGGAGGAGGAGATTACAGTGAGCCAAGATCGAACCACTGCCCTCCAGCCTGGCAACAGAGTGAGACTTCATCTCAAAAAAACACAAAAAAACAAAACAAACAAACAAAAAAAAACCTCTCTGGAATTATGTCAGGGAACGTGGCAAAGGAACCATCTTTGAAAATTTTTCTTACATAAAAGCAATGAGAAAACTGACAGAAATGGTTTTAACTAACATTTTCAGAGCTCTGGAAATTAACCAAAGCTTGCAGCAATCTGGGGAGAGTTTATTCAATATAAATTATGGAATATCAGCAAGAACAGAGAGTTTTGTAGCATTTTAACTTCTCCTAGTCCCATCTCCCCATGCCCAGCTCCACAGCCAACTTGAAAATGAAAGCCCGCAATCTTGTGAAAACCAACAGCCCAATAACCACTGAAGAGGTGAGGAGGGAGTTAGAGCAACTCCGTTGCAGAGAATTGTCATTGTTTGATCTGCTCATTGTTTTCCCAGGAAGACCCACTCTCACGGTTGTCATTACTTGACCTGATGCAGAGCAGCCTTTCCCCCCAAATACATTTGTCAAAAAATAATCTGAGGCAACTGTTTCACATCAGAGCTGCCTGAGGGGGTGTAACATTTGGGGCAAACAAAAGACTAACCCAAAAGCTGACAAGGAAAAGCTGGAGGATAAGATATCTAGGTGAGCTTTGAAAATCTCCGACATACTCCTAGGACTCTAGCAGGGCTATGTTTGAGGTAAGCTTTGTGCACAGGGTATTCGGTGCCTGTGGATCCGAACCTGCACTGAGGGTGTCACCCTCCCATTGGGACCCCCATCGGATTGGCAACATGTCACAAGTGGACTCTTCATGCCTGGGGAGGAAGCTCCAAATACGTAGGTGGCAGGTCCATGATGCTTCAAATCCCCACCTGCTGCTGCCACTGCTAATCTTCACCATTTTGTTGTCAATCTAGGCTCTACCAGCTACTCTAATGAAACAAAAAAGGGAAAGATTTGTTTCCTCACCCTCTGCCAATTTCTCCTACTTTGTGGCTGAAGGTGTTTCTGTTTATTACTTGGGATGCTGGTTGTCCAGGTATCACAACCCAGGCTATGTGTCCCCATCCTGATGAAGCAGGAAAGGCCGCAAATCTCTCAAACACTGAACTGGAAGGAAGGGGTGATTTATTTGGCTGGGAGCAGCGGTGGCGGCATAGTTACCTAAGAGCTGAGCTCCCCAACAAAGAAAAAAATGCCCTTTTAAAGGCTTACAACTCTAGAAAATACATGGGAAAGGGTCTTGATCCGTGACGTAGGTGTGGGGTACTCGACTTAGGTGGGGGTTTGATCATGTTTAAGTAAAAACAATGCCTTCCAGAAAGATTCCCCCATACCAGATCCATGATCTATAGATGGGACTGTGGTCAGCAGTAGGTGTCCTATCCTTATCCTGGCTGGTGGCACCAACCAGTCCCTCCTCTGGCTGACTTCTAAGTTCTCCTTTTGAGATGCAATGGAGGAGGCTGAAGAGGGTTAAGGGTCTCCTTCCTCACTGAGACTGCCTCTGTGGGCACCCATTGCCCTTCCTACTTCACCCAGAACCTTCAGCCTCACTTGTCCAGGCCAGGAAGGCGGATCATGTCCTGAACAAATGTAATGTGTCTGATAATGTTGCCCATCTGAATGGAAGGATTGGACATCCCTGAAGCCACTAATGGGACCCTAACATTCTGGTACTCCTTGGTTTCACCCACTACCTCTGTGGAGTCTCATAAAAGAGAGGTGCCCAGGGGAAGCATCACCACCAGAGTAGAGTCAGGGGCCCCATCTGGGGCATTATGACAGCCCAAACCACAAACTACTCCAGAGATGTGCACTCCATAGGGAGAAAGAAAAAAAGAATGGTTGAGAACACTGAGATTGGAGTTTCACAGGCACAGCCTCATCAAGCACTGCCCAGCCCATGTCCACCCCCAGCCCCACCAAGTGTTTCCCAGCACGTGCTGCAGCACTGTGTTACTGCATGGGCTGCTGTATTTACTGTGTGTGCGGCCCTAGTCAGGCAGGGGCACCTGCCCATTAGCAGACCACCTGAACATCCTTTCTCCAGTTGCTACTTGAATCAGCTGCTCCATCTCCCAGTGGCTCCATCGGCCTGCAGGTGATAGGGTGCATGTAAAGTTCATCATATTCTGTGAGTTTGAGCCCACTGTTGCATTGCTTGGGCAGTAAAATATATTTTTTTCTCACAGTGAAGTATCCAAAAACTTGACATAGTTCTTTTTGAGAGCAGCTACAGTCATTTCAGACTTCACGTGTTGGACTAGAATGGTAATACCACAGCCTGAGTAGGTGTCAATGGCAATGAGGGCATGAATGCCCATGGCAGGAGGCCAGAGGCCTGTTGTGGTCAATCAACCAGACCAGGGCCGTTTCTAGCCCTCAGTTAATGTGTCCCAATTCTTCCCTTTGAATAATTTGTGCCCCTTGGCAAGAATCACAAGGTTGTCCTGTGTCCCTAGTCTCAACATCTTTCAGAATGCTCATTCCAACATCTGAGGTGGATGTCTTAGTCTGTTTTGTGTTGCTACAAAGAAAAACCTGAGGCTGGGTAGTTTCTAAAGAAAATGGGTTTATCTGGCTCACAGTTCTGCAGACAGCACTGTTGGAATTCACTTGGGGTGGCTGGCAAACTATTACAGAAAATATTAGGGAAAGTTATAGATTATAACCTCAAACCTGTTGGAAGGCCAAACGTTTTTATTGGAACGGGCTGAAGACAGCCACCTCTTTTACATTAGTATAGAAGAGAGACAATAAAAAGCTTTTCCAGTTTAAGTCTGTTTAACCCACATCCCTTTGTCTCTATTCTGTTTACTCATGTAAATTTTGTCCTGGAGGGTCCTCTCAGGGGGAGATCAAAGGGGAATTACCTGTTAATTACTCTGGGCCCAGAACCTAAAGTTTTTATCAGTTGTAAAACCATTCTCTTAACCATGTTAATTATCCATGAGTATGTTAACTTAGAACCTCTGCCGTAAAATCTGTCTGAATAAATGGAGACATAGCCTTGGAGGATTGGTTGCATTTTGCCCTCTGAAAGCAGCCGATGACCATCCCTAGCCCACCTGAATCACTGTAATGGTGTGAGTACATTTACTCATCCATTGTTGAGTCAGGATCTGCAGGCTAGACCTCCACAGTGGTGCTCAGCATCTCGCTGTACACTGTACATGGTGCCAGCATCTGCTCAGGTTCTGGAGAGGTCTTTTGTGTGGTGTCACAACTTAGCAGAGAAGGCCAAAGGGGAAGCAGGTATGTGCATGGAGGGTCCAAACCCAAGGGGCATCCTGACCTTATATCAACCATCTCCTGTGGGTGCTAATACATCCTCCCAGAACCAATCCAGTCTTGTGAGAGCAAGAACTCCAGCACTACCAGGAGGATGACACTAAGTCATTAGTGAGGGATCCACCCCCATGACCCAGACACCTCCCACTGGGCCCCACCTCCCAATGCCATCACACTGGGGATTAAACAAACAATATCCAGACCATAGCAGTGGACTTTCGGTTGTTGATTGTTGCTGCCTGTTGGGCACAAGCTTAATTGGCACAAGACTTCCATCCTTATTTCATTTTAAAAGGTCCTTTGCTATGAGCATCCACAGGAGTGACAAACATTTGTCCCCTTCAGGCAGCAAGCTGCTGTCATAGTTTTTGTTCGCACACAGGGGATCCTGTGATGGTCCAGGCACTCAGTTACCATTCTCTCAACCAGATGGCTAGGCTGTTGGCAATGGCCCTTGAGTCAGTGAAAATGTAACAAGACATGGTGGTAGAAATGGCCTGCACAGCTGTCATCACTGCATATAATTCAGCCCATTAGGCAGGATGTCCAATTCCAATCCCAGCCAAAAGATGGCCATCTGCTGGCTGGGGGGCAGCTGCAGCCCAGGGGACCCCATTTGCTTTTAGTTTCATAGAGGTGTCAGTAAACCAGGTCACACACAAATTTGAATCTTGAATCCCAGCTAGCCACAGGAGGGTTCAGAGCATCCCCCTGTGGGTTGGTTGGTGCTTCTGGGAAGCTGGCTATTTGTTCATGGAGTCTACTGGTCCTAGTTGACTTGGATGTACCATTTCCATTTAATGACTGAGCTCTGTTGAGCTTGCCCGGTTTTATTGGTGGAATTTGTAAGCACCCAAGTACAGGTCAAGGCATCACAGGTGGCACTCCTGCCATAAGATGGATGTTCAGTCTCCTCCAGTGTCCAATAGCAAGTAAGGAGTTGCCCTTCAAAAGGGGCGTATCTGGTGGCCACCATAGGCAAGTCATGTGTCCAACAGCCAGCAGGCTGGTACACCCCAGTGGCAGTTTCCTGTTGCCACAGACTCCAATCCGAATGCTTGAGGGTCGTGGACACATGCAGTCTCATTGCACTCACAGGCTCCAAAGGTCCCAAAGGCAGTGCCTGGGCCATGGGGCTTGTCAAACAGCTTCCAAGTCCTACTTCTGCAAGGGGACCCATTCAAAACTGGTGGTTTTGTGGGTTACCTTGACTAAGAAGGCCAAAAGAACAGCCAGGTGGGGCACATGCTGTCTCCTCTACACAAACAGGCCTTTCAGCTGTTGGGCCTCCCATTTATTACAGGGTGTCACCAGGGCCAACAATTGTATTGGGGATGCTTTTTTGGCTTCCTATACAAGTGACCCCTAGGAAATGCCCCTATTGTGCTGAGTCCTGGTCTTTATCTGGATTTACAGTCCAGCCAACACCAGTTACCATATCAATGGCCTTTTTTTCAGTAGGCCCTACTATCCGGATGTCATTTACACAATGGATGACTAAATCTTCTCTGGGGGCTTGGGCTTGTGGAAGGTCAAGCCCCACCCACTGGTGGCACATCGCAGGGCGTTGAGGTATCCCCGCGGAAGAACAGTGAAAGTACTATGCAGGCAGTTCCTTGTGAATGCAAATTGGTCACAAGGGCATCGAGTAAAAGCACTAACCTAGTTAATAACAGCAGGTCAATCTCCAGTAAGGGTTCCCACTGCCTCAGTGACAGTGATGACATCTGACACCCCAGGGGCGTGGGGCAAACCACAACATTCAGCCTACATTCTGTCTACATCAGCCACCATGCCCCGGAGGCTTTTTGATCAGCCAGACTGAGCTGTTGCGTTGGTAACATTCCTATGGGAGCTTGGCCTGAATTCACAGAGTGATATCCTGTTCTCTGCTTGGTAAGCAGTAGCGTATTTGTGGAATAACCTGTCGAGGCTTGGGTAATTTAGGTGGCAGGTAGGAGTGGACACATCTCACCATGATGGCTCAAACTCTCAGCTGTGAGGGGGATACCCCCTCAGACAGCGGTGATGTTCTGTGCCACGGCAGCCAAAATATCAATGCCTATCATGCACTCAGCACAAGAACTGTGGTCACCAGCACTCGGAATGGCTCAAACAGCCCCACACGCAAGCGTGTAACCACCACGAGCAGATAAGCACCATGGATCACTGTGCCCCCAAAACACCCAGTGACATCAGTTCAATTTTTCCTCTAAGGAAATCCAGAAACATTGTTACATGGGCACCAGTATCCAGGAGCCCCAGAAAAGTCTGAATCTCCTTCTTTTCCCATTTATCTTGACAGGGGCATAAGAACAGTGGTCTCCAGTGGGAAGCCAGGAGTCTTTGCCCAACTCCTAACTGTGCTGTTCAGCCTGAGACACTTGAGTCTGCAATGTCCCTTTATGAAACAAACACACGGTCCAGGCTGTAGGAGACTTCCTGGCTTTTGTCCGTATCTTCCCTTTTATTGTTTGATGTCCCCTTCAGAGAATGAGCTCGTTTCAATCATCTGGTTTTCAGCAATGCCTTCTGTTGTTCAGTCTTTTTGGAAACAGGCCTTACTTGAGGCCTGCAAGCAACCTGGACCAGGCAGGATTCCCTGCACAGGGCCTCTCATTGCCCCCAGACATCATCTGTGGCCACTGGGACACCATGGGAGTTGGCATTATGTCCCATTTATCCCTGTGCAGCCAGCACCTCAGTCAGTCTATAACCCCTCAGAGGAGCTGGTGCCACCCTTGGGCAATGGGCTGACGACCCCTTTCCTTTCCACCTTGGCAATCCCGCACAGTATGTCAAACTGTTAAGCTGAACATCCTGCACTGGTGACCAGTCCCAGGGGAGAGCGACACCATGCACAGGTTTCCAACCCCAGAGGAGGGCTCCAAACACTTCTGCCCATTTCAGCCTTCTATTTTTAAAAAGCAAGCAACCGGGAAATGAGTCTAACTTAACTTGTGACAGGAAGAGACACAAGATAAAAATGACCAGTGATGGTTTCGGGAGCCAGTTAAAAACGAAAATATTTTTAAACTCCCTAAATTTGGGATGCTACTACATGCCTATTAGGATGACAAAAAAAAAAAAAAAAGAAACTTGACAACACCGAGTGACAGTGAAAATATAGAGCAAATGAAACTCTGGTACATTGCCTCTGGAAGACAATATGGTGGTTTGTTAAAATGTTAAGCCGATGAGAGGAGGACACGCCAGTCTCTCCCCTTGGAGGCTGTGGAAAGGGAGTCATGGACTCAGGTCATGTGGCAGCAGCTCCTCTATCACCTCACCCAGCTTCCCACGGGTCAGGCCAGGCCCAGCTCCACAGAAGATCACAGCCCCTGCATGCAGGCCTCTGCCCAGTAACTATGTATCCCACAGCCACAGCAAAGACCGAAGAACACCCCAACATTCCACCCGGAACCCAGCTATCAACTGGAAGCCTGGATCGGTCTATTTTATGGTCAGTTAGAAAAGAAAATTTGGGCCAGGGGCAGTGGCTCATGCCTGTAATCCCAGCACTTTCAGAGGCTGAGGCAGGCAGATCACCTGAGGTCACGCATTCAAGACCAGCCTGGCCAACATGGTTAAGCCTTGTCTCTACTAAAAATACAAAAATTAGCTGGGCATTGTGGTGGGGACCTGTAATCCCAGCTCCTCGGGAGGCTGAGGCAGAAGAATCACTTGAACCTGGGAGGCGAAGTTTGCAGTGAGCTGAGATCACGCCATTCACTCCAATCTGGGCAACAAGAGCTAAACTCTGTAGGGAGAAGATGAGAGGAGAAAGGGGAAGAGAGGGAAGGGGAGGGAAGGGGAGGGCAGGGGAGGGGAAGGGAGAGGAGGGGAGGGGAAGAAATTTATTCAGTAAAATATGTTTTGGCCATTACTGCTAATAATCATTCTTCTTTTCTTGTTGTTTTTGTAACTATATAAAATTAAACTATAGTAAAATGTGCACATGTTAAATGCATGCCTCTATAGAGTTTTAAACTTTATATTCCTTATAGTAAATCATAGCCTTATCAATATACAGATCATGTCTATTAACACATAAAGTATTTCCTTGTGGCCAGGTATGGTGGCTCATTCTTGTAATCCCAGCACTTTGGGAAGCTAAGGTGGGCCAACACGGCAAAACCCTGTCTCTACTAAAAATACAAAAATTAGCCAAGCATGATGGCAAACACCTGTAGTTCCAGCTACTCAGGAAGCTGAGGCACAAGAATCACTTGAACCTGGGAGGAGGAGGTTGCAGTGAGCTGAGATTGCACCACTGCACTCCATTCTGGGCAACACAGTGAGACTCTGTCTCCAGAAAAAAAATTCCTTGTAACTTTTTTTTTGTTTTTTTGTTTTGTTTTTTTGTTTTTTGAGACGGAGTTTCGCTCTTGTTTCCCAGGCTGGAGTGCAATGGCCCGATCTCAGCTCACCGCAACCTCCGCCTCCTGGGTTCAGGCAATTCTCCTGCCTCAGCCTCTTGAGTAGCTGGGATTACAGGCACGCACCACCGTGCCCAGCTAATTTTTTGTATTTTGAGTAGAGACGGGGTTTCACCATGTTGACCAGGATGGTCTTGATCTCTTGACCTTGTGATCCACCCGCCTCGGCCTCCCAAAGTGCTGGGATTACAGGCTTGAGCCACCGCGCCTGGCCCCTTGTAACTTTTTAACCAATACCCACTCACTCCACCATTCGCAGCCGCTGTTTTGATTTCTATTAACATTATTTTAGCCATTTCTTCAACTTCATAAAAATTAATCAGTGTATACTTTGAAAAAAATGTTAAATATACTACACTTAACATATGATCTAGCAACCCTACTTCTAGATATTTAGCCTAGAGGAGTGAAACGTGCTCACACCAAAACCTGTTCCTTAATTTTTTTTTCTGGGGGGGGTGGGTGAGTGTGTGTGCATGTGTGTGTCAGAGTCTCACTGTGTTGCCCAGGCTGGAGTGCAGAGGAGTGATCACGGCTCACTGCAAGCTCTCACTCCCAGGCTCTAGTGATTCTCATGTCTCAGCCTCCTGAGTAGCTGGGATTACCGACATACCTGACCACAGTCAGCTCATATTTTTTGCATTTTTAGTAGAGACGGGGTTTCACTATGTTGCCAAGGCTGGTCTTGAACTCCTGACCTCAAGTGATCTATCCTCCTTAGCCCACTAAAGTGATGAGATTACAAGCATGAGCCACCATGCCTGGCCTTGTTCCTTAATGTTTATAGCAACTTTGTTTATAATATCCCAAAACTGGAAGTTCCTCAGGTGAGTAAGCAAACTTCAGAACATCTATCCCACAGAACACTACTGGCAATGAAGAGGAATAGATACGGGTTTACACAACAGCTTGAATGAAGTTAGATCCTAATTCTAATTGCCTGCCTGAGGGATAATTTGATAGGGATCAAAGGTCAAGACATGACATTATAAAGCAGGAAAAAGACATGAACTTTCACTTGTTTAAAGCTCAAGTTTGTGATGCAGATAAATTCTGAAAAAATACAAGAGGAATAGAAATCTAGGAAACTCACTTACAGATCATTCATACTTTAAATTATGACTTACTTCCCAATTTCCCTGCCACTATTATTTTCAGAACCCTCGCAGAGCTTCCTCATTCACTGTGTCCAGGGTTTTCATTTTATTCAGTGGGAAATACAGGGTGAAGCGGCTCACTCCATCCACTTCCACTCTCATGTTTGTAAGACCTGCTGGATTTGGGCAGATGAGGGTGGCCCTCCAGAAATTTAACACGGTGCCCTGACCATTGTCGTATCTTTACTGGAATAGTCAAATGCAGCCTTCAGTACTTAGTATGGAGCTATTAAACTGGAAACGGTGTTCTTTTCAATACTCAAGGTAACAAGTTCAGAAGCAAATTGCACTCACTTGGGATAAATAACAGTACACACTCGTTCTTGCCCCTTCTCTCTCGTTAAAACAAATTACCTATTTTGTTGATCCTTTCAAAAAACCAGCTCTTGGATTTATTGATTTTTTGAAGGGTTTTTCGTGTCTCTATCTCCTTCAGTTCTGCTCTGATCTTAGTTATTTCTTGTCTGCTGCTAGGTTTTGAGTTTTTTTGATCTTGCTCCTCTGGCTCTTTCAATTTTGATGATAGGGTGTGAATTTTGGATCTCTCCACTCTTCTCATATGGGCACTTATTGCTATATATTTTCCTCTAGATACTGCTTTAAATGTGCCCCAGAGGTTCTGGTATGTTGTGTCTTCGTTCTCGTTGGTTTCAAAGAACTTCTTTATTTCTGCCTTCATTTCATTCTTTATCCAATCAACATTCAAGAGCCAGTTGTTCAGTTTCCATGAAGCTGTGCGGTTCTGAGTTAGTTTCTGGATTCTGAGTTCTAACTTGATTGCACTATGGTCTGAGAGACTGTTTGTTATGATTTCAGTTGTTTTGCATTTGCTGAGGAGTGCTTTACTTCCCATTATATGATCAATTTTAGAGTAGGTGTGATGTGGTGCTGAGAAGAATGTATATTCTGTGGATTTGGGG
>CM052652.1:124757991-124878302 GCA_028533165.1 Leontopithecus rosalia | reverse complement strand
TGGAGAGGATGTGGAGAAATAGGAACACTTTTACACTGCTGGTGGGAGTGTAAATTAGTTCAACCATTGTGGAAGACAGTGTAGCGATTCCTCAAGGCCTTAGAAATAGAAATTCCATTTGACCCAGCAATCCCATTACTAGGTATATATCCAAAGGACTATAAATCGTTCTACTATAAGGACACATGCGCACGAATGTTCATTGCAGCACTGTTTACAATATCAAAGACCTGGAACCAACCCAAATGCCCATCCATGATAGACTGGACTGGGAAAATGTGGCACATATTCACCATGGAATATTATGCAGCATCAAAAATTATGAGTTCGTGTCCTTTGTAGGGACATGGATGAATCTGGAGAACATCATTCTCAGCAAACTGACACAAGAACAGAAAATGAAATACTGCATATTCTCGCTCATAGGCGGGTAATGAAAAATGAGAACACATGGACACAGGGAAGGGAGTACTACACACTGGGGTCTATTGGGGGGCATAGGGGAGGGACAGTTGGGGGGAGCAGGGGAGAGATAGCCTGGGGAAATGCCAAATGTGGGTGAAGGGGAGGAAGGCAGCAAAACACACTGCCATGTGTGTACCTATGCAACTCTCTTGCATGTTCTGCACATGTACCCCAAAATCTAAAATGCAATAAAAATAAAAAATAAATTACCCATGGTTGAGCATGGTGGCTCACAACTGTAATCCTAGCACTCTGAAAGGCTGAGGTGGGTTGATCGCTTTGAACTCAGGAGTTTGAGACCAGTCTGGGCAACATGAGGAATTCTCGTTTCTAATAAAAACACAAAAATTGGCTGGGCATGGTCCCAGCTACTCAGGAAGCTGAGGCACAAGAATTGCCTGAACCCAGGAGGCAGAGTTTACAGTGAGCCGAGATCACTGCACTCCAGCCTGGGTGACAGAGTGAAACCTGTCTCAAAAATACATAAATAAAATAAAATAATAAACAAACAAGCTATCCATTTGTAAATTGCTGATTTCTTTAGGGCCCGATAAACAGCCTCAACATGCTTTTCATAAAGCCTCAGTGATTTCACCGTTCATCCATCCAAGTTTCACCATAAATTTGCTACGTATTCTTGCTTCAATTTTAGCAGGATTCAAATTGCTTTGACAGGGTTTTCTTTTCAAAGCGATGTCTTATCCTTCTTAGTGTCTCAACTAGATCCTGTTCAACAGGTTATAACAAATTAGTTCGAGTTTATTTTGGTGTAAAAAAAATTGAAAATGCAGGCATAGTTTCTTCATAATTTTCATTTTCCACAAACTTTTTGGGGACCTTCACGAGAGATTGGTCACGGAGATTTGACCTTACAGAACTGGAAGTAGGTTAAATGGGCCTCCTTGGGCTGCTGTTTTTGTCTCTGGTGCTGGAGCCTGAAGCCAGCAGGGCAGGTAGACAGGAAGGGGAGATGGATGTGAATTCAGGAAAAAGAAAGAAAAACTCAAACCTGCTTTGGGGTCTCTGTGCCTCCAAGTCCACAGATGCAGGGGCACAAGGAAGGTTTCCTGCTCCTTCAGAGAATACATTTGAGAGCCTGGGCATTTGGTAAGGACATGGAATAGGAGCCAGAGACTGGGTGCTAGTCCAGATACTGCTCCCACTGTGTGTGACCCCAAATACACAGGAGCCAAGACCAGTCCAGTCCCACAGCCGTCTTGAGCATGAACAGCAGCGCAACAGCAGAACTCACTGCACGACTTCCTTCTATTTGGGACTCAGTCTTCCAGGTGAGAAATGGGAAACTTTTAGCTGTTGAGTCATTGCCTCAGATGAAGCTCTCTCCCCAGGAAAATCACCACTTGACGTAGCTAAAGCTACACTTAGCTCCCCTAGTTTCTCCCTTGCATTCGTTATCTATCACTAATACACAGCAAAGTATCCCAAAACCGCATGGCTTAAAATAACATGTATTATCTCACAGTTTCTGTGCGTCAGGAATATAGAAACCGCTTAGCTCGGTGGCTCTGGCTCCTGCAAGGCTGAAGCCAAGATGTTTGCCACAGTCATCGAAAGGCTTGACTGGAGCCAGAGAATCCAAGAGGGCTCACATGCGTGGCTGTTGGCTGGAGACTTCTCAGTTCCTGGCCACCAGAATCTCTGCACTGGGCTGCTTGAGGGTCCTCACAGCGGGGCTCTGGCTTCCTCAAACCACATGATCCGACAGAGGGAAGGAGGGAAGCTGCAGTACCTCTTTTTGACCTTGTCTCAGAAGTCATACGCCATCACTTTGTACCATGATCTATTTGTTAGAAGTGAGTAAATCCACCCCACAGGCAAGGAGAGGAGAACGAGGCTCTCCCTCTAAAGGGGGAGTAGCAAAGAATTGTGGATATATTGTAAGCAACTATTCTCTCCATTCCAGAGGTTGCCCTGGGCACTGCCTTCAATGGCCAAAGGCCCAAAAGCAGGCCTTCCTGAGTAAACGAGTCTTTCCTCCTTGGGTAAATTCTTCAACCCCCCAGAACGCCCAAATTGCTCTAGACCAGTGTTTTCATTTTATATTCTTGTTTTGATTATTCATTTAATGGTAATTTTTCCTTCTCACTTCATTCAGACCAGATAAAAGCAGAAAGACCCTAGTGGAAGCGGGAGTGAGGGGCACAATTTCAACATCTCTGCCATCTGTCCTGTCTCCTCCCGTGTTGACGGGCATGAGATGGCTTTAGATGGTGCCCAGATAGAGCATAAAACAACCTCGAGTCACTACGGGGAAATGTTTCTGTTCCCTTTATAATTCTTCTTTTGTTATTCTGATTGCAACCGGATGAGGGCGTCAGTGGGAGCTAGCCTGTCTTGAATGCTTTGGTGATGCTGCTGCAATCTCTTTTTTATGAGAGAGGGTGGGCGCAAGCGGGACTCCAGTTCTTCTCACCACATTATCCAGGAAAACTTAATAACGTTTTTCTCTCCCATTGCATCACTTAGCAGTTACTCTGTATTTCAGGAAATTGATGGTGAAACTTAAAATATGTAAGGTTTCCTGTTATAATAGATTTCTTTAAAAATAGGAAGACACCCAAAAGGAAAATATTAAGTAAATAAAGGTAATGGTGGCCTGTATATGGTATAAGTCATGGGGGTGATATGTGAATAAGTGGAATTTGGGGAGTTTAGGGACCATCCCTGCAATGCCTGACCAGGCTGACTACTGGATTTCCTGAAGCCAAGCTCTCCAGGCCCCTAACCTTGCACTAGTGCTCCCGCTGTATGTCCTGTGGCCACTAGAGGGAGCTGTTGCACATCCACGTACTTCCCAGCTGCCGCCCTGAGCATGAGCACTAACATCTATGTAGCAGTGATTCCTTTAAGGATCACATCTGATCTTCCCAGAGATGGGATCTCTAAGACCCAAAGTCCCAGAGCTTGTGAGCAGCAGATCCAGAATTCAAATTTCAGCAGTCAGACTCTGGAGCTCAGGCTATCTGTCATAGGTTGAAAACCCATGAGCTCCAGCCAAGTCCGATGCATTGTTATTTTTTTAGATTTTACTTAGAATGCTCGATTGTTCTCTAGTTGGATGCTAAATACAAATGCACTCATGGTATCCCCCAACTAGCACGCCAAGTTGTCTTACATTATTAACCATTTGGCTCCCAAAATAGGTTTTCAGATTTACCAATAAAAGTACAGAACACCCAGTTAAAAAAATTTACATTTCAAATCAATGACAAATAAATTCTAGTGTTAGTATGTCCCAAATATTTAATCGTGTATCTCCAGAGAGTTGTCTAGCTAAAGATTGGTGTCGCCTGTAATCCCAGCACTTTGGGAGGCCGAAGCGGGTGGATCACGAGGTCAAGAGATCGAGACCATCCTGGTCAACATGGTGAAACCCCGTCTCTACTAAAGATACAAAAAATTAGCTGGGCACGGTGGCGCGTGCCTGTAATCCCAGCTACTCAGGAGGCTGAGGCAGGAGAATTGCCTGAACCCAGGAGGCGGAGGTTGCGGTGAGCCAAGAAAGCGCCATTGCACTCCAGCCTGGGTAACAAGAGCGAAACTCTGTTTCAAAAAAAAAAAAAGATTGGTGTCGCCTATGTCAGCCGTGTTGACAATCTCATCAACAGTTATATGCCCCCTGTGCTGAATGTGTTCCTGCTTTTTTCTGTGTCTGAGTGGTCCTCTGACGGCTTTGATGATCAAGGCAGAGGTAGAAGGTTCTGCTTCAGTCTGGGCCTGTCTGTCCCATATGATCAGTTCCACTGCAATCCTTAAACCCTTCCTGACACCGACTGCCTTAGTGGTATCATCTCCAACCATGTTTGGGAGACAGACCCAGGATGCCCATATTGGTGGCTAGGGCAGATATGGCACAACTTCCCCACCAGTGCACATCAGGTACAAGACTTTGATTTCCCTGGGGCTGAACTTCGGTGTGTGAAGGAGGCGGCTGGAGCCGGCTGAACCCGGATGCTGAGTGATCAAAGCAAGTTGCACCTTGGTCTCCTCTGAGCAAAAAGCCCAACTGTAAACAAATATTGAACTTAAGACTGAAGTACTTAGGAGGGAAGGAACAGACATCCTTACTTTGAAATGCATCAAACAGAGAAGATGGATAAATGGCTAGATATTTAATGAAGCAAGCGCAGCACAATGTTAATGGTAGAACTTAGGTGTGGGATATAGTGTTCTCTATACAACTAACTTTTCCCTGTGTTTGATTTTCATTGTAAACTGTTGGAGGGAGGAAAGATAGTACTAGCTACAGCGATGGAAAATGAATTTGAGGGGCCCAGATGAGATTCAGGGAAGCCATTGAGGAGACTGCGGCAATTTTCCCAGGTAAAAAATGAGAAAGCCTTGGGGGAGGCCAGGGCGGTGGAGTAGAGAGGAGGGAGGGCCAGACACATGGTTTGTTGGGAGACTCAGGAGACAGGGATTCGGTGAGGAGTGAGTGGAAACAAATCAGAAGTCAGGCCCAGCCTGCAAGGAAACCCAGGAGTGGCCTCTCAGAAGCAGCAGATGCTGAAAGTGCAGAAAGGTGGCACTGGCTGGGGTGGGCAGCGGTCCCGAATGTCCCTTTCCAAAGCTAAGGAAAACGGCAGAAGAGCATCTGTGATGCCCCCACCTTTCAGTGGGCATCCTCACTCACCCACTCCAGGGGGCTGGGCTCCTAATTGCCTCTTTCTCCCCGAGTAAATGTTAGCACAGGAGCCCAACCCCCGTGCATTACTTTAAGGGAGGTGCCCTGTGGTTGCCCGACTCTTCCCTCCTGGTCCCCAGGAATCAGGACAAACAAAGAACATGACATTCACAGTCCAGGGAGGTCACACAATCCGGAAAAGGCACGAAGAGTTTGGAGAACTTGCTTCATTTGGTTTGGGAGGCTCCGCTGGTGGACGCAGTTAAGAGATCGTAATCTGACTCACACACCCTCAAAAAGAGCGCAAAGGCATTTCTCGACACATCCTAGAGAGCTTGGTTAAGGGCTGCCTAGAAGCATGGGCTGCCTACCACACTGCTGGTGGTGAGAAACTGAGTCACCTTCCGACCTTCTCTCAATGGTTCTGAAGATATCACAGAGAAAGGCTCCGCACAGCGCTGATGTGTCTTCAACGCCTCTCAAGCCACTCACTACTCTCCCCTTTTAAAAGAAAGCAGGCAACATTTGCTAGCCAGAGTTCAAAACATGTTTCTGCTTGTTTTCTTTTTCATTGTTGTTGCTTGTTTTGAAAACAGAATCTCACTCTGTCATCCAGGCTGGAGTGCAGTGGTGCAATCTTGGCTCACTGCAACCTCTGCCTCCCGGGTTTAAGCAGTTCTCTGCCTCAGCCTCCCGAGTAGCTGGGATTACAGTCACCCAACACCAAGCCCGACTAATTTTTTTGTATTTTTAGAGACAAGGTTTTACCATATTGGCCAGGCTGGTCTTGATCTCCTGACTTTGTGATCTGCCCACCTCAGCCTCCCAAACTGCTGGGATTACAGGCATGAGCCACCGACCTGGCCTGCTTGTTTTCATTGTGACTTTGAAAAGGGCATTTCACCTCTGTGAACAACATCACTTGCTGTAGACAGTCGATGATGACAGGACTATAGTGACGATAATAAGGGTGACAGGTTTAATGAGCACTTATCACGTGCCAGGTTCTCTTGGGAGTAAAAGAGAACTGGGCACGTGGTGAATACTCACTAAGCTTAATTGCCGCCCTTACTGTGATCACTATAGTCCCGTCATCACTGACTATTTATGGAAAGTGATGTTGTTTATTTCACTTTGGATAGTGATACTCAGTTTTCTGTTAGAAATAGATCAAATTTATCTGAGTTTTCAAAAGGGTTTTCATTTACCAAGATGCATGCTGAGTGCATAACAACCCAGGCATTGGCAGATACGGAGAAGCTAAAGGCGGTTGTTGAAGGTAGGTGAGGACAGTATATAAATGACAGGTGCTTGGGAGACGCTGGCCAAAGGTGAAGAGCATGAGCTTTGGGGTCAGATAGTCCCGAGTCCACATTGTGGCTTTTTGTCACGGTAGCTTGTGTGACCTCAAGCGAGTTACCGGGCCTTTCTGTACCTCCATTTCCTTCTCTGACCCATAGGGGGTAACAGTGAACCTGCAGGCCTGGGGTTCAGCTGGGCAGGTAGGGCACACTCAGAAATGGGAGGGCCATTGACCAGGTAAGGTGGCTCACGCCTGTAATCCCAGCACTTTGGGAGGCCGAGGTGGGCGGATCACTTGAGACCAGGAGTTCGAGACCAGCTTTCCCAACATGGTGAAACCCCGTCTCTACTAAAAATACAAAAATTAGCTGGGCGTCTTGGCACACACCTGTAATCTCAGCTACTCGAGAGGCTGAAGCAGGAGAATCACTTGAACTTGGGAGGCGGAGGTTGCAGTGAGCTGAGATCCTGCCACTGCACTCCAGCCTGGGTGACAGAGTGAAACTCTGTCTCAAAGAAAAAAGAAAAAGAAAAAATAGTAGGGCCATTGATTTTCTGTATTTCGTAAAGCTCCCTTCCTTTCATACACTGTTAGCCCCCAAAACTATGTTTCAAAGTCAAATGCATGGAAGCTGAACAGAGGGAGGGTCACCTGATGGGGTGTGTGCGTGTGTGTGTGTGTGTGTGGCAGGGGTGTCGGGTGTTGGTTAAGGGAGGGCATCCAGGGTGTTCCCAGAGGGCTGAAACCCCTCATGAGGCTCCGATGGCGTCATTTCAGGATCCTACACGTGTTCTTATTTTCGTTCCGTGTTCTCACGACTGAGATAATCACGCACTGTGACTGTATATTTATTTGTCTGTTTCTTGCTCTCCCTCTGTCTCCCAAGGAGACCGTGAGCCCTATAAGGGCAGGAGCTAGTCTGTGTGCTCCCTGCTGCTTCCAAGGCACCCAGCTCTGTGACTACCCAGAGGGTGTGTAATACGCGTTTGTTGACTGAAGAACTGATCTGCTGGCTGACTGCATCTGTCTGTGCCACCAGTCTTGAATTACTGAAGAAAATGAGAGGGTCGGGGGAGAAATACTGGGGGATCAACCCCTTAAACCACACAAGCTCTGCAGCATAGCAAAGTCTCAGGCTCCAGCCTGAGCTCCAGCCTTTCTGGCCCTGCCTTGGTTACTGGTGGAACCTCTCCCATCTCCTGACATGGGGAGACTGGAGGCGTGGTGGGGGTGAGGGCTGCCCCAAGAGTATGTCTCCAAGCATAGGCATTTGAGGGAAGATAAGGCTAAACCTCTGAGCACCCCAAACTGAGGGACTCAGCTGCCCCCAGAGGCTTGGTCCAGTGATCCCCCCGTCTCCCAGGGATCCGTATATCCCAGGGACCTGCCTGTTTCCCAAACCCCCACTCACATAGCCACATCCTGTTTTCAAGGACAGGTAGCCACTGCTATGGGAGAGTTCTCACAACAGCTGAACTTCTAAAGCCACACCTTCCTGTCTTCCTTCATTTAGTTATAGCTAGACAATACGATATGATATCACTCAGGGCAACTACGACACCAGTCATAGAAACCCCAATGTCGAGAGCTCCGTCTGGGGTCTCAGCTCTGCTTTAAGCAAGCACGCTGTGAGTATTCCCCGCACCTGCTCCCTGCAGCATTGCTGCTGTGAGGGCGAAGTCAGTTAACACCATGCTCAGAGCAGAGGACCTGCTCATCTGATTAGGTGGTTTCCATGTCAAGGCCAGGCACTGCATGGGCCAACAGCTGGGGCCCAGAGCCCCTTTTGCTAGGCTCAGACTGCAGGCACAGAGAGGTGAGGACATTTGCCTGAGGCCACACAGTAGGGGCAGGTCACCTCCTAGTGTGTCCAGTAGCGCTCTCCGCAGGCCCCATAGCTTCCTCCTAAACTTCTGAAAGCATCCCAGAGATGGGAAGAAAGAGCAGGGACAGAAGGGGTAAGAGAGACAGGGCAGAGATAGGCTGAGGACAAGGAAAAGAGACAGAGAGAGTGGGTCCGCAAGAGTGAGACGGAGGCCTCTGGGAAAGCCAGGCAGTGAAGACAAACAGGCTCCCCAAGGCCTGGTTTTGGGGATCTAAGCACACTGTCCCCTGCCTGGGGGCAGGCTTCATGCAGCCCAAGGTGTTCTGGGAGGTACTGAGGGCCTTAGGACGCCAGCCCTGCTTATGCTCCATTCCCATTCCCCACCCCATCTCACCTCCAGCGTCCGGTTCGGGTTCCTGATAAGAACATCCCCTGCCCACCTTCCCTGCCACCCATCCCACTCCCTTTCCCTTCACTCACTGCAGGCAAGCTCCCAGACTCACTCTTTCCAAAACCTGCCCTCCTTCCTTTGCCCTGCAAGGCCCCAGCTCTGGAATGCCCTCCCCTCCTAACACATCCCTATCTCTTTAGCCCAGATCAAATGTCACCTCTTCCAGGAAGCCTTCTCTGAATTATTCCCAGGGAAGCATTGTGAAGCCATTGCTGATTGCAGCAACAAAAGCCCAGTCATGCCAGTCCCAGAACCACCAGGAAAGAAATAAAGAAATTATTATTCCCCTCCCCAGTCAGGCAGGGTATCCCCTTCTGGGCCCCACCGAGCTGCCAGCGACTGTTACACACAAGGCAGGTGCCCGCCTCGCCCTCTCTCGGTGCTGACCCCGCCACCTGTGTTTGCCACTGTTCTACTGTTTGACATACTTGACCTGTGCCGACCTTACTAAGCCCAGCCTGCCTGCACACTGGCATTTGTATCACTGGTCTGGCCCTAATAACAATCCCTGTGTCACCTCTATCCTGGTACTTTGCGCACGTGGCCTAGGCTCACGGTTGTGAAAGCACACATCGTCCTGCCCGGGTTCTCGTTCCTAGAGCTCTGAGTCTACGCGCGTGCTGGCCACGTGGATGAAAATCCCGGCACTCAGCTGCTGCCTGCGTCCACCTCTGTGGGCTCACCTCCATCAACTGGACTGTGAGCTCCACGGGGGCAGAGATCGGGTCTTTGTCTCCCCCCACCCAGAACTAGGACAGTTTCTGACTTAGCCAGGGCTCACCTGCACTGAATTTAATCTATTCCTGTCCCACAAAAGAGGGATTAAGTTGTGAGGTTCCAGGAATGATTTCTTTCTTTCTTTCCTGGTGGTTCCGGCACCGGCGTGACTGGGCTTTCGTCGCTGCCATCAGCCGTGGCATCGCAGTGATTCCTTAGAATCCTGGGTTGGTGGGGGCCGTGGCTCAGGCACTGGGGGAGGAATGAGGTTTCCTCCACTCCCTTGTCCTCCGCCCAACCCTTTTGACTCGTTTTCAAGCCCTTTAGTGGGGTTGTTTACATATCCAATACAAGTATTTAGGGCAAACTTGTTTTTTAACTGAAAAACACCAAGAAGGTGGCGAAAGTCACCTGTGGTCACACCGCCGAGGAACTTGCATTGTTGATGCGTTTCCTTCCAATACTTTTTTCTAGATTAAAAAAAAACTATGTTTGTTAAAAAAAATAGAAGAAACAATTTCCCTTTTCACTCGCTTCTGTTGGTTTGTCCACCTTGTTTTGTGATGGCTGCCTGGTGGCCCACAGTTTATTTAATAAATCCCATTTGCTGGACATTATAGCAGGTCCCACTTTAGGGCTATTCCAGGTAATGCTGCAGTTCTCTGAATGCAGATTCCAGGTAATCCTCACAGTTCTCTGTGCCCAAACCACTGGTCAGTTCCCTTGGCAGAACCTCCACTGACCCTGGGTCAATGGGGATGAGCTTCCTAACAACACACCTGACCTCAGAAACAGCCCAGTCCTCACTCCATAAGTACTGAGCTCCCTCCGTTGTAAGCAAAGGTCATCAGAGCCAGCCTGGCTACAGCATCGTGGAGCCCAACATCCTTATTCTACAGCTGGGGAGACGGAGGCCCAGAGAAAAGAACTGACTTCTCCAAAATCAGCCCAAAGGCAGTGGCAAACTCCGTGTCATCTAGGGATTTTTCTCCCCGGCTCCATTATCTTTAATATTTTGCAAGGAAATCCATAATCTCTCACAAGGATGCTGGCGGGATGCAGCAAGGATGTAGCATCTGCATCTGCTCATGCAGACATTGTTCATCAATCATCACACTCTCTTCTGCTGAGCCCAGACCCTTGACAGCTTCAAGAGCCATCACCAGGCAGCCGAAATTGGCGCAAGAGTGAAATGTTTCCACCGTGCTGGTGGAGCATCTTTGGTGCCAACTGAGGACGTGAGCTTCTTTAGGGGTGGCTGCAATAATTCTTGCTTTCCTTGTTTCTTTTGAGCCAGTGACAGTTGACAAGGCCTCCTGGTTTCCATCTGTCCATGTCATCAGAAACCCCTTCTGGTTTTCTGCATGACTGCAGTCTTCCCAGGAGAGCTTGGCCCTCATTCCAGCTGGAGATGGTAGGGCACACGGGGTCAGCGAGCAGAGCATGGGCTCTCAATTCAGACGGAGATGGGTCCTGATCCTGGCCCTCTGTCTTACAGACCTCAGGCAAGTGAATTCCCTTCTCCAAGACCCTATTTCATCTGGAAAATGGGAGGATAAAACCTCTCTTTTCTTATCTTTTAGCCTCAGTTTGGTGATCTGTAGAATGGAGATGATCTTATCCACTCTGCCATCTTGCTATGTCTGAGCATCAGCTTTGATTTAACATCAAATTATCTCCCCACCCCTAATCAAGGCTTCTATGGGTCGGCTTTTCGGAAAGGGGAGAGGAGGTGTGTGTTCTTTCCCTACACCTCTCTCTCCTTCCCCCACTCAAATCTCTCTCTCTCTCCCCTTCTCTCTCTCTCTCTCTGTGTGTGTGTGTGTGTGTGTGTGTGTGTGTGTGTGTCTGTGTCTGTGTGTGTCTGTGTGTCCATCCAGAAGAGACAAGGAGCAGGAGAGTTTTCCTTTGACTGATACGGTTGCCAGGTAGCTCCCAACTCTCTGGGGATCCCCAAAAATGTTGAGAGCCAAGTCTTGTTCTCACCTCCCTGTGCGGCTTGTTGAGCTGCGCCCCCCACACCAGGGCAAGTTCCTTCTGTGGCTAACTGCCTGGCAGGCTACTCCAGCCGCTCCCAGCCCCTGGTTCTCCGGCATCCTCTCAAGGCAGTATTACTAGGAAGGACTTCAACCAGCCCTAGACCGACCTCCATCGTGCCAGGTCCACACCCGGCCCTGGGAAAGCACACCCACACCCAAGCTTTGACCCTGCCCAAAGGGAGCAGAGAGCAGTAATTTTCCACTCGCAGAAGTCACTTTGCACTGTATGACTTCAACTCATCAGGAGACACATCCCAGTCCATTGCATGTCCCAACCCCCGGGAACACCCTCAAGGCCCCAGGAGGTTTCTGAGAAGGTCCCCGCTGCTAGGCCTGCACTGAGGCCTGGACACCCCCTGCCCTCCTTCCCAGGAGGCAGTTCATTTGGCAGAACCTCCGCTGACCCTGGGTCAATGGGGATGAGCTTCCTAACAACACACCTGACCTCAGAAACAGCCCAGTCCTCACTGCATAAGTACTGAGCTCCCTCCGCTATAAGCAAAGGTCATCAGAGCCAGCCTGGCCACGGCATCGTGGAGCCCAACATCCTTATTCTACAGCTGGGGAGACGGAGGCCCAGAGAAAAGAACTGACTTCTCCAAAATCAGCCCAAAGGCAGTGAAAAGGAGGAGGGACCATAGCTGTCTCCCAAGAAACACCTCCGCAGATCTTCTGTTCCCTCTTGGCCCTTTTATTGCCTTCCTCTGGGTCAGGGTCCCCTGCAGGGGAGACCCAGGAGCTGTGCAGCTGGTTCTCGGCCACCCGCTCGAGCTGCGGTCCAGTCCCTCTCCTCAGTGTACAGCACCTGAGAAATCATGGTGCCTAGAACAACCTCGAGTTTTCAGACCCAGTTCCAGCAACTGCTAGTGAGGACGCCCTCGGCGTGCAGCCAAGAGCCCTGCCTTAGACAGGGTGGTCCCCCTGTCCCCCCAAGGGGCAACACTACAGCTAAGACTCGGTGAGAGCTGGAAGGAGCGTGCTCCTAGGAGAAGGCAGGCACCTGCGCAGGCCCTGGGGTGGGAACGAGAGGAGACGTGAGGGCTGAAAGGTGGCCAGCAGCCAAGCACACCGGGAGGAGGGCATCTGGGCCCGGTGGAGTAGCCGTCAGGCAGATTTATGCAGACGTTACCTTCTTTTGTGTGTGTGTGAGATGGAGTCTCACTCTTGCCCGGGTGGGAGTGAAGTGGCACGATCTGGGCTCACTGCAACCTCCGCCTCCTGGGTTCAAGCGTTTCTCCTGCCTCAGCCTCCCCAGTAGCTGGGACGAAAGGTGTGTGCCATCATGCCCAGGTAATATTTTTGTATTTTTGGTAGAGGTGGGGTTTCACCATGTTGACGAGTCTGATCTCAAACTCCTGACATCAGGTGATCCACCGGTGCGGGCCTCCCGAAGTGCTGGGATTACAGGCGTGAGCCACTGCGCACAACTAGATATTGCTGGCCTGAATTTGACCTTGAAGGTCAATGGTCTTAATATTTCAATAAAAAAGCATGTATCACTCTCCGAATTATCTGATGTTCCAAGCATTTCTCATGACCTTACAAGACCCTCAAAATAGTCCCATTTTACAATGGAGGAAACAGTCCCATAAAGAAGAAGCAATTTTCCCAACGCTGACAGCTGTCGGCACAAGAGCAGGATTCCCAGTAGTGTCCATTAGCCTCCACAGGCTTCCTCTGCCCTCCTGCACTTCTTCCCAGATAGGGCACGATCGGGTTTTCAGGGAGGTGGAGGGGGTACTCCAGAAAGAGGACATGGCACAAACCAAGGCCTAGGAGCTGAGGAGAGTGAAGCCAAGGCCAAGAGGCCCCAGCAGGCTGAGGTTGGCCACGCGGTACTGAGGGCAGGTGCGGGGTCTGAGCCGTGGGCCTGCAGAGGCAAAGCGGGCCTTGCTGTTCCAGCACATGGCAGGAAGCAGGAGCTGATGCTGGCCCAGGCCCTGGCACTGGGCCCCAGCACCCCACAGAGGGGCATTGTCCATGGGCAACGGGCATGGCCAGCTGGGAAGCCAAGCAGGGATTTGCCTCTCTGGAGATGTGCCCAAGGGATTGGCAGGGTCCTCCCGGGAATTCTCCTGGCTCCCGAAACATCTTACCTTCAGGTACTCAGGGCTTTTGGTGTGTTGACAAACATGGCAGGACAGCAAATGCTCTTCGCCTTGTTCTTCTTGTCAAAAAGCAGGAAGAGGAGGCAGCCAGGGCCTGGCTACATACTTTGTGACCTCGGGACACTGCTGCTCCCGTCTTGTCCCCTGCAGATGGAGACAGGATTCAACAATGGCCATCCCAGCTCTAAACCACAGTTCCATGCTTCTACACCCAAACTAGGTAGCAAGAATAATGCCCAGAGGACATCAAGGGGCCACGTTGGTGTCACCACCGCCTCTAATGCTAAGTTGAAGTCTCTGGGGAAGGACAGTGTGGCCATTAAGAGGGTGCATTCTGAACTAGACGATCAGGCTCAGGTCCCAAAGCTGAAAGCCTTAGTCCCATGACCTTGAGCCAGTCACTCACCTCTCTGAGCCTCCAGTGCCCTCTGTAACATCAGTGCCGCTGACGCCCACCTCCGGGTGACTGTGCAGGCTGCGTGAGTCAAGGCGGGGGCCCAGGTGGTGGATGACAGGGTCCTGCTGGGCTTGGACATTTGTCCTTTGGGCTCATGGTCATGCCTCCTTATTCTTTCAGTCCACAAGTGCTCACGGAGACTCCTAAAGATGCAGACAAGGTAGAGCAGGTTCTAACTGCTGTGGAATGAATGAATGAATGAATGAATGAATGAGTGAAATGAAAGCTTGTGCTAAGCACTGTATAGGCACGCACTACAGCTCATACTTTTAGCAACCTATGAGGAGGAGCTACTATTATCCCCATACTATAGATGAGGTCAGTAGGGCCCAGAGAGGCGAAGTACCTTGCCCAAGGGCACACAGCAAAGCAGTGGCAAGAAAAGGATTCAAACCTATCCTCTTGGGTGAATTAATTGATGGAGATGTGTGTCCCTGACACATTTAGGAACAAGGCTACTCCCTTCTTTTCCCAAGTTGGTTATCTGGACTAAGCAATTGCTGTAACCCTCTACAAAGGCTCATCCTGCTGTGAGCACTAATAATATTAACAGCAGCAGCCACTCGCGTTTACGGAGTGTTTACTCTGCCATACCCACTGTGCTTTTCTCAAGCCTGGACCTTCCTTTCTCCAAGCCTCAGGAAGCTGGAGTCCCAAGGTTGCCTCCAGGCGGGGCTGTGGTTCACCTGAAGCCACAAATATTTACCTTGGAGACCTTGGCCTGGTCTGAGGCCTCTGCCCAAAGACAAAGCCTGTGCTGGGGTGTGCAGGATATAAGATTGGACTTCCAGACCCACTGCCTGGGAGAGAAGAGGAGCAGGCCGAGGACTCCAGCGTGCCCAGGTAAAAGCAGGGAAGGGCTGAAAGCCTAGGTTTCCAGGAAGGTTCCGAGCTAGAGATACCTGTTGGGGTCAGGTCAGGAGCACAGGGGAGGCTTCGCTCCCCGGGAAGGGCCCTGGGTGAGTCAGGATCCACGGAGGGTCAGGGACAGGTGTAGAAAGGTACCCAGCTCCCTTGCTCAGAGGACCAAAGAGTGGTGACGAAGGGATGGGGCTGGCTGAGTCCTGACCTCGTCCTAGGGACATAAACCACTCTGCACATACCAGTTGCTCTGTGCCCAGCTGTGTTAGGTGATGCTGGGGCAAAAGAAGCATTAGTTACAGAGTTTGTCCCTCCAGGAACTCCCAGTGTAGGACAATGTGGAGCCCAAGGAAGACCCAGGGACACAGGAGTGGAGGACAGTAAACGGAGGGTTCCTGGAAGAGCTGACCTGTTGGTTGCAAAGCCAAGTAGAGGGTGGTTGGGCAAAGGAAAAGAGAAAGACATTCCACAAAGGGGAACGAGCATCAGCAAAGGCCAGGAGAGGAGGTGCCAGATGGCGGGGTGTGTGCGGCGCCTGGATCTGGGGAGGAGAGGCTTTTCCACAGGAGGGAAACAGGGAAGCTATCATCCTGGTGGGTCCCTGGCTTCCTCTGATCTGAAGAGCACAGAGCAGTGTGTAGAGATACTGGAGGACAGACAGGGTCAAGGTGTTTGCAAGAAAAATATGGAGTGGGGCTGCAGGGGCGCCTGGTTGCGGGAGTTTCACCTGTCTCTGGCTTTGGCTGCATGATGCCTCCTTCCAACTCCAATCTTAGTGATAATAGCTGTCATAATTGTAATGGAAGCTACCACGTGCTGACCGCTTGGGTATGCCAGGCCATGAATAGACTGTCTCATTTAATCTTCCCCAAAAGTCTGCTACTTAAGTACTATAATTATTCCCCATTTTACACATGAGAAAACGGAGGCTCAGAAATGGTAAGTCATTTGTCGAAGGTCACAGAGCAAGTGGTGGCAGCGGCCTCCAACCAGGGTCCATCCGGCTGCCAAGCCAGTGGTACTTTCCCCTCCACCCTCAGGCCTCCTAACGCTAACCTGCGCAGCTTAGCAGGCTCAGCTTTCCAATTCTTTCAGGGCTTCCGGGGGCTATGCATTTATTCAGCAGCCATTTATTAAGCACCTCTGTGTGCCAAGCATTATGCTGGATGTCAGGGACACAGCAGGGAGCAGGTAGACCCAGCCCTCCCTCCCAGAGCTCACAGGCTGGTCAGGGAGGCAGAGGCTCACTATTGCAAGGGCCTCAGAAGAGCTCACAGTGCTCCACGGCACAGGAGACATGTCATCCAGATGCCACATTTGTCTTTGGCAACAAGAAAGCCACATGCTGTGTTGTATGAAAGGAGAGAAGGTTAGCACTCCCCTTGACAAGGATGGAAGAGGCCCTCGGGCCTGACGACATGCGTAAGGTTGAGAAACCCACACGATAAACCAAGCAACGGCTCGGATCTCCGGGTCAGCATCTCCGCTCCCTCCAAGCAGGACAGTCCACAGGGCAGGAAATTCCGTGGGGGGCTGGCAGGCAAAGCCGGGGTGGGAGCTGGAGAGCTTGGGACTGGGTTGCAGGTGTTGATGCCTCACCCCTGTGGAGGGAGGAGACAGAGCAGCCAAGGGGCTAGAATACCCCCAAGCTCCTCTCCCCAGCATGGGCCACAGGCTCGCTTGCTCTCTCTCTCTCTCTCTCTCTCTCTCTCTCTCTCTTTCTCTCTCTCTCTCTCTGTCTGTCCGTCTCTCTCTCTCTGTCTCTCTCTCTGTGTCTCTCTCTGTCTCTCTGTCTCTCTGTCTCTGTCTCTTTCTCTGTCTCTGTCTGTCTGTCTCTCTGCCTGTCTCTCTGTCTCTCTCTCTATCTCTCTGTCTCTCTCTCTGCCTCTCTGTCTCTGTCTCTCTCTCTGTCTCTCTCTCTCTCTCTCTCTGTGTGTGTGTGTGTGTGTGTGTGTGTGTGTGTATGGCTCTGCCCTTTTTTCCCTGGTTCTAAGGAGCCACTGAGCCCCTCCCCAGCCTCCCTAGTACTGTGGATTAAACAAACAGCTTTTTCACAACGTTGAGTCCTACCCGGCTCCTCGCTTCCTTCCTGCCTCCAACCTTCATGTCCTGGACCCCAGGACAGCATTTCTCCAAGTGTGGTCCAGGGTCCCTGTCTGCAGGGCAGGGGAAGCTTTACAGGGAAAGTGAAAACTCTTGGCAGGGTTTTAAAGAATGAATAGGAGTTCATCGGGGAGATATGGGAGGAGAAAAGCATTCCGGGAAGCAGGAAGAGCAAGAGCAAAGGCACAGACCCAGAGAGAACAGAGTATGTTCTGGGAACTTCCAGCCACTTGGAACTTGCTAGAACAAGGGGAGAGAAAGCAGGAGATGAGGTCAGTGGAAAAGGGACCATAGCGGGTTTGAAGGTCAGACTGAAGGATGGGGGACCCAGGAAGCAGAAGCGCTTTGTTCTGAGGATTGTTGCTGGAATTTCTTTCTTTCTTTCTTTCTTTCTTTCTTTCTTTCTTTCTTTCTTTCTTTCTTTCTTTCTTCTTTCTTTCTTTCTTTATTTCTTTTTTTTTTGAGAAGGAGTTTCACTCTTGTTACCCAGGCTGGAGTGCAATGGCGCGATCTCGGCTCACCGCAACCTCCGCCTCCTGGGTTCAGGCGATTCTCCTGCCTCAGCCTCCTGAGTAGCTGGGATTACAGGCACGCGCCACTGTGCCCAGCTAATTTTTTGTATTTTTAGTAGAGACGGGGAAATAGCTAATATATTCCAAGGGCTTACATGTGAAAGACACTGTGTGCTAAATGCTTTCCAGACATTAACTCACTTACCCCTCAACGCTGTGAAGTCGGGGTCATCAGGCCCATTTGTCTGATAAGAAAACTGAGGCACAAAGAGGGTATGTTGATTGCCGAAGGCCACACGAGCCCAGGCAGTTAACCACTGCACTCAGCAGCCTCTCGTGGACACCATGCCCCAGGTCACCAGGTGTCATGGGCCTGCCCTTGGCCTCTCTGCCTCAGGGCTCTCTGTGCTTACCCCAGGTCTGGTCTGGCACCCGCCACTTGCTGTTCTCTGACGCCTGGGAAGATGGCCGGCCCGTGGACCTTCACCCTTCTCTGTGGTTTGCTGGCAGCCACCTTGATCCAAGCCACCCTCAGCCCCACTGGGGTTCTCATCCTCGGTCCAAAAGTCATCAAAGAAAGTAAGTTTTGGCCTCTGGACCTGGCCGCCCTAAGACAAGGGGGAAGGTGGAGCAGCCTCCCAAAGGAGAGAGAGAGCTCCTCATCACGGGGGCTGTGCAATGCGTGGCTGAAATCCCAGGACTTGGGTGAACACGAGTGAGTTGTAAATGTCTGGAGTGTCTGTGATCTCAAGAGTCCACAATTCCAAGATTCCCTTCTTAAATGTCACAATTCCAAAACCCTGAGCTTCCACAGCCTGCAGAAGGGGCATGTGGCCACTGAATGCAGTGAAGCAGCTGCCCCTCCCCCTGCCCTCACCTGAAATCCCATCCTCAGAGTACCCCCAGTTAGTTAAACCTAGCATCTTCCTTGTCCCCAGAGCAAAGACCCTTGACTGTGAGTGTGGCGGCCTGGGTCCCAGGCACAATGTCTCACTCTCCAGCTCAGGGGCACTGGGCCCGTCCCTGGGCCTCGGCTTCCTCCTCGGGACACAAATAAGAGGGCCCACCTCTCCTCATGGGTCGCTGGAATTGACTAGAGCTTTATGAATGCTGTGACCACACTTCTCAACTCAGCACTTCTGATGCTGTGGACTAAATAGCTTTTTATTGCGGGGGGTGTCCTGGGCATGTAGGATGCTTAACAGCCTCCTTAACCCAACTGTGACAACCAAAAACGTCCCCAGACTTTGGCAAACATCTCTTAGGAGACAAAATCACCCCAATGGAGAACCACTGCTCTAAAGTGTCATTCCCTTAGAGGGGACTCATCTGTCCACTCTGGAGAGCCACCTGAGCACTCAGAGGACCAGACCTCTGCATTCAGGGGACTCGGGCCTGGGTCATGACCACAGGGGCAGGGGCAGGTCCTGTGGAACCAACAGGCTCTGTAGCCAGAGGATGGAGTCCCAAGTAAGGACAGGAAGCCGCAAGCTCTGGGAAGCTGGAGGGAGGCAGAGGCGGCTGGGTCTAGGAAGCTCAAGCCTGTGGAATTTCAGCCAGAAGGAGCTTAGAGATGAATAATCAGGCTTTAGGCTCTCCTAAAAGGAGTTGTATGCAAGTGGTTGGTTTTGACGGTAATCCCAGAAACACCTACATGAGTGTGCGGAGGCAAGGTAGGGAAGGGAAGGCATCCCAAGCACGTCCAATCCAGGTACCACCGTGGGGACTGGAGCTCAGTCCTGCCCAGCAACTGCATCTGTTAGGGCCAATCAGAAGACAGAAACCACACGGTCATCCCAACAGGTAAGTTCAATGTAAAGAAGTATTACCAGGAGATTGGAGGAATGGAGAATTGACTAAGAGGGTAGAGAGAGCGAGCTCTAAAGGATACCCTAGGGATGAAATGGGTAGCCAAGGACAGAGCAAGCTTACAGGCAAAGAATCCTCCCCAGCCCTCACTGCAGAGGGTGTGGTTGAAGCCCAGCTTGTGGTCGAGAAGCTTGCTGGCTTGTCCCAGGCCAGAGCTGGGCCACAGTTGGCAAATTGAGGCTAGTGAGCAGAGAATTACCTGCCAGGGAGCCGATGAAAGTCTCTGGGAAGCTGCCCCTGGAGGAGGGGGCCTGCTGTTAACTCACGGGTAAGCTATCTCTGGGAAACCACCTAGAAGCTAGCCAGGGTGCCCGCAGAACTCACTCAGCAAAAGCCACTGGGCCGTGGCACCATAGGAACCTGGTAAGAGGAGCATACCAGTGCCATGAGGGGAAGCCCCTTCCTCCCCAACACCCCTCCAGAGCCTCCACTGAAAAGGCTTAACATTGTGCCAAATGGTAAAGAAGAAATATTCACAGGGCCCAGCTCCATTACCACAGCAGGCAAAGTGGGTGGATTTGCAGCTGAGAGGCAATAACACAGGAGCTCTGAAACACAGTAAGGGACACACATCTGAGCCATCCTGACTGAGGGGTGAGGGAGCTGAGGTATTGATACACCAGTTCTCACCAATCACTGGCTGAGTTCTGCTCCTGGGGCGTCAGCTCTCCAGCACCTCTAACCTGCTCTGCACAGGAGCCAGATGGGCTCCAGCTGCTCATGGCTGGGGCCAGAATCCAGGGCTCCTGACCCGTATGCCTCTGTCCTGGCCCCTCCTTCCTCTGCTCAGCACCTGAGGCTTTTGGACCATACACCTGTAGAATATGGATGCCAGACAATCGCTAACAAGTGTGCTTTGGCAGCAAAACGGCCCCAAACGCGGTTTTGTGGGTTCCCTGCCTCTTGGGCCTGGAAGTGCTTGCCACTGGTTGTGGGGAACGAGTGCAGGTCCAGGTGCTGTGTGTAGTGGCTGACGCTCCCCACAGAGGCTGGCAATGCTTAGGCATGTGAATGACCCCAGCCTCACTCTTGATGTGAAAATGACCCATTTGGGCCACTCTCCTCAAGGCTACATCTACACTGTGGGGACTGGCAAGCTGGTCCTGACCTCCACCGCAGTAGAGATGGCTGAACCCTCGCCTTATCTCAGGGAGCCCCGAGTGATACCTCTCCCCAGCCTGGAGCCCCCACCAAGCCTTCCTTCTTGCCCCTCCTCTCGGGCCCTAATTCCTGGGGTCTGCCTCCAGAGCTGACACAGGAGCTGAAGGATCACCACGCCACCAGCATCCTGCAGCAGCTGCCGCTGCTCAGTGCCATACAAGAGAAGCCAGCCGGGGGCATCCCTGTGCTGGGCAGCCTGGTGAACACCATCCTGAAGCGTATCATCTGGTGAGTGGAGTGGGACCGCACCAGGAGCTAGCCCCTGCCCACACCTCTGCCCAGGACACACTCTGCATGCTCAGGCAGCCAGTCTGCAAGCACCAACTTGTGTCAGATCACAAAGAATGGATCAAACAAAGCCTCTCCCTCCAGAAGCTCCCAGAATAGTTAACAAGAACCGTAATACAATGACGCAGGAACCCTAATACAACAACCCAGAGCAAGGCCGGGCATGGTGGCTCATGCCTGTAATCCCAGCACTTTGGGAGGCCAAGGCGAGTGGATCACCTGAGGTTATGGGTTCGAGACCAGCCTGGTCAACATGGCAGAACCCTGTCTCTACTAAAAATACAAGGATTAGCCCGGCATGCTGGTGGGTGCCTGTAATCCCAGCTGCTAGGGAGGCCGAGGCAGAAGAATCGCTTGAACCCAGGAGGCAGAGGTGGCAGTGAGCCGAGATCACGCCATTGCACTCCAGCCTGGGCTACAGAGTGAGATGACTCTGTCTTAAAAAAAATGGGAAGGGATGAGGTGATGCTTCTCACTGGAGGTGACAGTTGAGCCAATGACTCAATGGTCACCAGGAGACAAGAAGCAAATAGCATCCAGGTAGAGGAATCAGCCTGGGCAAAGGCATGAAGAAATGATAGTCAGAATGTCTGGAGCTCAGTCCTCAAGGTGAGGAGTAAGGGATCAGCAGGGTCAGGTCACAGAGGGTCTTATGAGTCAGCTCAAGGAGCTGGGATTCACCACCTAGAAGAGAAGTCACCATGATAGTGTTGTGAGTGGGGTGGAGGCAAGGATGGAGGCAAGACTGTCTGAGAGAACTGGACAGGACTAGGGTCCCACTGCTGCCCAAGCACCCCAGGGAGATGGGAAAGATAGAGAGGGAGTAGGCTTGGAAACAATGAGGAGAAGGCATGATTCTGATCTCTCCTGATTCCCATCCAGGCTGAAGGTCACCACAGCTAACATCCTCCAGCTGCAGGTGAAGCCCTCGGCCAATGACCAAGAGCTGCTAGTCAGGATCCCCCTGGACATGGTGGCCGGATTAAACACGTGAGTGTCCCCGCCATCAAGTAGAGTAGGCTTGACAGGTTCATCTGCTCATTCCCTCTCCCCCACCCCCACAGGCAGGTGTCTGGAAGACAGGTTCCGAGTGGAGAGAAGAGCAAGGGCAAAGGCCCTGCGTCAGGAGCATGCCTGCCTTGCTCAAAGAATGGCAGAGACAGCGGGAAAGAGAGAGGGGGGCGTGCTGGGAGAGGAGGTCAGCCGGCAGCCGAGGCCAGATCATGCAAAGCCTTGCGGGAGAAGATAAGGACTTGGCTTTTGCTGAGTCAGATGGGAGCCAGGGAGGAGTCTGAGCAGAGGAGGGATAGGATGTGCTTTAACATTTTTAAAGACTCCTAGCTGCTATGGGAAAAAAATAAAAGACTTTCTAGGGGCAAGAATGGAGACAGGAAAGCTATCCCAAAGCTGCTGCAACAATTCGGGAGACGACCAGGACTTAGACCAGGGTTTGGGGCAGGCAGGTGCTGAGAAGTTGACTGGATCCTGGATATGTTTTGGATGTAGGTGGGGACATCAGGATATCCCGGTGAACTGAGTATGTGTTTGCATGTGAGGGGAGAGAGAGGGAAGTCACGGATGACTCCACAAGTTTTGCCTGCACCACTGGCAGGATGGAGTGGTCAGTAACCAAGACAGGGAAGGCCATGCGAGGAGCAAGTCTGGGGGAAGAGCCAGCCCAGTGTTGCGTGTGCTGAACTCGAGATGCCCATGAGACATTGGAGTAGCGGGCTGGGGGAATGTTTGGAAGCTGTCAGCAGGTGAAAGGCATTTAAACCAGAAAGGAATCTGAAAACTGATCCTAGGACATGCTGGGGTGCAGTTGGGTGGAGATGAGGAGAAACCAGCAAAGGAGACTGAGGAAGGAGATGAAAACTGGAGGACAGAACTGGATGGCAGGTTTGCTCCGGCCTGCGCTTGGCTGGTGCCCACACAGTCAGGTGCCTCCACCCTCCAGGCCCCTGGTCAAGACCATCGTGGAGTTCCAAATGGAGACTGAGGCCCAAGCCATCGTCCGCATGGACACCAGTGCACGTGGCCCCACCCTCCTGGTCCTCAGCGACTGTGCCACCAGCCAAGGGAGCCTGCGTATCCAACTGCTTAATAAGTGAGTGTCACCGGCCGCCAGCAGAGCTCAGACCCTTCCTGGGAGGAAAGCCAGGCGGTGGACTTCCCCCATTTTACAAACGGAGAACACTGAGGCCTAGAGAAAGAAAGGACTGATCCCCTCCTGATTCCTGATCTGGGGCTCCTTCCAGGGAATCTGTGATGCCAAAGGAAGTTCAGGACATCACGGTCAAAAGCAACGCTGGTGGGTTTCAGAAATGACACCAGGAGGTGGGACAGATCTTGAAGAGGGAGCCCTAGAAGCCCCTCCAAACACCCGGGACAGGCATGGGTGGAGCCAGGGGTCAAAACAAAGGCTTTGGTCAGGGGGGTGCATTCTCTTCATTTTTTCTCCAGGTGATGGTGGCCAAGTGGCCGCCCTGTGTCTCACCTTCCTTACCTGTAAAGTGCAGGTGATGACACCTTCCAGGCAGCGGTGAGAGAACTGATCAGGCAACAGCCATCAGGCACTTAGAACAGTGCACGGTGCATGGCAGTGCCCAAAAACATGGCGCCCCCCTTCCCTTCTTAGCAGGAGGACAGGGAGAAATGCCAGCTCCCGTCATGCTAACACCCAGCCGCTGCTTTCTGATAACTCTTTGCCACCACCTACACCTGGCTCAGGGGCTACCCCCAGCCCCATCTCTAACGAGTCGTGTGACCCTGGGCAGTTTCTTTCCTCCCCTAGACTCAGCTCCCCCTTCTGCAAAACAGAGGGGTGATCATCTCTGACCCTTCTTAATGTCTTTCCTGCTCTCCTCCCTGAAAGGCTCTCCCTCCCGGCGAACTTCTTAGCTCAGCAGTTGATGAATCTCCTAGTGCCAGCCCTGCCTCAACTGGTGAAAAACCAGGTGAGTGGCATCAGGTCCTCTCATGGACATTCCGCCCCCTGTGGGGCTTGGGTAGAACTGCAAGCTGGTACTAAGCGACGAGTCTCCTTGGGTGGGCTTTGCTGAAAGCATTATCTGGGGCTGGATAGCAAAGGGTACTGGAGTGGGGTGGGCCGTTGACCCAGGCCGGCGGTTGAGGTCAAGGTCATGGGACCGCTCAAAGTCAGCCTGGAGCCCTTGAACAGTGAGGTGCTGAGAAATTTTTAACAATTGTCTCTGGAGGGGTTGCTGAGGGGAGGCATACTATTTGCAGCTTTTGCAGATTTCCCTGGTAGAAATACTCCCTTCCGGGCCAGTTTTAGGCTACCAGTGTGATGTCACTGCACAGAGTTGGGAAAACATGTACGATAGCACACGATTGTATATTTCCACCAAACAGATACATACGCATGACCTCAGGAGTAATACATAGCAGTAAAATGCAGCAAAAGAATTAGGAAGAAATACATTTTAAGTTTTTATTAAATGTGTTTTAATGTAATTTATTTAATTGTAAGTTTACATATTTAATTTTTAACAATCTCTGGGCTTAGCACCCAGCTCAAACAATTTGTGGAAATTTAACAATTGGTTCTCAAAAGCTAGTACAAGCTGGCTCTAGCACACCGCTGTCACATATCAGTATGGCTGTGGTCTTCAGGGCTGCACCACCCACCAGGTCCTATTGGATTATTTTTCTGAGTCAGTGAACACAGGTGACTCTCACTTTAGTTGTCCCTGTTTGTCACAGGTATACTAAAACATCGTAAACTGAATTCACCCTCATTGATTGGTGATTTCCATTGTAAATTCCAAGATGGGTTCATAACAATGAGCCCCCTTCAAGGGTCAAAAAACCTTGACAAATAGCTAATATTTCTTGTAATGAGACTTTTCTTCTTTTTGTTTTTATTTATCTGTTTGTTTTGAGACAAAGTCACCAAAGAGGGAGTGTAGTGGCGCAATCTCAGCTCACTGCAACATCCGCCTCCCAGGTTCAAGCAATTCTCGTCCCTCAGCCTCCCAAGTGGCTGGGATTACAGACGAGCATCATGCATGGCTAATTTTTATATTTTTAGTAGAGACAGGGTTTTCGCCATGTTTGCCAGGCTGGTCTCAAACTCCTGACCTCAGGTGACCCGCCCTCCTCAAGCCTCCAAAGGTGCTGGGATTACAGGCATGAGCCACTGCGCCTGGCAATTTTTTTCTTTGAAAAGATGATGTAATAACTGAAACAATTTGGGAAAAAAATACCCATAATCCTTTTACATTCATCTAGGAGCTCTTTCCCTTCCTACCTCCATCCACATGCACCAGTGTTTTTATGAGGCTGGACTTGGTGTCAGCCTTTAAATCAGATCTATGTTTCGAAGTCATTATGTAATACTTATAATGATTAGATAGGTACATTGTATTTAATAATTTACAAAACCCTTCCAGGAAATTCTTTTTAAAATAATGTGGTTTTGTAAAAAAGGACTTTGAAATGACAGTAGCAATATTTAAGACAGTATTTTAGGCCAAGGTCAGTGGCTCACGCCTGCAATCTCAGCACTTTGGGAGGTCAAGGCGGGAGGCTCCCTTGAGCCCAGGGGCTTGAGACTTGCCTGAAAAACATAGAGAAAACCCATCTCTACAAAAAATAAAAAATTATAAGAGCTGGGCATGGTGGCGTATGCCTATGTCCCAGCCACTCAGGTTGCTGAGGCAGGAGGATCGCTTGAGCCTAGGAGGTTGAGGCTGCAGTGAGTCCCAATTATGCCACTGCACTCCAGCCTGGGCAACACAGCAAGACCCTGTCCCAAACACCAAATAAACAAATAACACAATGCTTTACATAAACAATGCGATTTTATTAAGAGCACCTTAAAACAATGGAGATTTTTCTTTTTCTCCAAATTGGCTTCCATGTCCTTCCCTTCAAGAAAAATACAGTAAAACATTTCATCTCCATTTTGTGAAATATACATCAGCTGTACGATATAGAATTACATATTTGTTTCTCTGTTAAGCTGGAGTTAAAGATTTTCTACTTCTGCTTCTGCACTGGTAAAATTGATGAGTAGCATGTGTAGTCAGAGGAAGATCCATTATTTTAACAGTCTAAATATCTACATATGAAAGAGGCCAGGGAAAAATAAGTGAATAATCAATAAATAAAACTCAAATAAGATCTTAAAAGGTTAACTGCAGAAGCAATGTTGATTCAGCCCAATTCAAGCTACCTTTCTCCAGCACTTTTTTGGAAGAGCATGAGGAGAAACAGAGAATAGAGAAAAAGGGAGGGAATGAACATAATGAATGAATGAATTGTGTGATACAATGAATAGAATGAACAACGAATATGATGAATTGTGTGACATCAAAGTTCAAGACAATGACTTCTTATAGTTAGAATATTGAGACCTGACCTGTTAGCAAATGTACATATCCAGGGAGTTATTTTAAGGGAATCCCAAAGTGAAAATTTGGTAACGTTGGAATTTTCTTACATAAGAAAGAAAATGTGTTTTTTCTTTGAATAATTTTACTTCTGCATTTCAAGGTGGGAATTTCATAAAGTAGGACTCAGTTGTAAATTTTCTTCCCAGCCTCCAGCAAAATCGTATTTTATCTAGCATCACACTTTAATAGTTAAAAATATATTTTCCACTAGAAAAGATGACAAAAACTTGACATTATACAATGCTCCTTGCATAGTATCTGTCTTTAGTGGTGAAAAGCTAAGTAGAAAGAACAATGTGAACAAACCAACATTCCATTTATCATCAGCAAATCCGCAATGTTCACTAGATTTGATATGATAGTCATGGGAACATTTTATCTGGCATAAAGGGAAAAGGCACAGACTTAAGAGGTGAACATCTGGTAGGGGCTCATTTAGAAAATGTTGAGGCCAGGTGCAGTGGCTCACACCTGTAATCCCTGCACTTTAGGAGGTTGAGGTCAGTGGATCAACTGAGGTCAGGAGTTCAAGACCAGCCTGGTCAACATGGCGAAACCCCATCTACTAAAAATACAAAAATTAGCTGGGCGTGGTGGTGTGTACCTGTAATCCCAGATACTCGGGAGGCTGAGACAGAAGATTCACTTGAACCCAGGAGGTGGAGGTTGCAGTGAGCCGAGACTGTGCCACTGTACTCCAGCCTGGGCAACAGAGAGAGAATCTATCTCAAAAAAAAAAATTTTTTTTAATAAATAAATAAAAGTAGGATGATGGGATGACTTACTTTATATAATTGTGAGTATTCCATAAGATGCATGAAAGGAATCTGACTAGGCTGGGCTTGGTGGCTCACGCCCAGCATTTTGGGAGACCAAGGAGAGCAGATCACCTGAGATCAGGAGTTCGAGACCAGCCTGGCAAACATGGTGAAACTCCATCTCTACTAAAAAATACAAAAATTAGCCAGACATGGTAGTGGGCACCTGTAATCCCAGTTTCTAGGGAGGTTCAAGGAGAATCACTTGAACCCAGGAGGTAGAGATTGCAGTGAGCCAAAACTACACCTGCACTCCAGCCTGGGTGAGAGAGTGATACTCCACCTTAAAAAAGAGAGAAAGAAAGAAAAAAAAACCTGTTGAAATCTTTCCAGTGGGTATCAAGCCTGGTTGCAGATCAGAGCCATCAGAACCTCAGAAGGCTTTAGAGAATACTAATGGCTCGGCCCTTCCGCAGATTCAGATGTAACTGGTCTAGCTGGGGTCCTAGTATCCCAGAGGACTCTACTGTGAAGCCAGGGTTGAGACCTGCTGGTAGAAACGAAGGATGTGGAATTGTGGGATAAAAGGCAGAGGCTGCCCCAGGGACACCTTTTGGGTGAGAAACGGGCTCCCCAGGCGGTGCCTGCTGGGGTCTCAGAGCTGAGATTCTTCCATGTCACTGGGTTCTAGATTGGCAGTGCAGCTAGGAGCAGGGAACGGTTTTCCACAGGAGTTACCATTTCTCCAGCGTATTGCCACACCTCGAGAGCACACAGGGCAGGTCGACAAGACAAAAATGTCCTCAACAGTCTTGGAGCACTGCCCTGAAGTGAGTCGAATGTCTGGCCTTCTCCCTAAGCCGAACAGCTCAGGGCAGCGTCAGGTTAGATCAGAGCTTCTCGGCCTTGGCACTACTGACAGTTTGGCCTGGATAATTCTTTGTGCACAGAGGATGTGTAGCTGCATCCCTGGCCTCTATCCACCAGATACCAGTAATACCTTCATCCCTTCCAAGCTGTGACGACTGCAAGTGTCTCTAGAAATTTCCAAATGTCTCCTTGAGGACAAAATCGCCCCCTGTTGAGGACTGCTGGCAATTTCAGGAAGAGAATTGCTCGGTGAGCAAAGGGAAGTGCTGGGCTAGAAAGCCACAAAGGGCACAGAGATTGCTCAGGAGTCAGGTCGAGTCTGCCTTGCTGGCCTCTGTTCTAGAATCTGACATGTGGCAGGAATTCAGGAGCAACTTGCTAACAAAGAAGCAAATTCTCCCTTTAACTCTTTTTTTTTTCTTTTAAAGCAGTCTTGCTCTGTCACTCAGGCTGGAGTGTAGTGGGGAAATACCAGCTCACTGCAACCTCCACTTCCCAGGCTCAAGCAGTTCTCATGTTTCAGCCACCTGAGTAGCTGGGATTACAGGAGTGCACCACCGCGCCTGGCTTTTTGTATCTTTAGTAGAGATGAGGTTTTGCCATTTTGGCCAGGCTGGTCTCAAACTCCTGACCTCAAGCAATCCACCCACCTTGGCCTCCCAAACTGCTGGGATTACAGGCGTGAGCCACTGCGCCCAGCAAGACAAGGAGTCAGAGAGGGAGGGCTGATGACAGGCCAAGCACACCTGGGGCACAACCACTGCAAAAGGTCCCAGATGGTCCTGCAGGCTGGAGTAGACACACCAATGAGTCCTCAACCCAGGGATGGAACCTAGGCGGCCATGGGCACAGCAGCAGGACTCAGGCTGGGTGAGCCGGGCACAGGTTGCTGTGTGGCTGCATTCTGGCCCCTCCCTGATGGAGCCCCTCATTTATGCTGTTGCAGCTGTGTCCCGTGCTCGAGGCTTCCTTCAATGACATGTATGCAGACCTCCTGCAGCTGGTGAAAGGTAGGTGCTCTGTTCTCTCTCCCACCTTTTCCTTTACAATGGAGCTGGCCTTTAGACCCTGACTCCACCAAGGGGAGGCCTCCCCAAGTCAGGCCTGAGCTGCAACTTGGGCCCAGCGGCAGGTGAGAGAAGCAACAGTTGATTCCTGCCCAAGACGCACAGACAGAAAGTTGCCATGACTAGGACTTTATGAGCTCCTTTTATGGGTACAGTTGTCAGGCCAATGGATACCCAAGTTCAAATCCCAGCTCTGCCCCTGACTTGCTCTATGACTTTGGGAAAGCTCCTTTACCTCCTCATCCTCGGTTCCCTCATCTATCAAATGGGGCTTAACCATCCCTATATCATAGGATTGTTAGTGTAGAATAAAAGTCTGCAGGGAAGTCCCGGGCACGTAGCAGGTGTTGCGCCTAGCACAGAGAAGCACTCACAAATGCATGCTAAATGGATGCATGCATGGATGGATGGATGGATGGACAGAGGGAAGGTGCTAAGACTACAAGCATGAGCCACAAACGCAGCCCCCAGACTAGTTTTTATGGATCCTTTGGAAAGCTGCAGCATCAAATAGTTTTATCCATTTCACTGCAGTGATGAATTTTCCCTCCATCCAGGGTTTGAGGAGTCTGAGAATTTAAAGCATGGGTTAAAAACTAAGATATCTGGTTTAAAAAATAAAAATCAGAGATGATTTGAAGGGGGAAGATGAAAGGAGGTCATTTCTCCCTCCCCTGGAGTAGCAGACATGGGAGGACACGGGCTTCTGCCCCCACTTCCACAGTCTGCCTTGCTAAGGCCCCCAGAGTGGAAATTGGCAAGGAAGAAGAAAAGCCTACCAACCGCTGCTTGGGATCAGAAGAGGCTCATTCCAAGGGCGACCGGAGAGGAAAGGGGTGAGGAGAATGGCATGAGAGTGCACTGAGCACCCACAGGGCACCTGCCATGAGCCAAGCCCTCCTGCTGGGTGTTTTATGGGCACCGTCTCACTGACTCCTCAGACAACTCCATGAGATAGCAGTCATGACCCCACTTCACGCTGATGAAACAGGGTCCAAGCAATTAGGTCATCGTCCAGGCTCACAGAGGCAGCTGGTAATGGGGAAGACTTGAGTTCTGAGTGGGTGTGATTCAGATTGGGCCGTTACAAGGTGCCAGTTCTATACATGAGGCAGGAATTACTGTTCTACTGCCGCTTCTTTCCTTTTTTCTTTTTCTTTCTTTAAAATTATTTTTATAGGAGTCATGTTCATCTTCTCTGTGTCATTCTAATTTTAGTACAGGTGCTGCCCCAGCGGGCATTATACCCTCATTTTAAGACGAGGAAACAGATTCAGAGACCAGCAGAGACTAGCCAAGGTCACTGAGGCTCAAACCGAAGTCCAGCTGGCTCCTCTGCTGCCCTGAGGGTGGGCCCGGAGGTCTACCTGGAGCAGGAGGCTCCCCATCCTCGGCCATACACCGGGGCAGGTGACAGACCCCCGCCACCTGGCGGCCAAGTGAGGAATTCTGACGCAAACAGGAGATCTTTGGGGGAGCAGAGGAGCCCGTTGAATTTCAGCGTAGATGTTACCAGCCATCTGAGTTCCAAGCTAAGCTTCCTTGAGATCAGGATGCTCACAGGGTGTCCAGACGTAGAACCTCCAGAGTGGGGGACACAGCTTTCAGTCTGGTGGGGGGCAGTGGAGCATTACAAGCAGTAGTTCAGTTTCGTTGCAAACCAGGACTTTGGCATAAAGCCGACTGGGTTCACATGCTCTCCTCGTGTGGCTGTGAACAGGTCAATTCGCTTTCCTCAGCCTTGGCTTCCCCATCTGTAAAAGGCGGTAATCATAGGACCTACCTCCTAAGGTCATCACGCAGATGAACGAGCTGACACATGCAGAGGCTCAGCACGGGCCTGGCACGTGGCAGATGCTCCATCAGTGCCAGTCACTGGCATCATTGTTTGTATTGTTATTATCAACATTAGCACTGCCTGCTCCTCCCTACCTGTCCCCTGTGCATCGGTACAACTCCACCTGGAAGCAGCCCCCCACTGCCCCTCCAATACTGTCCTCCATCCTGACTGTCCTCCTTTCTTCTCATCCCTGAGCAGTGCCCATTCCCCTCAGCACCAACCATCTGGAGTTTGACGTTCTGTCTCCTGCCATCACGGGCGACACCATTCAGCTCTACCTGGGGGTGAGTGTCCCAGGACCTCAAGGGTGAAGTGGGGACATTGCTGCCCTTCCCTGACCACCAGGAGTCAGACAGCATGGACCTGTATTCGAGAAAATCCTGGTCACTGTTAGGACACATGGGCTGAGAGCTAGAATAATCACTGCAGGCTGAACACATCCCCCTTAGGCAAGCCATTCTAAGGGAGAAAAGCCAGCCAGTAGAACCCAAAAGCCAAAGAACACCCACCCAGTGGATCTGCCCTCCACCCCCAGTTTCCCCGCTCCAGGGCCCAAGTGTTCACACAGGGCCCTCAGCCTTTCTCTCAGGCAAGTCTCTGCCAGTCCCCAAACCTTTGACAATCTTGAAACAAAAGCCAAGGATTGAGAAACAGAGATCTAAGTTTCTCTCCCAGCTCTGTGACTCCCTGGCGTTGTGACTTTGGGCAAGTTCCTTCACCTCCTGAGCCTCAGTTTGCCTGTCTGCAAAATGCCAATCATAACGGTCACTGAGGAGAGGATGAAATGAGACCACACAGTGCCCAGCAGACAGGAAGTATCCAGTAACTGTCAGCTCCCTGTACCACGTGGAGCCGCACACCCATGCGGTGGCTGGATGCCCTGAAGGGCCAGACCATGCCGGCAGCATGAATCTCAGACCAGGTTTGGATTTTTTGGGGTTGTTTTGTTTTGTTTTGGTTTTGAGACAGAATCTTGCCCTGTTGCCCAGGCTGGAGTGCAGTGGTGCAATCTTGGCTCACTGCAACCTCTGCCTCCCGGGTTCAAGCGATTCTCCTGCCAAGTAGGTAGGATTACAGGCGTGTACCACCACATCTGGCTAATTTTTTGTATCTTTAGTAGAGACAGGGTTTCACCATGTTGACCAGGCTGGTCTCAAACTCCTGACCTTGTGATCTGCCCGCCTTGGCCTCCCAAAGTGCTGGGATTGCAGGCGTAAGCCACCAAGACAGCTTTTGAGACTGAGTCTCCCTCTGTCACCCAGGTTAGAGTGCAGTGGTGCCGTCACAGCTCACTGCAGCCTTGACCTCCTGGGATCAACCTCAACCTCCTGAGTAGCTGGGACTGCAGGCACCTGCCACCATACCCGGCTAATTTTTTTTATTTTTTGTAGAGATGAGGTTCCATGATGTTGCCCAGGCTGGTCTCGAACTCCTGGGCTCAAGTGATCCTCCCACCTCGGCCTCCCAAAGTGCTAAGATTACAAGCATGAGCCACCATGCCCAGCCCCGAGACCAGTTTATACGGATCCTTGGGAAAATGGCGGCATCAAATAGTTTCATCCATTTTATTGCAGTTTCGAATTTTCCATTCATCCAAAGGGTTGAGGCAGCTGAGAAGTTGAAGCATGGGAAAAAAACTCAGATATCTAGTTTAAAAAATAAAAATCAGAGGTTATCCAAGGGGCAAAGAAGGAGTAGATGTTTCCACGCACCTGTGTTCCAGGCTAAGCTTCCTGGCAACAAACGCAAAGAAAGAAAAGAGGCTGAATGGTGCCATTTCCTTGTAGGTTGTTACTGGGTAGGCTGTAAGTTAAAATTCTCAGCCCACTTCCTGCTCTGTCTCCTCAGGCCAAGTTGTTGGACTCACAGGGAAATGTGACCAAATGGTTCAATAACTCTGCAACTTCGCTGACAGTGCCCACCCTGGACAACACCCAGTTCAGCCTCATCGTGAGTCAGGATGTCGTGAAAGCTACAGTGGCTGCTGTGCTGCCTCCAGAAGAATTCATGGTCCTGTTGGACTCTGTGGTAAGCCTCAGCACAAGACTGAGAATAGAGCCGCCCAGGCTGCATCATAGGAATTTCCTGAACACAGAGTGCTGCTAAGTGGGAATCCTCCCTGTAACATCCAGCCCCAGTCATGGTTCTGCTCCCTGGAATCTGATGCACCTTTTCCTCTACCAAATAACAGTCCTGTGGAATCAAAGGGCATCTTAGACATGCAGTAGTCCAGAGGTGATAAATACATCTCGGATATGGAGTAGTCCAGGGATGGTAAATACATCTCAGATACTGAGTGGTCCAGGGATAGCAACTGTCTCACTACTCACCACTATGGCACTCATGGCAGACATCACTAATCGATCAGGGTTCTCCTTCCTATTGAGTCTGGATGCTGACACAACCTTGGAATCCTTATTAACAGGGCACAGCAGATAACCACCACCAGTCAGCTATATCGTGCCACCTCCTCCCAGATGACTGATGGGGAAATTGAGGTCCAGAGGGGAAAAGGGTTGGTCCAACATTATGGGAGGACGGCAGGACTTCAGGTCAGCAGACAGACAACTGATAACCAAGCTCTTGGGACTGGGATGGTGAGAAAATGGGGGGTGGTCACCAGCTAGCACGTTCATGTTTGCAGTAAGAATGAAATCACCTCTTAACATCCTCTGAGATCAGGAAGCTGCCCACAGACCCACAGCCCATCACCAGCCCACAGAAAAGTCCAGGCCAGCAGGACCCCATGCCCCATAGAAGCTGACCTAGGGGCTATTTTTCCACCAATGACAGACACATGGCCTGGGTCACTGGGCCCACCCAGCTTTTCTGGGGTCCTGGGAAACCTTCCTCCCAGCACTGGGGTACGGGAGACATGCCTCCCTGTGCCCTCCAGCTGACCTTCCCCATCTCCTCTCACCCTCAGCTTCCTGAGATGGCCCGTCGGCTGAAGTCAAGCATCGGGCTGATCAGTGCAAAGGTTGGTCCGTTTGCCATCGGCGGCTGGATGGGTGTTTGCTGTGGTCTGGACACAGGCTTCTGTGGGGGGAGAATCTGTGTGGGATTAGTGTTTCATTCCAGCACTGGGACACTCAAACTACATCCCTGTCCTCACAGAGCTTTCCGTCTAGCAGGCCAGTTTGACCTGAAGCAAATCAGCACGTGGATAGTCTTTCCATTACAGGTGCAGTAACTCAGGACAGGTTCTAGGGGCCATGAGAACACTTCTCTATATCAAAGGGTGTTCTGATAGAAGCAAGTCTGTGGGCCCCTGATATAGTCTGGGATGTCAGGGAGGCCTCCCTGAAGGGAAGCGTATTCCAGACAGAGGGAACAGGAGACCAAAGACTGCAGGAAGGACAGGGTGGCTGGAGCACAAGAGGGAGCAGGGAGGCCAGGAAGGTGGGCAGGAGCCAGGCCACATGGGGCCTGTGGGCCATGGTGGGCATTTGGGAGGCCACATATGGGTCTGATGTCCTTCCAGGCTGCAGATGCTCTGGAGCCCACCCAGATTGTGAAGATCCTAACTCAGGACACTCCACAGTTTTTTATGGACCAAGGCCGTGCCAAGGTGGCCCAGCTGATCGTGCTGGAAGTGTTTCCCTCCAGTGAAGCCCTCCGCCCTTTGTTCACCGTGGGCATCGTGAGTTCAGTCATCTGCGATATTGGCAGTAACCAGGGAGACCCTTCTGTCCACTTCCCCTGTTCACCCTCTTGCTTTGTTAAACATTTCTACCACTCTCATCACTTAGCAGGGACGGGGGACAGGGAGCTCTGAACCAAGAGCCAGGAGCTTTGGGGACCCAATTCTCCTGGCTCTTTATTAGTCAGGGATCTCTGGGCAGAAACTCAACTTATATGCACAGAAGGAATTGTATTAGCTCCTACAGCTGAAAAGTCTAGATGTTATTGGCTTCAGGAATAGCTGGATCCAGGTGCTCAAACAATATCCTCTTCATTCTCCTCTCTCCCACCTAGCAGCCTTGTTTTCCTCTGTGCTGCCTTGAACCTCAGGCAAGCTCTTCCCTCACAGGAGTGCCCCAGGCTGCATCAGTCTCATATCCTATCAGCTTGGCAATCCTAGCAGGAAGAACCTGTCTTTCCACAGTCCCAGCAAATGTCTCAGGGCTGACTCTCATTGAATGAACTTGAGTCAGCTGCCCATTCTTGAGCCAATCATTGTTTCCAGAAAAATAGAACATGAAAACTTTCTGAGCTGGGCCACATACTAGAGTAAAAGGAGTGGGGGCTCCATGCAACCACAGAGACGGGGAGGGGAAATTCCTCTTCTGAAGCATCAGCAGAACTAAGTCATCTCTGAGGAAGTTCTTAGCTGATTTTCTCCATAACCCCAGCAGGTTGGATCTCAGTTAGCTTCCATGTGTGGGGAAACTTGTGGGTGAAGGAATGGGGTGGGGGTCAGTCAATGATTAGCCTAGTAGGAGGGTATCTTAGACAGGGACCCTAGAAGCAGAGCCTGAGACAGGGATCCTTGGAGGAGGATTTACTGGGGGAGAGGTCTTGGGAGGGGAACCGTGAAGGAAGCAGAATGGGGCAGGGGAAACAGGGAGCAAAGATGCCATCTCAGCCAGGGCTGTGCTCTGGCTCAATCCCGCAAGAGCCCTGGGGCATGGACGGCACCAAGCTGAACCCGCATGAACCAAGCAAGCCCCACTTGTGTCAGGCAGTCCCATGTCCTGGCCACCAACAGCCCCCAGGAATAGGAAGAACATTGCCCCCTAGCAGGGCGGCTCCACTAGTACAAGGGCAATTCTGCAGAGAAGGGGCAGCCGCGAGCTGGCAGACACAACACCCACAGGGGAGGGAAGGGGCTCTGAGCAAGGAACCGGCCGTATACTCTACATAGGGCAAAGGAGAGGACATGAGGCAGGGCGCATGACTGGGTGCTGGATAAGTAAGGCCATCCACAGGCCAGGCGTGGAGGCTCACACCTGTAATCCCAGCCCTTTGGGAGGCCGAGGAGGGAGGATCAGTTGAGACCAGGATTCAAGACCAGCATAGTGAGACCCTGTCTCTACAAAAATTTTTTTTTAATTGGCTGGGCACAGTGGCTCCCACATGTAACCCCAGCTACCCAGGAGGCTGATGTGGGAGGGTCATTTGAGTCCAGGAGTTTGAGGTTGCAGTGAGCCATGATTGCACCACTGCACTCCAGCCTGGGTGATGGAGTGACACCTGTCTCAAAAAAAATAATAACAATAAGGCCATCCATGCTTGACCAAGGAGTCAGGGCAGTAGCTGGTAGAGAGTGGGAAGCTCATTACAGTAGGGTCGCTGGGTGCAGCTGTGCAGGCTGCTCGCCACCCAATTTCAGGATGCCTTTCACAAATGGTGCCCTGCTCTCTATATGTAAGGGAATCCTGACCCTCAACCCACCACCCAAGTTGTGGTGGGAGTGGACTGCCCAGGCCAGTCCCACTGCACCATGGCCTGGCCCTTCCATGACCCGGGCAGGCACTCTGGCATGCTGAGCCCAGGCCAGCCAGACAAGTTTGTTCCCTGGGTGCAGCTGACCTGGAGCTAGACCCAGCTCACTGCCCTGAGGGTCACCCAGCCCAGAGGTCAAGTTGATGTGTCTCTGGGGCCGTGTATTTGGGAGCTGGCTTGGCTTCCACTTTTCCAATAGTAATAACAGTGGTGACCATTTACCAGGGGCCTGCTGGTAAATGCTTTCCGCTTCCTCGCCTCCACAAGGAGCTGATGACAGGACCCGCCTCACAGGGTTGTCAGCTCTGAAACCACTCAGCTCTGAAACCACTATCTGACACACAGGAAGGGCTCCATGCCTAGGGGCTGCTGCCATCATCCCCCACAACAAGCCTAGACTGTCATCTGCTAAATGGGAAGTGGGTACAAGTACTATCTCATTTAATCGATGAGGAAAGTGAGGCCCAGGGAGGTCAGGCCCTTTGCCAAGGTCACAGAGCCAGGAACTGAGATTCAGACCCCAGAGCCTCCCTGCAGAACCGCAGGGAGGATTTCAGGATGCCTTTCACAAATGGTGCCCTGCTCTCTATATGTAAGGGAATCCTGACCCTCAACCCACCACCCAAGTTGTGGTGGGAGTGGACTACCCAGGCCAGTCCCACTGCACCATGGCCTGGCCCTTCCATGACCCGGGCAGGCACTCTGGGTCTCCACACTCAGATCCTCTTCAGGGCAATGGGGTCTGGGCTTCTCTCGTTGCAGGAAGCCAGCTCGGAGGCTCAGTTTTACACCAAAGACAACCGACTAATACTCAACTTGAATAACATCAGGTAAATACACCTATCACTGTGAAGACTCTGCTGATGGAAATGAGTCCTGCCCGGTGACCATGAGTTTCTTTAGACAGCCCCTGTGTGGCTGTCAGGTGAAGGCTGCTCCAGGGCGGGCAGGGAGGTCCTTCCCAGACACTCCTGTTGACACGGACTGAATGAGAGGGAATGGGGCAGAAAATGAAGCGGCCTCTGCAGCAGCCACAGCGCAGGCAAACCCCAGGCCAAGGGCAGCTCCCTCTGGGCACCTCCCAGGCCATGGTGGTGCACCTGCCTTCTGCATCCCGCCTGTTCTCCCATCTCACCGCTTTCCTATGGCCCCAGAGTGAGTGCAGAGCTGCAAGCCGGAGCCTCTGGGGACAAGTCAGGCCCAGGGCTGTTTCAATCAGCCCACACAGGGCTGGACTTTTTAATATAAATGAGTTGTGAACATGTCAAATCAGACTACCTGGCTGCCATGTGCCCACAATCCTACATAGCAACAAACTGTCAAGCCGGGAATTGGGGCGCCCTTTGAAGGGGCTCGGGCCCTTGTCCACCACAGCCCGGACTCCTAACATTGATTTTTCTGCTCCTTGGACTGCTATTTGTTTTCTGTATCCCCACCATGCCACCCCACCCCACCCCTGCCGTTAGAGTGCAAGCTCCATGAGGCAAGGACTTCATGTGGTTCACAGCAGTATCACCAGAGCCCGCACTGTGCCTGGCACATAATAGGTGCTCGGTAAATCGCTGTTGAATGAATGGATGGTGAATGAGTGGGACTCCAGGGGCCACTCTCATAGGCATCTTCCATTGCAGTTCTGATCGGATTAAGCTGATGAACTCTAGGATCGGCTGGTTCCAAGTAAGTGTTAACAGGTGGTGCCTGAGGGCACCAAGGATGGCCTGGAATGGTCCACTCTCAAAAGGGACATTGCCCAGGATTTGCTTGGAACAAGGTCCCCACAGAAGCACCATGGAGGCTGGCCGGGCTCCACAAAATTTCAAATTCCCAGCTAGAGTGTTTACACAGAACCCACTGTATGTCAGACACAGCTGAGAGCACACACACACACACACACACACACACACTTCTACTCACAGATACACACTTTCTTTTTCTTCTTTTCTTTTTTCTTTTTTTGAGACAGAGTCTCACTCTGTCTCCCAGCTGGAGTGCAATGGCACAATCTCAGCTCACTACAACCTCTGCCTCCTGGGTTCCAGTGATTCTCCTGCCTCAGCCTCCCGAGTAGCTGGGATTACAGGCGGACACCACCATGCCCAGCTAACTTTTGTATTTTTAGTAGAGACAGGTTTTCACCATGTTGGTCAGGCTGGTCTTGAACTTCTGACCTCATGATCTGCACACCTTGGCCTCCCAACGTGCTGGGATTACAGGCGTGAGCCACCGCGCCCAGCCTACACACTTTCTTTCAGTGCAGTTTGATCCTGAATTAGAAAACAAGTGCCCTCGACTCACAATCTCATTCTGTGCACGTAGACGCACCTCAGTACCCTAGATAGCCCCTTCCCGCTGGGAGTCAGACTGAACCCAAGACCTCAGTCTGACTTGTTTTCTCTGGTTTTTCTGATTTGTTTTTCACCATTTTTGACTAATAATTTAAAACAGGAAGAGTTCCACCTGCAAATCATGAATCCTGGCTTCCCTTCAGAAGCCAGGAGCTCAGGCAATGCAGGGCAGCATTCCCTAAGAGCAAATTCAGCTGCAGCAGAGCGGTGGGGCCCCTGAGGATGGGGCATTCTCCAATGCCCCCCATTCCCCCCACCTACCAGGCCCCAGGGGCGACTGAGTTCATGCCCCACCCCAGCCCTCTGGTCCCTGGGAGCCCCCACAGCTCTGACCAGCAGGGGACCTGGAATTCCTGCATCTCCACCAGCCACCCTCGCCTATGGGGAGGAGCCGTGCCCACGTGGAATGATTGATGGGGGTGTTGGGAACTTCAGGTCCTCAGCCAGGATGACAGTGCCCCTTCTCTCTCTCACAGCCTGACGTTCTGAAAAACATCATCACAGACGTCCTCTTCTCTGTCCTGGTGCCGAACCAGAATGGTGTGTACCTCTGCCACCTGTGCCCCTTTCCCCAGGGCCTGGCTTTACTGCCCTGCCCTCATTTCCATGAATGGGGCCCCTTTCATACATTTCCCAGCCACCCCTCGGAGCCTACTTCCAAATCCGCCTCCTCCCAGGAGCCTTCTCACTCACCCAGCTGGAAGTGACTTCTCCCGGGTCTGTCCTACCAGTCCAATTCCTCTGCTAGTACCCGAGGCTAGGCTTGTAAAGATGAGCCATGCAGTGGCCCAGCCTTGCAGGGCTGGAAAGAGGCAGAGGTGTAAGCAGACAACAAGAGCACACAGGAGACACCGCAGCAGACCTGGGTTCAAGGCCTGTTCCCCCTCTTGCTGGTGCCTGGCCTTGGTTGAGCTGCACGATCCTTCTGAGCCTCAGTTTCTCCATCTGTAAAATGGGGACATAGGATTACCTTCTTTAGAGCACAAATCGGGGTGCCTGGCACAGTCAGTGCTCAACATTTCTTAGCCACTACGGTCCTTGGCATGTTACTTGTGTTACTGGCAGAAGAAGCAGAGAGAAGGTGATCACTCTAATTCAGTCCTGGGTTGTGGAGGTGGGAAGAGTTGGTAACCTACAGCAGCTCCACCTTTTTAATTTCTTTATTAGACTAGAAAATCTCAAAATATAGAAACTTCTGCTGGGGATGATGGGAGCCCCTGATGGTTCTCGAGCAGAGTGTAAGAGAATGTGAGGACTGCCTTTTGCCAGGGGCCAGAAGCCAGTGCTGGAGCAAAGCGAGGGTAGATGAGGCTGGGTCGATGCTGGGGCTAGAGAACAGGCAAGCAGAAGCAGAGGGGGCTGTCTGATCAGGCCTGCCAGGCCCGGGCTCCCCTTCAGGAACTCTGAACCTGCCCCCCGGCTGCCCAGTCTCACCCCAGACCCACCAGTTTCTGACCATGTTTGCTATTTCAGGTAAATTAAGATCTGGGGTCCCAGTGTCGATGGTGAAGGCCTTGGGATTTGAGGCAGCTGAGTCCTTGCTGACCCAGGTGAGTGGGGTGTGAGCCTAGACATCCTGCCCCAGGGAGGGCACAGTTACCGCTGAGAGCCCTGGCCGGGAGGTGGAGCCTGTGCTCCAATCCCAGCCTGTAGTTGATCTGCGTAAGTCCCTTCCTGTCTCAGGGCCTCATCTACAAGTGACAAGGTTGGCTGTGCTGAGGATGGGACCCTCCTAGCCTGGGGTCAGTACGCTTTTTCCACCCCTTGTCACTCATCCATTCATTCATTCATTCATTCATTCATTCATTCAGTAATTCAGTAAATATTTTTTGACCGTCTTCTAAACAGAAGGCATGCCTCTGAGTGCTTGAGGCCACCAAAATGAACAAATGGAAAACACCCCCATCTTTGTCGAGCCTACCTTCTAGCAGAAGACACAGATATATAAACCCTAAATATATAACATCAGGCTGAATGGAGGAAGGCTGAAAAGAAAAATAAAGCAGGCTCAGGAGGAGAGAGTGATGTCAAGGAAGGGGTGCTGTTTCAGACAGGGGGTCAGGGAGGGCCTCTCTGAGGAGGCAGCATTTGAGCCAATGCCTGAGGAGGTGAGGGGTGAGTCCTGTGGGTAGCTGGAAGGAGTGTCCTGTCAGAGGGACAGAATATTAGGCCGTTCTTGCACTGCTTTAAGAAATACCCACCGGGCGCAGTGGCTCAAGCCTGTAATCCCAGCACTTTGGGAGGCCGAGGCAGGTGGATCACGAGGTCAACAGATCGAGACCATCCTGGTCAACATGGTGAAACCCCATCTCTACTAAAAATACAAAAATTAGCTGGGCATGGTGGCACATGCCTGTAGTCCCAGCTACTCAGGAGGCTGAGGCAGGAGAATTGCCTGAACCCAGGAGGCGGAGGTTGCGGTGAGCCGAGATCACGCCATTGCACTCCAGCCTGGGTAACAAAAGCGAAACTCCATCTCAAAAAAAAAAAAAAAAGAAATACCTGAGGCCAGGTGCGATGGCTCACACCTGTAATCTCAGCACTTTGGGAGGCTGAGGCTGGCAAATCGCCTGAGGTTAGGAGTTCGAGACCAGCCTGGCCAACATGGCAAAACCCAATGTCTACTAAAAATACAAAAATTAGCCTCCCGAGTAGCTGGGATTACAGGCATGGTGATGGGAACCTGTAATCCCAGTACTCAGGGGGCTGAACAGGAGAATCACTTGAACCCTGGAGGCAGAGGTTGCAGTGAGCCAAGATCACACCACTGCACTCCAGCCTAGGCAACAGAGCAAGGCTCTGTCTCAAAAAAAAAAAAGAAAGAAAGGAAAGAAAAGAAACAAAAGAAATACCTGAGACTGGCTAATTCATAAAGAGGTTTAATTGGCTCACGGTTGTGCAGGCTCCACTAGGCCCCACCTCCAGCATTGAGTGCCACAGTTCTACATGAGAATTGGGCAGGGACACAGACCCAAACCATATCAGTCAAGTGCAAAGGCCCTGAGGCAGGGATTGGTGGTGTTCCAGGAAAGATGAGGAAGGAGGCCAGGAGCTGAGGCAGCATCCAGGGCAGGTACCGCATAGGCCTGAGATGCACACACACACAGACACATGCACACATACACCTATACACACCTACATACACACAGATACACATACACATACACACACGCACACACATACACACACGCACACACATGCCATGTGGCCAGATGGTCTCAGCTCAAGGCCATGATCATGTCCATCTTGTCCATGCCTCTGTCCCCAGTGTTCAACAAGGCCTGGCACACAGTAGGTGTTCAATAAATGCTTGGTGAGCAAATGACTTTCCATGGCATCTCCTGGGGAGAGGAGCTATGGCAGTATCTCCCTCACTCTCAAATATGACCCTTAAGAAGAACAGACCATATCACTGTGTGCCAGGCTCCGGGGCATCTCTCCCCATCTAGAGTGGAGCCCAAACTCCAAGAAGACAGGGGTTTCCATCTGCTCTGTTCCCCATTGTACTCAATGGCTGCACACAGTAGATGCTTAATAAATGCCTGCTAACTGCGATGGGCACCCTCCTGTCATTAGCTCATGCAGAGGATGGGCCCAAAGCAGGGGGTGATCAAGGCAGGTGTTGAGTGCAGATCCCACTCCTGCCACCTACTGAGTGCTGACTCTGGAAAGGGGCTTGCCATCTTTAATCTCAGTGTCCCCATCTGCAAAATGGAGATGACATCAGGACCTGGCATGGCATTAATGTTCACATACAGACCCTCCATCCCTGACCCTTCCAAGAATTCTGTATTTGTGGGCTCAGGTCATAGTTCCCCAATGCTAGCAGTCACCTTGAGGAGGACAAAACCAGCATAAACCACAAGGCAAGAGGTTAAAGAAACCTTTTTCTGACTTTTCCCTTCCAATTCCAGGATGCCCTTGTGCTTACCCCAGCCGCCTTGTGGAAACCCAGCTCTCCTGTCTCCCAGTGAAGACTTGGATGGTGGCCATCAGGGCAGGCTGGGTCCCAGCTGGGAGTGTGGGTCCCAGCTCTGTAGACAAGCCCTCTCTGCAATCAATAAACATTTGCCTGTGATGCCTGCAGTCTGGAGTTTCTTTGTCCTGGCACCAAAGTCATTTTGCCCCTGGCAGCCTTGGGGACTGGATGGCTGAGCCACATCCGGGTCACATTCAGGCACATCTGAGCCAATCTGGGTGATGTCTGAGCTGTCCGGACCACATCAGGCCACCTGCGGATGATGCCTGCCGTCTTGACTGGCTCTCCAGGCTTCAGGAATCAGGGAGCCAGCTCTTCCCTCCTGCCTTCTATGTCGGCCTCAAGACTGTCTTTGGTGGGATGGCTTTTAGGGTGGGGACATATATTTTGTTGATCTCGGCAGTGTGATGGGCAGAGGACTCTCTGAACAATGTGGATCTGGAGGCAGATGAACTAGGCTGGAAGCTCTGGCCTGGCCTCTTCATGCCTCTTCGACTCTGGGATGTGGTTTCCCCACTGTGGGCCTCAGTTTCCTTCTTAAAATGGGGAGAGACTTTGTCTCCACCTTGGAGGGCTTTGGTGAGGAGTAAATGAGAGAACAGTTCCAGGTACAGGGTAGGTACTCAGACCACGTTGTCTATGGGTGATGTCATCACTGCTGTTCCCTGGCCTCTGGAGTGTTGAGCCTTATCACCAAAGCACCATCCCGCTCAGACAATGCAGGACTGCCTTGTCTTTCTGGCCTCACTGATGTCAGGACACTTGGGACAGATAATAGGGCCCTTGTTCTCCAGACCCCAGGCCTGCCTCAGTACCCAGAGCCCTTCAGTTATATGAGTGTCTTTACAGGAAGGGATGGGGTAGGCATTCCAGGAAAATGCATTGCTCATCATGAGAGCACAAACAGGCATAGGAACAGTTCACAGCCCAGAGAGGCAGCCAGGGACATCGGCCAGGCCAAGAGGGACACAGAGGGGCCAGGCCACAACCTTGCACAAGGTGTTTACACCAGGGTCAGTGACCACTTACCAAACAGCTGCCAAGAGTCAGGGCTGTGTGGAAGCTCTTCATACATCCCAGCTCCCAGCCACACTTTGGGTAGGATTTTCTTCCCCACACGTCACATTCCATTATTTTTCTAAATCATATTAAATCTGCATTTGAACTCCCACTTGCAAAGAAGGTGAGAAAGTCCATCTCCATCTGGCCCAGGGTCGGTCTATTCTGACTCCCAAGGATCTATTGGGGGTTTCCAGGGAGCCTGGAGCCTGGAGAATGTGGCAGCCCCTCTGATCTGGGTCCCACCTGTCCTGATGAAGGGATCGCTGTCCCAGTCCACATGACCCTGTCAGAGGCAAGCAGATCCTTCACCCCAGCCAAGAGGAGCACGGGGACCCTTCTCCAAAACAGCCCGAACCGTGTATCCTCCAGGTCCCAACACCCACATCCTCTGGGGTTTCCTGGGGGTTGGTAGATAAATAACTCTGGCTTTCTCACCCTTTGGGGCAGGGAACAACTCTAGGGCCCCTGCTGTAGATGGGCTCCCAGCTCCCCAGCAGGGCTAGGCCCCAATTGCCCATGCTGGTAACCGGCTTGCTGACACATTTTTTTTTTCTTGAGACAGTATCTTGCTCTGTCGCCCAGGCTGGAGTGCAGTGGCATGATCTCAGTTTACTGCAGCCTCAAACTCCTGGATTCAAGATATCCTCCCACCTCAACCTTCCAAGTAGCTTGAATTATAGGTGTGCATCACCACGCCCAGCCCAACATGCTCTTTATAGGTTGCCTCCCCTACCCACCTCACTTCCCCACTCTGCTACCAGTGTTCCCTGGAGTCAACTCCCAAATCAACTACCTGCACTCCAATCCTGCGGTCAGGGTCTGCTTCTGGTGAACCTAAAAGAAGACAGCCATTTGCTCCAGGAAGGCAGTAGATCTAAGGATCTTTCAGACCTTCGTTCACACCACCTTTCCCAGTGCCTGTGGCACAGGCTCCCCCGGCACGTGCACTTGGCAAATGAAGACACTGATGCTCTGACAGCTCTACACCACCGCCAAGCAGCCCCTATTACCACCCCCCCACCTCCCTCTCTCTGCTACTTCATCACCTACCCCCTTGGGTTTCTACCTCTCAAAAAAAGGACAGGGGTTATTCTCCTGTGCCAACCTCCTGATGTGCCCCACTCATTTTTTTGTATTTTCAGTAGAGACCATCCTGGCTAACACGGTGAAACCGTGTCTCTACTGAAAATATGAAAAAATTAGCTGGGTGTGGTGGCACGCACCTGTAGTCCCAGCTACTTGGGAGGCTGAGGCAGGAGGATCACTTGAACCCAGGAGGCAGAGGTTGCAGTGAGCCGAGATTGTGCCACTGCACTCCAGCCTGGGTAACAGAGCAAGACTCCATCTAAAAAAAAAATAATCACGTGTTCACAAAGAATAAATACGTGGGTCAGAGTCTGCTCTGGACTGTCAGCTGGGAAAAGCCGGCAGACCCCTGACGGTCCCACTTCCATCCCACTTTGCACTCTATCTTTGTTTCTGTTTCTTAATTCCTTCAAGGTCACCTAGGGTTGGGGTCTCTACAACCGAGCTGTTCTCAGCAATAGGCCCCGTACTGACATCTACATGAGTTGCCTCAACGAACCTTCACAATACCCAAAAGACATAAATGGATCTATCATTCCCTTTTTTTTTTTTTGAGACAGAGTCTTGCTCTGTCACCCAGGGTGTAGTGCAGTGGCATGACCTCAGCTCACGGCATCCTCCATCCTCTGCCACAAGGGTTCAAGCAATTCTCCTGCCTCAGCCTCCTAAGTAGCTGGGACTATAGGTGCAAGCAACCACGTCTGGCTAATTTTTTTGTATTTTAGTAAAGACAAGGTTTCACCATGTTGACAAGGATGGTCTCAATCTCCTGACCTTGTGATCTGCCTGCCTCAGCCTCCGAAAGTGATGGGATTACAGGCATGAGCCACCATGCTCGACCAAATTTTTTTCTTTTTCTTAAGATGGTGTCTAGCTCTGTTGCCCAGGCTGGAGTGCAGTGGCACAATCTCGGCTCACTGCAACCTCCACCTCCCAGGTTCAAGCGATTTTCCTGCCTCAGCCTCCCAAGTAGCTGGGATTCCAGGCACCTGTCACCACGCCCAGCTAATTTTTATATTTTTAATAGAGGCAGGGTTTCACTGTGCTGGTCTCAAACTCCTGACCTCATGATCTGCCCATCTCGGCATCCCAAAGTTCTGGGATTACAAGCATGAGCCACCACACCCAGCCCCATCATTCCCATTTTACAGACATGAAAAGTGAGGCTCAGAAGAGAAAGCAACTTTCCCCCAGTCACACAGCTCCTGATTGAAGGTGGCAGTGACCTCCTTGAGGTTGCACCTGATTGAAGGTGCAGCCAGGCCTATCTGGTTGCAGAGGCCATGCCATTGGTGACCACACCATAGCAAAAAATGATGGTATGGACAACATACTCAGAAAGGGTATAGGTCCCGAGGCTTGGCAGAGTTTGAAAATAATTTTAAAATTTTTTAAGACTATAGAGAATAGCCACAAGGTAGACCCCAGAAATTCCAGCCTGGCCTCTCCCACCCACCTGCTCTCCTCCCTCTGCCCACCCCCACACAGTCACTCCCTTGGGCTCTATGACTGCCACATTCTATACTAGCAGCCCCTTCAGGGCCCCTCCTGAGAGTTGGGGGCCCTGCCAGGACTCCATATCTCCGATGATATTCCAAAGGGAAATGACCCACCCTCAACGCCACAGGGCCCCACCCACCTCCTCCCTAAAGTCTGTGGGTCCAGGGCCCAGGGCCTGCCCCTCCAGCCTCAGTTTTGACCAGAGCCCCTTCCCACCCAGTGCCAAGAGGACTTCTCCCTCCACTGTAGAGCTCCGTTGAGCTGCAAGCCCGGCCAGGGGGCTGGACTTCCTGCCCGGGTACCCACCCACCTGGGCTTCCAAGCTCAGGTTATAAAGTTGCCTTTCTGGGAAGCTGGAGACAGAGGCCAGGGAGAGATTCCAGATAGCCCCATTCTTGGAGAGGTAAAGACAAGGAGGTCACGGGGCATTTCTCAAACATTTCTTGAGCACTTATAATAATGTTGCGAGGTGGCACATAGATTTTAACAGCAGGCGAACCTGGGCCGGAATGCTGGCTCTGCTGCTCACCACCTGTGCCACCATGGCCAGCTAATTTTCATTTTTGTAGAGGTGGGGTTTTGCCATGTTGCCCAGGCTGGTCCCAAACTCCTGGGCTCAAATGATCTGCCCATGTTGGCCTCCCAAAGTGCTGGGGTTACAGGTGTGAGCCACCGTGCCTGGCAACAATACGTTTCTGTTGTCCAGGCCACCCAGTTTGTGTTAATAGTATTTGTTATGGCAGTCCTCACAATCTAATACAATTGGGAAACCCAGATTTTGATTAAAACCTTCTTGAGGGCTGGGAGTGATGGCTCATGCCTGTAATCCCAGCACTTTGGGAGGCCAAGGCTGGCGGGTCATGAGGTCCGGAGATTGAGAATATCCTGGCCAACATGGTGAAACCTGTCTCTACTAAAAATACAAAAATTAGCGGGGTGTGGTGGCGCGTGCCTGTAGTCCCAGCTACTCCGGAGGCTGGGCAGGAAAATCGCTTGAACCCTGGAGGCAGAGGTTGCAGTGAGCTGAGAAGGCGCAACTGCATTCCAGCCTGTGTGACAGAGCGAGACCCCATCTCAAAACAAAACAAGAAAACAAAACCTTCTTGATTTTTTTACGTTGGCAATTCATTAAACGTATTTTTCAAAAACCTATGCAAGTTTGCAAAAAACCCAGTTGTAAGCTGAACGTCAAGAGCAGGAGGGCTGCCGGGCTGAGGTCCTGGATCAAGACCCTGCTTTCTTCCTAGGAAGATTTCAAGGGGCTGGGAGAGACATAGGGCCAAGGAAGGCAGACTTGCTTAGTGCTTTCCAGACTATAGAGAACCTCCAAAGACACCCTGCTGAGAATGCAGCCATTTGGGAAACCAGGAAAGGCCAAAGGCAGTCCCGGCCCTCCACTTACCCACCCTCCTGGAGCAGCTCCCACAGCAGGGGAAGGCTCTTCCCCGAAAGCAGGTCCCCACCCCACGAAAGATCCAGCCCACTGCTCTTCTTGGAGAGGCCTTTGCTTACAAAGGGCAGGTGGTCCAGGACAGCGACACCCTTGTTCCTGGCCCCTGTCCCAGGCAAGGTGAGCATGTGCTCCAGGATGCGGTGCTCTGAGAACAGGTCTGAAACGTCTGAGGATGCAAGCCCCACCTCAGTGTGAGGCTGTCCCCTTCATTCAGCCCTGCAACAAGGGCCCTGCGGCACCTGCTCGAAGCCAGTGCATGCAGTCATTCAGCACCAGCACTCACCGAGCGCTTACTCTCTCCTGGGCTCAGGGGACAGGAGCCGTGTGGCTCCTGCCCTCATGGAGTTTACTTCCTGGCAGAGAGAGACAAAAACTGAGCACCCAGATCAGCAAGCAAGGCAATGTTCTAGAGTGCTGCAAAAAGAAAAAAGACAGTGGAGTTGGAGTATGACTGGGGTGAAGGTCTGTTTCTGATGGGGTGATTAGGGAGGGCCTCTCTGAGGATGAGGCCTCCGAGCCGAGACATGAGTGAGGTGGAGGAATCCATCACTCTGGCTGATCTCGGGGAGAGCCATGGCAGCAAGAGGGAACACAACGTGCAAAGGCCCTGAGGCGCCAGTGAGCCTGGCACAGTGGGAAACAGAAAGATCAGTGAGGCTGGTGCGTGGTAAGCAGGTCGAGGCTGGATGGGTGACAAGCAGCTCAGTCAAGAATTAGGGAGAGAGGCAACCAGCCTGAAAGACAGACGGGACGGCAGGCAGAGCACACTTGGATAAGGCCACAGAGGGGGCTTCACCAAAGGGCTGTGGGAACTCAGAGGAAGGAGAGATTCCTTCTGCCTGGGGAAATCGAGAGGGATTCCTAGAGGAGGGGGTTAGAACTTTGCCTTCAAGGATGGGCCTGGATCCACCATGTCGAACAGCATGTTTTTTGGTTTTGAATGTTCAGAAAAACATAAGATGGAAATGAGATCACAACACCCCTCTTTCCCTCCCATAAAATGAGATCACAACACTTCTCTCTCCCTCCCATAAACCTTGGTTCTGCTGGCAACAGGCACGAAAACTTGCACCCCTTAATCATGCTTTCTCTGTCACATCCACATACCAGCTCAGAGCAGCATTAAACATCTCCAGAAGGTCTAAACAGACAGCTGGCTTCTGCCTGGGGCTGGCTAAAAACCGCCCACGGGTGGCCCGGCACGGTGGCTCACACCTGTAATCCTCCCACTTTAGGAGGCCAAGGCAGCAAGATCACTTGAGCTCAGGAGTTTGAATTTACCATTTAAAAAAAAAAAGTGCTTGAGGTCAGCAATAGCAAGCCAAATCTCAGATGGATCGAGAATCTTGAACATATTCACATTATTCACAAATGCATGTGATTAATTCCCACTTCTGGGAATTTCCTAAAGAAAGAATCAGAGGTGCAGACAAAGATGTAAGATCAGCTGTCATAGCATTGGTTTCGTGGTGAAAATTTGAGAAGAATCTAAATGTTCAACAATACAAGATTGATTTTATGATAAATTCCTCATAAAAAATATTGTACAGACTTTAAAATAATGTTTTTAAAGGGCATTCATAAAAAGATACAAGAAGATTAGTATACAAACCTATTTATAGGTGATCTGAGAATTAAATATACGTATATGAAATGAATGAGCTGGACACAGTGGCTCATGCCTATAATCCCAACACTATGGGAGGCCAAGGTGAGCAGACTGCTTGAGCTCATGAGTTCGAGACCAGCTTGGGCAGTATGGCAAAACCTCATCACTGCAAAAAAATACCAAAAATATTAGCCAGGCATGGTGGTACATACATGTAGTCCCAGCTACTTTGGAGGCTGAGATGGAAGGATGGCTTGAGCCTGAGGGACGGAGGTTTCAGTGAGCTGAGATGGCGCCACTGCATTCTAGCCTGGGCAACAGAGTCAGACTTCGTCTCAGGAAATAAATAAATAAATAAACTCAAAATATAGGCTGTTACTGTCAGACAGCTTGAGTGGCAGGATGGCAGGTTTATTTTCTTCTTAATATTATTTCCAAAATTTTTATGGAGAACACGGTTGACTTTTACGATTGAGGGGAAAATGTTCTCATTTATTCAGTGAGGATAGTGATAGGTATTGACACTTACTTTGTGCCACATGAGCAAAACACAGCAAGAATGGTTTCTGCCCTCACAAAACTTGTGATGGCGACAGCATTAAACAACCCAGCCAATAAAAAGACAAAAGACTACAAATTCCAGTGAGAACCAATTTGAGGAGCCAGGAGAGAGAAGAACAGCAGGGTGGCCAGGCACGGTGGCTCATGCCTGTAATCCCAGAACTTTGGGCGGCTGAGGCAGGCGAACACTTGAAGCCAGGAGTTCAAGACCAGCCTGGCCAACATAGTGATACCATCTCTACTAAAAATACAAAAATTAGCCAGGCATGGTGGCACTGGCCTATGGTCCCAGCAACTAGGGAGGCAGGCTGAAGCACAAGACTCACTTTAACCCAAAAGACGGAGGCTGCAACCAGCCAAGATGGCACCACTGCACTCCAGGCTGGGCGACAGAGTGAGACTCTGTCTCAAAATAAATGGCAGGGGCAGCGTAACTTAGAAGAGGTGTCCAGGGAGGGTGTCTTGAAGGAGAAGCTGTTCAAGCTGAGACCTGCAGTGTGAGTGGAGCCCGGTAAAATGTGAAGGAAAGGGTTCTGGGCAGTGGGAACAGAATGTGCAAAGGTCCTGGGATGGGAGCAAGGCGGGTCTATCTGAGAAACTAACAGAAAGCCAGTGCAGCCAGGGAAATAAGCAAGAAGTGGTGGGGAACGGGATTAGAGAGGCAGGAAGAGGTTCAATTTCACAGAGCCTCCAGGGCTGGGCCAAAAACATGGGCATTATTCTGTGTGGAATGGTGATTGAAACACATGCACATTATTCTGTGTGGAATGGTGACTGACTATTTTAAGCAGGAGAGTGATGTGATCTGAATATGTCAGACTTTTTTTTCTTAAGAAAAAGGATCTCACTATGTTGCCCAGGTTGCTCTGGAGCTCCTGGGTTTAAGAAATCCTCCTGCCTCCACCTCCTAATGGCATGCATTTTTTAGGAGAAAAGAGATTGAGTGAAAACGACAAAGCTACAGAGCTTTGGGGAAAATCCAGTGTCTGTTTTAATGTGACATGTCAGGGATTCAACCCCAAGATGTCCAAACCAACCCACCCTGAGGGAGCTCGTATCTCTGCTCAGTGTTGTTCTGAAGAGAAGTGGACACTGGAGAAAGGAAGGCTGAAGGTGGAGGGGGGAACTCCCCGCCTCACATCAGCTGTCACTTTACACACTCAGGGGCACTGTCTTCTCTGATTCCCATAAGCCCCATTAAAGAGAAGCAGGCAGGGAGTTGTTAGCCTGTTTGACAGACAGAGAAGCTGAGGCTCAGAGGAGCTGGCCCAGTCATTCATTCATTCGTTTGTGCATTCCTTCAACATTTACTGCAGGATAGGTGGAGGCAGGGAAGTGCAAGGTGAGTGAGACATGCCCCAGCCCTCAGGCATCTCATGGACTAGTGGATCAGGAAGGCAAGGGGCATAGCCTAGGACAAGGCTTTGCTCCAGACATGTCTGCATTTGAATCCCAGCCCTGCCACTTCTGTAGAGCAGTAACTTAACTTCTCTGAGCCACAGTTTCTTCATGTCTAAATGGGGACAGCGGTGATGCTGCTGAGGAAGAAGATGGGGGAATAAGAGGAAGAGGACGGGGAGGAAGATGGGTTGTTGTAAGAGTGGGAAGCATTTGCCGAGTGCTCAGTAGTGGGAGTTTGTAGGTTGTGGCCACCTCCTTCTGACCCAAGTTTTAGTGTGACTTCCATGGCACATCCCCTCTCCATCTTGCCTTAAGGCCATTCCTTTCACAATGTCACCCCAGGTTCACACTTGGCAGCCCGAGAAACATTAGGAAAATTAAAAGGTTGTACTGAGTATATACACATATATAGGTATCTATATCTATGATTGCTTATGAATAATTATGTGATTATATTTCTAACTGGAACAAGCTGAGGCTTCAAACCCTCACCTCGGCACTTGCGCGTCTCCCACAATAGATGAGGAAACTAAGGGACAAAAATATTAGATCATGTCCCAAGGCCACACAGCAAGCAGGCAGCAGAACCAGGATTCACACCAGGCCTGTCTGGCCCCAAATCCTGTCACCAGAAACTCTGTCTTTTCCTAAACCACAGGTTCTTCACCGTTTATACATCACAAGGCCCATCAAGAATCTCATTAGAGCAACACTTCTGGGATATCATTGAGCCCAGAAGTTTGAAATCAGTCTGGGCAACATAGTGAGATCCCATCTATACAGAAAACAGGAAAACACTAGCTGGGCATGGTAACATGCACCTGTAGTCTCAGCCACTCAGGAAGCTGAGGTGGGAGGATGGCTTGAGCCCAAGAGGTCAAGGCTGCAGTGAGCCCTGATGGCGCCACTGCACTCCAGCCTGGGCACCAAAGCGAGACCCTATCTCAAAAAAAAAAAAGAAAAAAGAATCTCATTAAATGTATCTCTGAGAATTGAACATTAACACCAAATTTTATATGCAACTTCAGAGGGTCCAGGGGCACAAACTGCCTACAGGACCCCCCGTGACCTCATGTGGCTGGCAGAGATCTGAGACTGATTCCACCAGAGGACTGAGCCAGGGGATGCCAGCCATGACCTCTGAGTTCCAGCGCCCCAGACAGACACAGACAGGCACATAGAAAGATAAAAGCATTAACACATACGCAGGTGTGTGTGTGTCACTAAAGACTCACCTAGGAAAGGTCAGAATCCTGAAGTTTCTGTCCCCAGGGCACCCTCAGCTCAACCCGGCCTATTGTGATCTCCTCACACAGAGGCCATTAAGAGTTGGCAGCAGAATTATCACTGGCCATGGTGATCAGCCAAGCTTTGGCTAGCCTTGAAAAGGACTTCCCTTCAAAGAGTCCACAGGTCAAATCATGTAGGGCTCAGGGACAAGCTGGCCCTTGTTCCCAGCTGATAAGCCACCCCGTATCGCATAATCCACCATGGGGGCCCTGGATTAGCAGAAGTCAATGGCTGCCCCACCTCCTAAAGTTGAAGAGGAGAAAGACAAAGAATCAGGAGGCCCCAAGGCCCATCAGAGGCTGCCTCCCGGATGTGCCCCTTCACGACCTTGGCAGCTGGGTTCATTGTTTGGGTTCAGAGAATCATTTGAGGCACCAAACGCAAGGGCCACATCCACCAATGGGCGGCATGAAGTTCATCTCAAAGATGATTCAATTTCCCTCAAATGTCCAAGAAAAATAAGACCTAGGACAGTTGAGTTTTGTCTCCTATTTATCATCATGAATAAAACTCTAAGTTCTGCCCTCTGAGAAAAGGTCAACTGACATTTGATGCAAAGGTCTACATATCTGATGCAAACGTCTATGCTCTGTCTGTTCAGCAATGTCCAAAATGGGGTCTTCAGCAAATGAAACCGTAGTTGGGGTTCACGGCATGAGAACCACAGTGGAGCTGGGGAGGTCCTGCCACCTAGGGAGAGCGAGGCAGCATGTGGGCAGAGCCTGCTTTGAGGCAGGACCCCAGCCCAGTGCCCAGCCTGAGGTCCCTGAAGCAGGCATTCACCACCCCGGAGGCAAAATCAGCTTCCTCGCCCGCACTCTTGCTTTGTAAGCTGTGGTTACACCAAACAGCATGAGAGGATGCACAAAACAAAATCACAAATCTTCAAGTGGTAGGAACCTAGCAGCCTTCTCCTGCTATACAGGGAAAGCCTCAGGCCCAAAGAATAGGCTCTAGAATTTGGGAAGCCATTCAATGAGATAACAGGTAAGAAGAAGCCCTGCCCAGAGACTAGAATATTTTCTTTTTTTGAGATAGGGTCTTGCCCTGTTGCCCATACTGGAGTATAGTGGTGCAATTAAAGCTCACTGCAGCCTCGACCTCCTGGGCTCAAGAGATCCTCCAGCCTCAGGCTCCTGAGTAGCTGGAACCACAGGCACATGCCACGCGCTTGGATAATTTTTTGTATTTTTGTAGAGATGGGGTTTCGCCATGCTGTCCAGGCTGGTCTTGCATTCATGACTCAAGCAATCCACCTGCCTTGGCCTCCCAAAGTTCTGGGATTACAGGTGTGAGCTATTGCTCCCCGCTGAATTTCCTAAATATAAATCAGAGCTTCAGCAACCTAGTGACACCATTCAAAGTCTCATTCCAGGGGCAAGCACGGGAAGCAAAAGGAGCTGACCCAGTTATGTAACTCCCAAGCTTAACTCCCTCCACCCTCCAATCACCCTGAAAACAAAATCCAAACTCTACCACAGTGAATCACTCAGGATGCATCTGGTTGCAGGCAGCCGAAAGTGGGCTTCTACTGATGATTTTACCCGGAAGGTGTTCAGAATTTGGGAAGCCATTCAATGAGATAACAAGTAAGAAGAAGCCCTGCCCAGAGACTAGAATATTTTCTTTTTTTGAGATAGGGTCTTGCCCTGTTGCCCATACTGGAGTATAGTGGTGCAATTAAAGCTCACTGCAGCCTCGACCTCCTGGGCTCAAGAGAGGTGCCCGGCTGGTAACATCTGTGGATCAACAGCTTCCTTCCCAACTCTCTACTGTCTTACCTTCAGCCACGCTCTCACCCCTCGAACTACTCAAGCTCATGCCCACTCAGGCTTTTAATACTTTCTAACCACCCTGCATCCATTACTCATTGCCCAGGTCATTGCATGGCTCTATCCACCGTGTCACCCATGTCTGGGATAAGATGTCACTCAGCACAGAGGTGTGGGTCCAAAGGGATGTCATCCCCTCTCTCCATCATCTTTGTTTGTCTTTCTTCACACATGTATCATTATCAAGAATTGTTGGGCCAGGTGCAGAGGCTCACATCTGTAATCCCAGCACTTTGGAAGCCAAGGCAGGTGGATTCCTTGAGTCCAGGAGTTCAAGACCAGCCTGAGCAACATAGCAAAACCCTGTCTCTACCAAACATTAAAAAATCAGCCAGGTGTGGTGCCACATGCCCATAGTCCCAGCTACTCAGGAGGTGGGAGGTTTGCTTGAACCCAGGAGGCAGAGGTTACAGTGAGCCAAGACCATACCACTGCACTCCAGCCTGGGCAACAGAGCAAGACTTCGTCTCAAAAAAAAAAAAAGAATTGTCCTATTATCAGTGTCCCCACTAATGGGTGAACTCCATGAGGGAGGGCACAGTGTGGCATGCCCCCTGCCTAATGCCCACCACTTGCCACAGTGCCTTGCAGGGAGAAAGTGCAGGGGCTGTTTGCTGAAAGAATGTATGTGTTTCACACATGCCTGGAACCCTGACAACTTCCCACTTCATTTCCAGAAAGAAAAAGTTGGGACTGGAAGATCATTTTATGTCCAGCAGGACGATCCGAGTTCAAATCCTAGACCAGCTCCAGACTCCTCGGTGTCTTGGGGCCTGTGACCTCTGCTCTAGAACTCAGTGTCTCACCTACAAAATGAGATGCAGAATTAACTAGACTAGTGGTTTTCAAATCTGGGCCGCCTGCAGAGATGCCTTCTAAAACAAATGCCTGCACCTCCACCCTTACTTATTAAAGCAGTATCCAGAATTGGGGAAGAGAGGAACCAAGAATTAAAACTCGTAACACATGCACCAAGGTGATATTGATGTCTATTGGGACCTCCAGGTCCTTCTGAACCTAAAGGCCAATGGCTGCCACATGGACTCTCCAAAGAACCTTCCAGATGCTCTGCCCAAGCCCAGCTTGTGCAGCTCCTGGAATCAGCTTCCTTTCCCTCTGTCCCATGCACAAAACTGGAAAAGCCCCTCCACTAGAGACGGGGTTGGGTCTTTCCCACCTGCCAGAGCCTGGCATGTTTGTGACCAGGTAAATGAATGAGGGTAATGGAAGCTCGGAGAGATCTGAGCCAAGGGCCACACGACTGGCAAGCGGCCTAGCTAGGACCTGAGCCTAGAACTTTCTGACTCCAGGCCGGGCGCGGTGGCTCATGCCTGTAATCCCAGCACTTTGGGAGGCTGAGGCAGGTGGATCACCTGAGGTCAGGAGTTTGAGACCAGCCTGACCAACATGGTGAAACTCCATCTCTACTAAAAATACAAAAATTAGCTGGGCGTGGTGGTGTGTGCCTGTAGTTTCAGCTACTCAGGAGGCTGAGGCAGGAGAATCGCTTGAACCCAGGAGCCAGAGGTTGCAGTGAGCCGAGATCATGCCACTGCACTCCAGCTTGACAACAGAGCAAGACTTCATCCCCACCTAAAAAAGAGTTTATTACAAAGCAAAAGAACCCTCTGACCGCCCATCAAAAGTGAGACAGCCCCTTCTGATGCAAGGGATCTTCCTCTATGGGAGTTTTGCATGGTTATTCACCAAGGGGCAAGAAAGAGGGGCTGCTGTTCAGCACGTTGTGGGTGGATTCTTAGGCCTGCAGATGCAGAGGCTGCATGCGCTAGTACATACATTGCATGTCTCATTAGAATCTTAAATCTCTACCCATGGGTGTAGCTAAACTAGGATTTTTTTTAGCATCAAAAAGAGTCTAGGTCAGTTTGAGGACATCAGTTACAGGGTTCCATGCCTGCGCAGACTTGGGGATTCTTCCTTAGGCTCTTGCTTCTCTCTGCTATAGGATGTCTTTAACCACAAGTGCCAGATGTGGTTCATGGAATGCCAAGCAGCTTGTTCTTGCCATAGATTTGATAAGTCTATTTTTGAGAGGCTATGCTGTCTAACCTACCTCTAAGAGACAGACACCTGGCCTGCCCACCCCCTTCACAAAAAGCTCCAAGCACTCTGAACATCTTTCAGGAAGGCAGGACAATGGTGCAGCGATGAGAAGGGGCTGATCTTGGAAGGTAGCCTGAATCACGCCGCCCTTATCAGCACGCTTGGATCGTTTCCCTTCTTATCTAATGACTTTTCAGACAGACATTGGTCTATAAAATTGGGATGCAGCTCTGTCATCAACAGTCTGGAGGCAGGAGCAGGAGGAAAGGCGGCTTCTGAAAACTTGGACCCATCCACCCCAGGCAAGGTAAGAACTTGCTGCATGGAACAGGCGAAAGAGAAGTTCCAACTCTCAGATGGGAACAAGCAATGCACAGTCCATCTCGGGACCAATAACGAGGGCTTATGCATTTTTAACTGCTTTAGCAACGTCCCTCCCCTGCTGAAATGCGCTCTGCCTAGCACGGGGAAGGTGGTTGGCCCTTGCCTGTTATGCATTGCTTTTCAGAGAATGAGAAATTTAGTCCTGAGGTTTCACTCAAGTCAAAGTCTGACAATATTGCCATCAACTCAGTCACGGGCATAAGATTCTTTTTCTGTGAAACCATGCTTAGATGTCATGTGAGATACTGAGGTTGAATTTCTTGCAGACGAGAGTAAAATTTTAAAAATTAATAAAGCTGTGTTGAGATTTTCTTCATAAGGCCTAATGAATTCAAACTGAAGAATTCTCACTGGCTTCATTCCGATTGTGCCCTTCACCACATTCCTGCCACAGTTGCTCTTCTTCTCTTCTTTTTTAGGGATAGAGTCTCAATCTGTTGTCCAGACTGGGGCGCAGTGGTGTGAACTTGGCTCACTGCAGCCTCAACTTCCTGGGCTCAACAGATCATCCCTCCTCTGCCCTCCAAGTAGCTAGGATTACAGGTGTGAACCACCACTCCCAGCTAATTTTTTTTTAAGAGAGACGGGGTCTCAGCCTGTTGCCCAGGCTGGAATAGACACATTTTTAGGGTGTTGGCAAATGGCAAAAAGCTTGCTTTTGTTAATACCTATACATGGCAGGGGCAAAGATCCACAACCCAGCCTGGCATGGTGGCTCACACCTGTAATCCCAGCACTTTGGGAGGCAGAGGTGAGCAGATCTCCTGAGGTCAAGAGTCTGAGACCAGCCTGGCCAACACAGTGAAACCTCATCTCTACTAAAATACAAAAATTAGCTGGGTGTGGTGGCACACACCTGTAATTCCAGATACTCGGGAGGACGCGACATGAGAATTGCTTGAGCCTGGGAGATAGAGTCTGCAGTGAGCCTGTCCCACTGCACTCCAGACTGGGCAACAGAGCGAGACCTTATCTAAAAAAAAAAAAACAGCCTGGTGCGGTGGCTCAAGCCTGTAATCCCAGCACTCTGGGAGACCAAGGCAGGTGAATCACGAGGTCAGGAATTTGAGACCAGCCTGGCCAAGATGGTGAAACCCCATCTCTACTAAAAATACAAAAAATTGTCTGGGCGTGGTGGCATGAACCTATAATCACAGCTACTTGGGAAGCTGAGGTGGAGAATTGCTTAAAACTTGGAGGCTGAGATCACGCCACTGCACTCCAGCCTGGGTGACAGAGCAAGACTCAGTCTCAAAAACCAAACAAAAAAAAGACCCACAACCCAATTTTACAAAAAAGCTCACGTGCCCTCACAGAGGCAAAATGCCAGAGGACACAAGCCTCCACCTCACTGTAAATATTAGAGGGAAAAGCTTGGGAATCACAGTTTTGGAGGAAAGTGAGGGTCAAAGGTGAGGTTCAGTCTTTGAAAGGCACCCAGAACAGCTCAGACTCCAACAGGGGCCTCCTAATTTGGTGTGGACCCAGCTCTCTGCCTCCTTGCTGAGGCTCAGAATCCTCAGTGAGCAGACGCATAAGACACATGACCACACTCCCCAGTGACGAGACATAGGCCCGAGAGCACAGCTGCAGGATTTGGGACTCTCCAGTTCCCCAGCGGGTGACTCAGATGCCGCCTGTGACAGAGGAAGGTGGCATGAGAATGTGTGACCTGAAGGTAACACCACTGAGCAGGGACCAGCCTGGAGAGTAGGTTTATGCACGGTTGAAAACACGGAGAAAAAGCCCTTTCTTTAAGACGTTGACTGCCACATACGGCAATGTTTTCCCATGACTGCAGCATACAGACTAGAATATCTATGACGTGAATGGCACCCTCCCACAAGGGCCAGGACTCTAGTATGTGGACATCCTACACAAACCGCCACGGCGGCCCAATGGTCCATGGGGAATGTGGTATGTGAAAAAGCCCTCCTTTGCAGGTATCAGCCACCAAGATGCTGACTCTCTGGGCCCTGGTTGTCATCTTGGCCATCCAGGAAGAAGCACGTGGCCAGCTGGATCTCCCAGCTAGTCCTGCCATAATATCCAATTTGCCCGTCTCTCTTCTACCTGGATTACCCATCCCTCTTCCACGTGGATCACCTGTCCCTCTTCCACGTGGATCACCTGTCCCTCTTCCACCTGGATCACCCGTCCCTCTTCCACGTGGATCACCTGTCCCTCTTCCACCTGGATTACCCATCCCTCTTCCACCTGGATCACCCGTCCCTCTTCCACCTGGATCACCTGTCCCTCTTCCACCTGGACCATGCATCCCTCTTCCACCTGGATCACCCCCTGGAGGTCTGCAAGTCCCAAAAGTCCCTCTGCCCAGAAAATACCCAGCGAGGACCAAAGGAAGCAGGTGTCTACCCATCGCCAAGTACTTCATATCTGACAGCAAACTTGAAGACCGTAAGTAAGGACGGTTTCCCCCACACACCCTTCCTTGGTCCTTTCAACCACTCACACAGGCTTCTCATGCCTAAGCTCAGGGGGTTTCCACCTTCTGAACAAGTAGGTCCCGAACATGAGGAGGCATTGGACTCACTTTAGGAGCTTCTGACAGCACAGATGCCCAGGTCCCCGTGGCCATTCTGGTCAGGCACTAGTGCAGTGAGCCTGAGACTCCAGCTTCCTCATTTGCTCCAAGATGGCACTGAGGCTGCTTGTCCAGGGTCCGCATGTAGGCTAGGGCTGGACTACACAACCCTGGCAGACTGTCTGATTATCCCCAAATCATGTGCCTCTTCTCACCTGGAGACTGTGCAGAGACACCGCCCAGCCCCTCCCTGCTGGGCCCCAGGGCTCACCCAGACTCCCACGGGTGCTGAAACCTCAGCCTACTTTGAGGAGCTAGGAAATGGGAAATCTGGGCCACACCATCATCCCCTTGACCAGACTTGCTTTCTCCAAACTCCCTTTGTTCACTCACTCCCTGAGTCTCACTCCCTGCATGAGGCAATGAGGATAGTGCAGATGCCCCTCTAAGAACCCCGCAGAGATTGAGGGCAGAGCAACTCTGGAATTTAAGGCTAGGCCAAGAAGTGACTCCCATGGAGGAGCCAGAAGGAGCAAGGATTTGCCAGCAAATGACAGCCAGCAGGAAGGCTCTTGGTGCTCCAACGGCAGCCTCGCAACCATGGCCCACCTCAGCCATCCGGGATGAGGCAACAGGGCCACACAGGGAGACCTGGCACATGCTGAGTGACCGCAGGGCCAACCCCACAGCTCCAATGTGGACTGCTTTGACTCAGGAAGAAGCTATGCTTTGCTCTTCCAGCAGCCTTCCTTGGTACAAAATACTTCAAATATGTACAAAAAAGGCCAGACATGGTTAAAAAAAAAAAAAGACAGCTGTGTACCCATCACACAGTGATTTGGAGGTAATGATTATTAATTTTGTTTTGTTTTGTTTTTGAGATGGAGTCTTGCTCTTGTTGCCCAGGCTGGAGTGCAATGGCACAATCTTGGCACACTGCAACCTCTGTCTCCTGGGTTCAAGCGATTCTCCTGCCTCAGCCTCCCAAGTAGCTGGGATTACCGGCATATGCCACCACACCTGGCTAATTTTTTGCATTTTTAATAGAAATGGGGTTTCACCACTTTGGTCAGGCTGGTCTTGAACCCCTCACCTCAGGCAATCTGCCTGCCTTAGCCTCCCAAAGTGCTGGGATTACAGGCGTGAGCCACCACACCCTGTCCTTTTTGTTTTGTTTTTGTTTGTGTTGAGACAGGGTCTTGCTCTGTTGCCCAGGCTGGAGTGCAGTGGCACAAGGACCCTTCACTCCATGTCCAAATCCCTTTAGATGTACTCAACAGAAGGCTGATCTCATAGCAGTTGCTAATAAACAGTAGCTCTTAACAAGGGCACAGGCAAATTTCTCTGACACCAGGCTGTCCCTGGAGTAGGCAGCATCAAGAACTGTTTCATTTTTTTCTTTGAGACGGAGTTTCGCTCTTGTTACCCAGGCTGGAGTGCAATGGCGCGATCTCGGCTCACCGCAACCTCTGCCTCCTGGGTTCAGGCAATTCTCCTGCCTCAGCATCCCGAGTAGCTGGGATTACAGGCACATGCCACCATGCCCAGCTAATTTTTTGTATTTTTAGTAGAGACGGGGTTTCACCATGGTGACCAGGATGGTCCCGATCTCTTGACCTTGTGATCCACCCGCCTCGGCCTCCAAAGTGCTGGGATTTCAGGCTTGAGCCACTGCGCCCGGCCTAAGGACTGTTTCTTACAGGAGGCACCAGGTTTCCGTGGGCCCCTCCACTCAAAGGTGCTGTTGCCCAGCAGGGAAGCTTCTTCTTGCTGAACCAACTGGGAAGGCCACAGCAACAATGCATCTCTTTATACTTTTCAGATATGAGCGCCACCTTGCCCCCGCAGATTGAGAAGATGCTGAAGTGTAAGAAGGTTGACTTGGCTGGTTTGCTTGGGACCGTGTTATCCACAGTGAGCGATTTGGACCTGCTGTCTCTATTAGACCTCACCTCATCCCTTGATATACTTGGAGGTGGCAGCCTCGGTGGCCTCCTAGGCCAAGGAAATGGTGGCAAGTCCTCGAACCTCCCATTGCTCTCAGAAGTCACTGGTGCTGTCAGTGGTTTGCTAACCCAGGGGACAGAGGGTCTGGGGAGCCTACTATCCACTGATTCGGACAAGAACCTTGTAAAAGGACTGCTTGATGGCACTGGTCTCTCTGCTCTCCAGCAGCCTCTGAATGATGTGACTGACAAAGTTGGAGAACTCAAAGAGTCTGCTCAGGGTGTGCTGAACAGCACCCTGCTGTCAGGCTTCAGCAGTGGACTCTCAGACCTCCTGAAAAATGCTGACCTGGAACAGCTCTTGCTGGGGTAAGTGCTTCCTTGACCCGTGGCTTCTCCACCAGGAAACCTGCTGATTTGGATTCTCACGTTCAACTTCCAGTGGTCCCACGGATTGGGATGGGTATATTACTTGGTATTGGCATATTTCACCAAGAAATAGTCTTGCTCTGTGCTGTGCCTGCACCCTTTCGGGGGAAACAGGATCAAGATCATTGAGCTTATAGGCCTGGGCAGATAAGAGGGCTGAGGGGTCAAGGGACTGGATGGTGGCTTGGTAGGCTGTTCATTGTCTGCTTCAGAGGCGTTTCTCCTGCTGTCCAGGCTGATTCCTTGAAACAGGACTGCCTCTTGATGCTTTTGCTTTGCAGATTACAGGTTGAAAAAGTGACTGTGGAGAGCATGAAGTCAACCATGACAGGTGACGGGATCCACGTCCAAGCCACGACTACCATCTTCATAGGCGGAAACGGGTGAGTCTGTGCCCACAGCCGTCCGCTGGGTCACCCTGCCCCAGGGTTGCAAGCTCCAGTGAGCAAAGGCCAGGTAGAGACAACAGAGAGGACAGCGGCATGGGTGAGGGTGGGGTAGAGCAGGTACTGCACACAGCCGCCCCTCTGCCCCAGTGCAGACGGGCAAGAAAAGAGAATGGGCCCGGGAGCCTCATCCTCCAATCATGTGAGCAAAGGTGTTTATGGGAAATGGGCACCAGTTCATACTTGGAAGGTGAGGAGGGAAACCAAAGGGAACACATCTCTGGTGATGCCTGCCCTGCTCTTAAACTACACGTACTTTCCAAATCATCTGGACTCTCCATGGGGAATCAGCACCAACCTCGTCAACTGGGGAAATGGAGCTGATTAAAATGCACTTGGCTGGCAGGGCACGGTGGCTCATGCCTGAATTCCCAGTATTTTGGGAGGCTGAGGTGGGCAGATGATGAGGTCAAGAGCTTGAGACCAGCCTGACCAACATGGTGAAACTCCATCTCTACTAAAAATGCAAAAATTAGCTGGGCATGGTGGTATGTGCCTGTAATCCCAGTTCCTCAGGAGGCTGAGGCAGGAGAATCACTTGAACCCAGGAGGCGGAGCTTACAGTGAGCCGAGATTGCGCCCTAGAACCCCAGCCTGGGGAAAAAAAAGTCCTTCACAAGCCACACATGTCAACATGCACATATCCATCCATCCATCCATCCATCCACCCATCTGACATATGGGTAAGAAATACTCATCTGGGACAGATGCTGTGCTGGGAAAAAGACGGGATTAAAGACAGTCCCCATCCTCAGTATCAACTCACGGAGGAAGAACATGTTAACAGTGTAGGCTCAGGGCACATGTGAAGACATAAGAGGGAAAAGACATCTCCCCTGGAGACAGGATGGCTTTGGGGACTAAGACACCCAGCACTGATACCTCTCACTGGCTCCGTGTCCACCAGGCACCTGTCCACAAACTCCTTGGAGCCTCTCCACAACCTTCCCAGAGAAGCAGTCCTGTTTCCAGATGAGAATACCGACTAGCAAAGGCGGTTACAAACCTTACTCGAAATCACAGCAAAAAGATGGCACCAACAGGGTTTAGACCCAGGCAGTCAGCCTTCAGAGCTCACACTGTGACCGCTACAGATAGCAGGGGCAGAAAGAGTCATTTGTACTGTCTAGAAAGTCCCTTGCTCATAAGATCAGCTCTGGTCTGTGATGGGTTTTTCTTAGACTGTTGCCCACACGGCTGAAAGGTTCACACAACAGTGAGCCTGTAATGGACATCTCATTACAACCCAGCCCTGTGCCAAGAGCAGATGACCTCCTTAGGGCTAGTTAGGAGCATGACTTTGCCAGATGTTTACTGCCTGCCACCTGTGAGCCAGGCTCTGTACCCAGTGAACAGGGGACATCCAGCCTTGGGGCACGTCTACTGGAAAGCACTGAACATCTCCCCTCCTGGATGAACCTTGACAAACACATGGAGTCGATTCCTACCAGGCCTACCGCTGGGCCTGAGCACCAGCTTGGAGCCAGCCCTGGCTTCACCTGCGTCTTCCTCTCCACAGCCTCTTGGGACCTGTCCTCAGCCTGGTGGGATTTAACGTGCATGGGGACGTGGCTCTGAAGATTGGCCTTTCCACAAATGACACCCACTGTGTCAAACTCCAGGTCCAGGAAAAAGCCTTCGAGGTCAACAAAGTGACTCTTCAACTAATACAGACGTACGTGAGACCATTTTTTTCATCTTCTGGATCCCCCGACCTATGTGCCAGCACACCCACTGCCAGCACCCTTACTCATAAGCTTGTCCAATGCAGTGCCTTAAAGGATGAGTAAACAGAGGCCCAGAGAGGGGTCTCTGCTGAGAAACGGCCCATTATGTTTGAGAACAGTCTTTTCTCACAATCCCTGCCTACCACATGCTAACTGCACAGGTAGTAACTCGTTCTGTTTTTGGCATGAGCATGACATTCATCTAGATTAATATGCAAAAGATGCAAAAGGGCAGAGAATGAAAAGTCTCTCTCCCACCTCTGAATGCCAGCTGGCTAATTTTCCTCTCTGGAAGCAACCAACGGGCCCAGTCTCTTATGTTTGCTTTCAGAAATGCTGTGTCGCCATGTAAGTAAATGTGAATGTATCTATAAACACACAGAAGGGTGCGCACGTAATATACACTTTGCTGGGCTTTGTCTCATAGAAAAAAATTGCTAGGAGCTGATGCAAAGTTTTCAAGTTATCTCAATTGACTATTCACAATCAATTACAGACTCAACTTCCTGTTCTACTCTCTACCCTCTTCTCACTATTGTGCTTGTCTTTTAAGAAAAAGAAAGAAAAAAGGGAGGCTGAGGCAGGAGAATCTCTTGAACCCGGGAGGCAAAGGTTGCAGTGAGCCAAGATCATACCATCGCACCTGCCTGGGAGACAGAGTGAGACTTCTTCTCAAAAAAGAAAAAGAAAAAAATGGCTAAGAATCTATGTGTATATGAACAGCTTCTTTGCTTTTTATGACTCTCTAACATTTCTTAATGAAGATGCATCATAATTTAACTAATCCCTTATCAAAGAACACTTGATTGTTTCCAATTATTGACTTTTATACCCAATTTTTATACCCAACTACCATGAATAAGGTCACAGACAAGTCTGTCCCCACTAGGCATGAGCATCTGAAGGATGAACTCCCCTAGGTGGGATTGTGGGGACAGACATCATGTGCTTTGGTCGTTTTGCCAGGTGTCCTTACATCTTCCTTAACGACTGAAACAGACAGTGAAGGGCTCAGGTGTGTGCACTGATTAAGCTGCGGGATAGCATTTCCGCTATTTCATCAATGGACAGGTTCGTCACCATTTGGGCAAATCCAGAAACACAAAATGCCATGGTTCTCCTCATGCCTCTTTCCCAGGGTCACGGATATTTTGCCTTTGTCTCTCCCTTTACCCTTGGATGATGTTGTTCTTCAACTGTTGACAGTAAAAATAAGTGAAAATGTAAGTCCTGGGAAAGAGGAGGGCATCCCTTGGAGGGCTACATCACTGGGGAAGACAAAGGGGTCCCTTCCCTCAGATATGCCTGATGCCAGGAGACACTCAGGAACGAGGTGTCGGGCCCTTTGGATCCACGAGACTTGGGGACCAGCAGCCCCTCCAGCTCAAAAAAGCCCACCAGGGGCACTGACAATGCCTTGGGCTGGTGGGAGGGAGGGATGACTTCTGCCAAATAGGAGGCCAAGGAAACAGGACAGAAAGAAGGGAAGGAGAGAGCTGGGCGCAGTGGCTCACGCCTATAAACCCAGCACTTTGGGAGGCTGAGGCGGATGGATCACCTGAGGTCAGGAGTTCCAGACCAGCCTGGCCAACATGGTGAAACCTTGTCTCTACTAAAAATACAAAAATTAGCTGGGTGTCCTGGCACATGTTTGTAATCCCAGCTCCCCAAGAGACTGAGGCAGGAGAATCACTGGAACCCGAGAGGCAGGGGCTGCAGTGAGCCGAGATTGTGCCACTGCACTCTGTCTCAAATAAAAAAGAAGGGGAGGAGAAAAGGGGAGAAAAAGAAGAGACTGTGGGGAAAGAAGGAGGGCGGCTGATGGTGCTTCCTTGGCAAAGCTAACCAGCGGTGACTTCACAGATGGAAGAACCACACTCCTGTGACATTGTTCTCAGTGACAGCAGCGAATGCAAGAACTGTGAGTACAAACATGCAGCCTCCATGGGGCTGCCCAGGCCAACGGCAAGAGATGACCAAGGGTCCTTAAGGGATCCTACCAGGAGACAGATCAGAGAGGAAGGGGCTGTGAGATACAGCACCACACGCCTCCCAGCACCCAGACACCCTCACCCCAGTATGCTGACACCCTTGCCCCAGCACCCAAACAACCTCACCCCAGCACCTTCTGGCCACAAGATACCCCAGCTTACCTAAGTCTCAGTCTCACTTTGACTTAGTCCCCAGGAAGGGAATAGGACAAAGGCCCTGGCAGTCCCCACTGTAGCTTGCCAGTCCCAAATAATCTGCCCGGCACACACAGGCACGGAATCTCGGGAGGAAAGTCCCAGGTCCTCACCCCGGGAGGCTGAGAATCAGAAATCCTTCAATGTCCCCAGACATGCAAAGAGACAGGGATAACAGGACATGGGAGGTTGGCAGCCACCAAGGGAGCTGAGGCAGGGAATCAATCACATTTGACAAGTTCCAGAGTAGAGGAGACATGGGGCCCAGCCAGTGAGCCTTTTCCTCCCTTGGAGTTAGGGGCTTATCAGGAACAGAGCCAAGCCCTTGTGTCAGCTCCCTCCACTCCCCATGGCCTCCTTCCACATGCATGAGAATCCGGGAGAGGCAGCAGCTTTCTGCCTGGGATCCAGGGACTGGGAGGAGTCCAGACTGGCCCCCTGGGGAAGGCAGTGCTGGGCAGAGGGCTGAGGGTGCAGCAGCTGTCAGCGCTGTGCTGTGGCATCTCCATGTCTCTTTCTCTTCTCTCCTGCAGCTACGGGCTTGTTCACATACTCCTTTAAAAGTTCCAGAATGTCCCCCCAAGGTCTTTCAACCTTCTACTGTGTAAGTGCACCCTGCCCTTATATGGCTTCTATTAATAGATAGAAGCAGAGAAACCCCTAAACTCACATTATATATTTGAAAGATGTCACAAACCAGCCTGCATCCTTACCCTGGGGTGAATCTCCAGGCTTCTGCCACCGCACCTGAGTGCCTGCTCCAGGGCTGACCATGTGTTCTCTTCCACTGAAGTCCAGTGTATGATACTGAGGCCATTCCCACAATGACAACCATTTATTGGCCGTCGGGATCAGCCCAGCACAGATCTAGACACCCAAAGGACAATACATAAGAAATGACAGAATCCACTCACCCCACCCACCCCTCTAAGCCACCGAGAAGGCAAAACCAGGTCATGAAAAGTGCTGAAAAAGGCAAGGTTTTGGACTCAGGTAGCTTCGCTTCCAGGAATCTGTCCAAAAAACCTAAGCACAGATATATTTAAGCACAAAGACATAGAGGTATTTATGATGGGGATTTAAAAAACAAAAAACCTGAAACAAAAAGCAAATTATTAAACCAAGTACAAGATCATTCGACATGCTGACAACATTTGTAATGTTTACAGAAATGCCTGTGAAATTGTTGTTGGTTTTTCTGTTTTGTTTTTGAGACAGGATCTCATCAGTCACCCAGGCTGGAGTGCAGAGGCACAATCACGGCTCACTGCAGCCTGGATCTACTAGGTTCAGGTGATCCTCCCACCTCAGCCTCTCAAGTAGCTGAGACCACAGGTGTGTGCCAAGGTGCTCAGCTAACTTAATGTTTTGAATTTTTTTATAGAGACCAGGTCTTTCTATGTCGTTCAGACTGGTCTCAAACGCCTGGGCTCAAGTGATCCGCCTGCCTCAGCCTCCCAGAGTGCTGGGATTACAGGTGTGAGCCACTGCGCCCAGCTATTGTTAGTTTTATTTTATTTTGAGACAGAGTCTTACTCTGTCGCCCAGGCTGGAATGCAGTGGTGCAATCTCGGCTCACTGCAACCTCCACCACCTGAGTTCAAACAATTTTTCTGCCTCAGCCTCCCGAGTAGCTTGGACTACAGGCATGCGCTACCATACCTGGCTAATTTTTTTGTGTTTTTAGTAGAAACTGGGTTTCACCACGTTGGTCAGGCTAGTCTCAAACTCCTGACCTCAAGTGATCCTCCTGCCTCAGCCTCCCAGAGTGCTGGGGTTACAGATGTGCACCACCATGCCTGGCTATTACTAGTTTTTAAACAGCAAAGTAAACTTTGCTGAACCTTCTAACTTTCCTGCTAAGTGGAGTTTGCATTTCATAAGCAGGGGGAAATGCCTATAACCAATGAAGGCCAGAATATCCATGAAAGGAAATTAAAAACAAGATGGGCTTTGGAATGTGGGAAGGAAGGAGGGCACGCCAGACTGCTAGCACAAGCACAGGAAGGTAAGGAATGTGACTGTTGGCCAGGCAAGGTGGCTCAAGCCTGTAACCCCAGCACTTTGGGAGGCCAAGGTGAGTGGCCTCAGTGGATCCTGAGGCCCAGGAGTTAGAGACCAGCCTGGGCAACATGACGATATCCTGTCTCTACGAAAAATCCAAAACTCAGCTGGGCATGGTAGCGTGTGCCTGTAGTCCCAGCTACTAGGGAGGGTGGAGTGGGAGGATCACTTGAGCCTAGGAGACAGAGGTTGCAGTGAGCCAAGACTCCACGGCAGCACTCCAGCCTGGAAAACAGAGTGAGACTCTGGCTCAAGAAAAAAAATACTATTGTGCAGGTGTGCATATACACACATACACCTTACTGGGAGCAACACTTAAACAGGGGCCATTTGCCTGAAAAATAATGAATGTGGCTTCTCCTGGGAAGTCAGAGGTCTGGGTGTCCTGAGCCGCGCTGTAGAGGGCACGGGCAGCCAGAGCTGAGCAGCAGCTCCTCCTTCACCCGGTGCCTGCCATCCAGACACTGCGAGCCCCACCACACCCCATGGTCCATACCACAGCAGAGTCGGGGAGGTCAGCAGCCATGTGTCCTCAGGCTCCTCCCACAGCAATACCTACAGGGCCACCTCACTCGTCACCTCCCCAGTCAGACCTCCGAAGGCACTGAAATGGGTGTCGGTTTCATGTGATCACAGAAATTGTCTTCCGTTTTTTCACTCTAGGCTGAAGCCTGTTTTAACAAAAATGCAGTTGCTGTGCCTGGAAGTTCTCTCTCTTCAGTTACTAAAAATGCCAGCATTTCTCTAATTCTATCCCACATGATGCTCAAGGCCATCATCACTCACACTGCCAAGCAGAGCTCTGTGCAGGTAAGGGCCACCCCCAGGGCCCTGCGTGGCTAAGCACTGTCCTCAAGCTCAGCCGGTCAACCTCTGACAGCAGTAAGGAGGGGGTGAAAATGGATTCTGAACATTCTTCCAGGTTAATACGCAATTGCCATGGGAGGCACCTTTTCCCTTCATTGTCATGTAAATGGGTCCTGGTTTATGTTGGTGGAAAGCAGAGAACAGGGACATGGGGGGAAAAATGTGTTCTGAAGCTGGGTGAGGTGGCTCATGCCAGTAATCCCCATGCTTTGGGAGACCAAGTCAGGCAAATCACTTGAGTCCAGGAGTTCAAGACCATTCAAGACCAGTCTGGACAACATGGTGAGACCTCGTCTCTACAAAAAATTAGCCAGGTGTGATGGTGCACATCTGTAGTCCTAGCTACTCAGGAGGCTGAGGCGGGAGGATCACCTGAGCTGGGGAGATTGAGGCTGCAGTGAGCTGTGATTGCACCACTGTACTGAAGCCTGGGTGACAGAGCGAGACCTTGTCTCTGGGGGGAAAAAGAAGGGTTCCGAGTGCCATCTGAGTGCCAGGGACAAAACCAGGTGTCTTTATATAACTAACATCATTTCATCCTCAAAACAGCACTGAGATGTAGGTTTTCTTATCCCCATTTTACAGATAACCAGAGTGAGGGAAGGAAGCGCCAAGAGTTACAGAATGAGCAAAAAACACATGGCAGGTGTTTATTTGCTACCAGCCCTAGAAGTGACAGAGGGAATTGTAGCAATAGTAACAATCATAATTGACTTCTATGTGCCAGGCTGTCTTTGAAACAAAGTATAATTTTTTTAAGAGAGTGTCCCAAAATGATCAAGTGCAGAAGTCTCTTCGCATAAGGGCATAGAGAGAGACAGGCTTCAGCTTGGACAAGCTGTAATAGAAAAGTAAGATTTTACATGTTGCATGACCCACCATCCTTCAAATGAAAGAAACGTCATCAAGGTGAATGTTTGGAAATAGACCTTATCTGTCATGGACACATCAGCTGCGCCAGCACCCAGATGATCAACTTACACTAGACAATCAATAATATTTGCATGAATGATCTGAATGATGTGAGTGTCTCATCTGTAACATTGTGCAGTCCTTCCTCACCACACTCCAGATGACTTCTTTCCAACAGAGAAATAACTTAGATGCAAGAATCACCAAACTAACCTACTCCCACCAACTAGCCAATCAAATCCAAGCCAGCTACTGGGTTAACATCTCCAAGGATGGTGAGCGCCCTGTCACCGGGAAAACGGTGAGTGCTGAGAAATGAATCAGAGCGGAGTTGTGAGGACGAACTGCAAGGAGCAGTGTTTAGTGGGATGAGATACGCTCTAAACCCTGAGGCTCGGAGTGTCTGGGTGTACCTAGGATGAGGGAGACCAGCCAGGCCAGCAGGCTCAACCCCCAAGGGGAGAATGGAGTGAGCAGGTTGGCTTAGGAGGATAAGGCCGGGAGGACAACCCTGTGACCAGGGACCCTGCTAGCCATCACACAATGTGACATGTCTGCTGAGTAACCAGGCCGAGGTGTTATTATTAACTCATGCTCGTTTTGTATTAATTCAGGACTTAATCATCTCATTGGTGTGCAAGATTTCAAAAGACAAACTGATCACAGACATCAGACTTCTGAGGTACTGTCTATAACTACATAATCCCCCTGTCTATATAAGAGATGATCTCAGGCCTGATAAAAATCACGTAAGCGGCCAGGCACAATGGCTCACGCCTGTAATCCCAGCACTTTGGGAGGCTGAGGCAGGCAGATCATTTGAGCTCAGGAGTTCCAGACCAGCCTGGCCAACATGGTGAAGCCCCGTCTCTACTAAAAATATAAAAATTAACTGGGCATGATGGCATGCACCGGTAATCCCAGCTACTCCGGAGGCTGAGGCAGGATAATCACTTGAACCCTAAAGGCAGATCTTGCAGTGAGCCAAGGTCGCACCATTGCACTCCAGCTCCGGGGTACGGAGCAAGACTCCGTCTTGGAAAAAAAAAAATTACATAAGCAAAATAGTCACAAGACTCTTGGGAAGAATCTGCAAAATTACAAGGAAATCAGGATGGAGTTTTGAACTCACACACTGTTGTTCATCCTACATTTACTCTTTCTGCTCAGTAGTTTCCAAATTACAAGTGATTTTAAGGAGCAACTGATGACCTACTTAGCTGTACAATGGAGATGCATTTTTACCTGAACCTAATATTTCTCTGTACTTTGTTTCCTGACAGCGCTGAACACAGTACAACACCCCCCGATGCTGTAAGTTTATTACGTTTTGAATACATTTATCAATGGGATGTGAGAAAAAATTGTAGTGCCAGGCACTCAGTGCCCCACACACTCTGGAAAGAAAAGGTCAGGAATGGCCAGGAACAGTGGCTTATGCCTGTAATCCCAGCACTTTGAGAAGCTGAGGTGGGAGTTCGAGACCAGCCTGGCCAATATGATGAAACCCCATCTCTATAGAAGTACAAAAATGAGCCAGGCGTGGTGGCAGAGGCCTGTAATCTCAGCTACTTGGGAGGCTGAGGCAGGAGAATCGCTTCAACCCATGAGGCAGAGGTTGCAGTGAGCCAAGTTTGTGTCACTGCACTCCAGCCTGGGCAACAGGAGCAAGATTCTGTCTCAAGAAAAAAGAAAAAAGAGAAGGTCAGGAAGATGAGACCACAGACGGTGTGGGATAGGACAGCAGCTTCAAACCTAGGCTCTCTTGGGAGCTTTTCAAACACAGCTACCCACGCCCAGTGTGCGTTCCACACTCAGGCACTGACGCGAGCGGGACGTGGAATCCTGGCCTTTGTGGTGTCCTGGTGTACCTCATGCATCCAGCAGGCCTTGCAGTTCACAGCAAGGAAGAAAATCTGACCTAGACCAAGCTTGTCCAACACACAGCAACAGGCCACGTGTGGCCCAGGAGGGCTTTGAATGTGGCTCAACACAAATTCCTAAACTTTCTCAAAACATTATGCAATTTTTTTTGCGATTTTTTTTTTAGCTCATCAACTATCGTTAGTGTATTTTATGTGTGGCCCAAGATAATTTTTCCTCTTCCAATGCGGCCTAGGGAAGCCAAAAGATTGGACACCCCCTGATAACTAGACTCTAATCTAGCTAGGCTCCCGAGAGCTTCTCAGAACCAGAGGCAGCTGTCCCTGGCTCAGCTCTCCCGTCAGCTATTTTCAACCCATGTTCCATGGGTTGAACACCCTGGAGATCACCCCAGGAGAGCCTGGGAGGAGAGGAGTGTGCAGAGTGAGGGAAGGCTCCAGTGACCAGGCTCCAGCAACAGAGATGGAACCTGGTGCGTTTCCCCCGCCAACTCCATGTTTAAGATATTCCATTTGAATGGTCCTGCTGTGTCGCCAGCCTGGAGTGCAGTGGCATGATCTCGGCTCACTGCAACCTCTGCCTCCAGGTTCAAGCGATTCTCCTGCCTCAGCCTCCTGAGTAACTGGGATTACAGACACCTGCCATCACACCCAGCTAATTTTTTGTATTTTTAGTAGAGATGAAGTTTCACCATGTTGGCCAGACTCGTCTTGAACTCCTGACCTCAGGTGGTCCTCCCACCTTGGTCTCCCAGAGTGCTGGGATTACAGGCATGAGCCACTGAGCCCAGCCAGCTCAAATCTTAAATCAACAAATGTTCAGTGAGCACGTGCTATGTGCCCAGCCCTGCAAATGCCACATGAAGTAGTAATGAGGCATCTAACTCTAGGCACTGACATTCTAGTGTGAGGACCAAATGGGGACATATAAACACGTTTTTTAAAAGGCAAAAAGTATTAAGAGTCTGTCAGCCACGTTAAGTGGAGGCACAAAATGAGCGCCCAGAGGTGAACAGCCTCATTACTTTATAACTGAAGAGTTTATGAGCTGGGGCCTCTATATCAGCCCTGAGATATTGGGGACTCATTGAGAGGCAAACTCCAGAGATGATCACTAGCCCAGGGCACCCTTTGTCTCAACTTGACCAGATGGCTACATGACACACCAGGCGGCTTTTGCTCAGTGAAAGCAACTTAGAAGGCACGATCCCCAACCTCAGATAACTACCCACCTGACAGGGGACAAAGACCTTCATGCAAACAGCTGTCAACAGGGCACGAAGAAGACACGGTAGAGAGAGCACCAAGTGGGAGGCAGAGGGTGGGTTTACTAAAGAAGTGATGCCTGAACTCAGCCTTCAAAGAGGAGCAGGAGTTTATCACACAATAAAAGTGTATGGCTGGGTGAGGTGGCTCACGCCTGTAATCCCAGCAAAGTGGATGGATCGCCTGAGGTCAAGAGTTTGAGACCAGCTTGGCCAACATGGTGAAACCCCGTCTCTACTAAAAACACAAAAAAATTAGCTGGGGGTGGTGGCAGGTGCCTGTAATCCCAGCTACTCAGGAGACTGAGTCAGGAGAATCATTTGAACCCCGGAGGCGGAGGTTATAGTGAGCCAAGATGGTGCCACCACACTCCACTGGTGACAGAGCCAGACTGTCCAAAAAAAAAAATCTACATGTACAGAGGACCTAAGACTGCTTTCCCTGACTGTGACAACTAGCTGTGGACTACCAGATAATGCTGATGCAAATGCTCCTCCTGTCTCTTGCAGATTGACCAGGTACAAGGGGAGATGGCTGAGGTTCTGAAGAAGTTCTCGTCTGGCCTTACTGGTATGTTGCATTAATAACCTGAACACCTAGAAGAGTCAGTGGCAGAGGACAGGCACCAGGGTGCAAGCCATACTGCAGAGTGTGCTAAGCACAAGGTCATCCGGTCACCAGCTAGGCCACAGGACACTTTTGTGGGCAGATAGGGGCTTCAGCACCCTGAGATGGCAAAAAATGAAAGTCAAATCAAAATGCCTCTCCTATAGCTCCTAAAGAAATCTCTGCCCACTAGGTGTCTTCAGGACCAACACTATCATCATGCTTAGAGGAAACATGGACCTGGGCACCTAGTCTCATAGTCATTAGGGACTTGAGAAATCGAGAGGCTGAGATGTTAACTCTTACGACCACCAAAGATGATGATGCAACATGCCATCTGCACATATTTCTGGTTAACTCTAACTAAAGAGGTTCAAAATAGCACAAATAACACTAAAACAGCAGGGCCTCACTCGTGTGGTTTCTTAAGTAGTAAGGACAGACAGCTAGCATATCACCTGGTATGAGTATTTGGATCCCTGGCTGGGCACGGTGGTAGCTCATGTGTGTAATTCCAACACTTTGTGAGGCTGAGGCAGGAGGATCACTTGAGCCCAGGAGTTCAAGACCAACCTGGGCAATATAGCAAGACCTCATCTCTACAAAAAAATGTTTTTTTAATTAGCCAGGCATGGTAGCAAGGTCCTGTAGTCCCAGCTATTTGGGAGGCTAAAGCAGGAGGATCGCTTGAGCACAGGAGTTCTAGGCCAGCCTGGGAAACATATGGAGACTCAGTCTTTATAAAAAAGAAGAAAGAAAAGAAAGAGTACAGCTGAGCACAGCAGCTCACTCCTATAATCCCAGCACTTTGGGAAGCCAAGGCAGGAAAATCACTTGAGCCCAGGAGTTCAAGACCAGCCTGGGAAACACAGGGAGACCCAGTCTCTACAAAAACATAAAAATCTTTAAATTAGCCAGGCATAGTGTCATGAGCCTGTGTTCCCAGCTACTTGTGAGGCTGAGGCTAACTGAGAGCAGGAGGAACACTTGAGCCCAGTAGTCTGAGGTTGCAGTGAGCTATGATCATGCAACTGCACTCCAGCCTGGGTGACAGAGTGAGACCTTGCCTCTAAGAAAAACAAAAAAGCCAGGTTTCCACCTGAGCTTTGGATACTCACCAGGTTTCAATCTGGTTCCGGAGTCTTCTCTTCCTGGCTACCCGGCTCTCACCTCCCACACCCTCCAACAGCCTGGGGAGTATCCAGGCCCTTACTCAGATCACTCTGTTGAATGGGCACGAAAGAGATTTCCTGGTTATCGTCCTTTTGACTCGTAATATGTTCCTTCTTTATTTCAGAATATGTTAAACAATGGAATATACCACCACCAGTAATCTCAAACCTTCTAGACAATGTCAATTTTGAAGTGCTTAAGTCGGTAAGAGGGAGAAATACAAATATTTTCTTTTTACGCTAACACCCACCATGTGCTTGCATCTTCAGAGAAGTGAATGGGACCACAGAGGCCGGGCATCACGATCTGTTCCTGGCTGCCCTCTCTGCTCCATCCATCCTCCCCACTCTCTCCCAGTCAGAATTACTGCTTACTGTAATTTCAGGCACCACACAAGTCCTAACCTAACAGGAAGTCACTCTTGACCATGTATTATCAAATAACCAGTCCTGTGGTCCACACAAGGACTCTCATGCTTGCTGAATATATCTCGATCATTTCTTTGGAAATTTCACCACTGTGCATACCTGACTCATCCTCACTGTCAGCTGCTGCCTTCCTAGAGCCTCTCATTCTCTGCTGCCATGAGTCAAATTTCCATTTCTTCCCCTCTATCTGACCCTCAACCCAGTAACAATCTTGAAGGAAACCTTGCTTCCTTTATTCAACTTTGTCTCAAGTAAAAGGCTAAATGGACCGGGCACAGTGGCTCACCCTTGTAATCCCAGCAGTTTGGGAGGCCAAGGTGGGCGGATCATGAGGTCAGGAGTTCGAGACCAGTCTGGCGAACATAGTGAAACCCTATCTCTACTAAAAATACAAAAAATTAGCCAGGTGTAGTGGTGTGTGCCTGTAATCCCAGCTACTTGGGAGGCTGAGGCAGGAGAATCATGTGAACCAGGGAGGCAGAGGTTGCAGTGAGCCAAGATCGTGCCGTTGAACTCCAGCCAGAATAACAGTGTGAGACTCCATCTCAAAAAAAAAAGGGTTAAATGAAGAAGATGAGTTTCCAGAAGATGAGAGAAAATTTAGAATCTTCATAACCCTTAGATGGTCCCGTCTTGATAAATCTGCTTAATGAATATGAACTTTGACCATGAAGATATGAACTTCTTTCATTTTAGCTCAAATCTCACAAGTTGTACATTCCTGTTTTGACTTAACCCCAAACAACATGTATCTGTGGCCATATCAATGACTAGAGTGTGGTAAAATCAGCATTTCTCTCCATGTTAGTTTCCTCCCGCCCCCCAGCTATCACACTCCATGGCTACATGTAATTGGGACACATCACTTAACTTCAAGTCAGCCTTGGGTCCATCACATGAATGCCAACTGAAGTACAGCTACCAGGGACAGGAAGCCCAGCCCAAACTGACTGGGTTCAGCAACAGCAATAAAACCTATAGGTCTTACACATCCAGTGATGGTACTAGTTTCAGCAGTGGCTCGACTGAGGGCCTGAAGGATGACACCATAATCAATCTCTCCACTATTTCTGAAAGGGCTCCGATTTGCCTCTGCATGGAAGTCCCACCTCCCAGGAGCTTCACCTTCCATTTCCTTCCCTAATAGTTTAAACAACAATCATCCAGAAATAGTCTCTGGGACTCCCATTGGCCTGACTTGGTCCATACCCTAACCCCTGAAGCAGGCACTGGGATCAGAGGGATAGTGTCCTGGTTGGCTCAGACTGTGCCTGCAGTCAGCTGATGTATTTCAGCACATAATTTATTGTATTTTCTCTCTCCACAGAAGGACCTTCAGGCAGCAAAGTGAACCTAGCTTACAGGAAGCCAAGCAATGTTCCAGAATGAAAGCCAAAAACACTCTGTAACACTCTTCTATGAAATACTGAGCAAAGGACATCCTTATGATTAAGGAACCAAGTAGAGTTAGTGGTCTTAAAATGTCAACTGTCCTTTGGAATTTTACCAACTACCTTGAATTAACACACACAAGAAAGGCAAAAATTCAGGGATTTTTGGCATTTTTGTAATCATCTCTTTAATAAATAACCTGTTTTCTTGCAAGTAAAAAATGACTCACTTGTCTTCCATTCCTGCAAAATGAAATTTCTGCAAATAGGAAATGATTTGTGTCTTTATGGCTAGTCAAAGTATTTCTAATTTGGAGTGTAAGAATTAATGATATGTAGGATGAGGCCACAAAACCCACTATGAGTACACATAGTACACTAGAGGACAACTATGACAATGACTAAGGTGTTTCTTGCTGTGTTTCTGCTCCTCAGCTCCCCAGCTCCAAATGCTTTGTTTTGTATATTAGCCCAACATGAAAATCATACAGAAGCTGGGTCCAACGTCTCTATGTTAAGTGATATATACAGTTTTTGATTACCTGTGAACTTCAAATATCTGAGACAGGTCTCTGGTCTTCATTAATTTATTTTTATTTTTTTGAGACTGAGTCTTGCTCTGTCCCCCAGTCTAGAGTGCAATGGCGCAATCTCAGCTCACTGCAACCTCCACCTCCCAGGTGCCAGCGATTCTCCTACCTCAGCCTTCCAAAAAGCTGGAATTACAGATGCCTGCCACCATGCCCAGCTAATTTTTGTATTTTTAAGTAGAGACAGGGTTTTACCATGTTGGCCAGGCTGTTTTTGAGCTGCTGACCTCAACTGATAGACCCACCTCAGCCTCCCAAAGTGCTGGGATTATAAGCATGAGCCACTGCACCTGGACTTCAGTTAATTTAGAAAATTTATTTTGCCAAGATTGAGGATGCATGCCTGTGACACAGCCTCAGGTGGTCCTGACGACAGGTGTCCAAGGTTTTCAGGACACAGCTTGGTTTTTATACATTTTAGGAAGACATAAACTATTTTTCAACGTATGTAAGATGTGCATTGATTCCATCCAGAAAGGTGGGACAACTCAAGCAAGGAGGGGGCTTCCAGATCACAGGTAGGTGAGAGACAAACAGTTGCATTCTTTTGAGTTTCTGATTAACCTTTCCAAGGAAGACAATCAGATATGCATTTATGTCAGTGAACAGAGGGTAACTTTGAATAGAATGGGAGGCAGGTTTGCCCTAAGCAGTTCCCAGCTTGGCTTTTCCCTTTAACTTAGTGATTTGGGGGCCCCAAGATTTATTTTTTCCTTTCCCATTCCCCCCACCTTTTTTTTTTCATCTTTTAGAGTGGCCAGGCATGATGGCTCATTTCCATAATCCCAGCACTTTGGGAGACTGAGGTGGGTGGATCACCTGAGGTGAGGAGTTCGAGACCAGCCTGACCAACATGGTGAAACCCCATCTCTACTAAAAATACAAAATTAGCCAGGCATGGTGGCATATGCCTGTAATCCCAGCTACTTGGGAGGCTGAGGCAGGAGAATCACTTGAACTCTAAAGGCAAATGTTATAGTGAGCCATGATCACACCATTGCACTTTAGCCTGGGCAACAAGAGTGAAATTCTGTCTCAAATAAATAAGTATACACATACATAAAATAAAATCTTTTGAAGAAAGCATTTTAAAAGAAAATGAGTCTCTGCTTTCAGGTTTCATCTGATCTATCATGGCTAGGATGATTTCTTCCTAGACAGGTAGGTCCCAAGTTATTAGGAAAGCTCATTTTTGGTGGGTTATAAAGTGTCATGTCCTATGAGGAGAAAATAGAGGGAGGAAGGGAGAAAAACAACAACAAACAAAAGAACAATCCTGGAAAATGGAAATAGGCCACATTACTCTGAAATCCATATATCAGTAGGCAGGTATGAAAGTGGCTTATGTATGTAGATAGGTTGTTGTTATTTTCTTCTGAAGTTTAAGTTATTTCCTTCTGAAGTTTAAGTTGTCTAGCTTCAGTTTGCAAGGTATAATTTTTTTAACATCAAACCCAATGTCTAGAAAGACTATTATAGTTTCTCTTTAATTATAGACAACTTGATTATATAAAAGTATTTGGTTTTGTTTTAATAAATCCTTTTTGTGACTTACACAGACCATTCATAATATACTTGGACTTTCTGGTTTGTCCTGAACATCCCCCTCTCTTAAACAACCAGTCATCTTATTCTAGGACTAAATTTACAATACAAAATTCTTTCTCATATAAAATTATTTCTCTTTAAGCTTTCTTACCAAAAAATACCTGTTTATTTCTATAGATTTCTTTATGTCTCTCTTATTTTCTGGTTCCTTTTACATTATTTTATACATAATGTTTAAATAAGCTTCCAATCAGACAAAATTCTTTTACCTTTTTAAAAATGACTTTTTTAGAAAGAATGTTTCCCTACAATATATTTTTATTGGAAAATACCCACATAATGAAATATCTATTATTTAATTTAATATAACTTTAGATTCTAAATTATGACAAGTTTGTCTACAACTATTTATCTCATTACATTTACCTAATTACTTTAATTGTTTACCTAGATTACTTATGAAAACTGCAATAGTCATCAAAGTTATGAAAATCACCACTGCAAAATTACAACTGAGACAGTGAAAAAAATATGACCTAACTGACTCCATCTTGCTTCTAACCCCCAAGCTGTCCTTGTTCATTCCTGGGCATAGGCCAAACTAACTTTGGGAGGAAGTTAGTTTATAGTTTAGCTTCTAAACAAAGACAGTAACAGTCCTTTCCCAAAAGAAACCTCCTTATTGCCTGTGAACTAGATTACCTAAAGGCACAAGATTAGCAGTTATAGTAATTATACTAAATAATTCAAGATGTAGCTATTTTCATTAAACCAATATCAATGTCTTATTTATTAAAAATTACACAAGCAAAGATCATTCTATTTTGAGCTGGGTTTATAGTTTTGCAACTACTATGCCAGATTTTGACACCTGATGGGATCTGGCAGGATACATATGAAATTGCTTGATCGAAAAAACTGCTTGATATAAACAAAAATGGATACTGGCAATTCTTAAGACATTTCTTTTTGTTTGTTTGTTTGTTTTGGTTTTTGAGACTGAGTTTCACTCTTGTTACCCAGGCTGGGGTGCAATGGCGCGATCTCGGCTCACTGCAACCTCTGCCTCCTGGGTTCAAGCAATTCTCCTTCCTCAGCCTCCTGAGTAGCTGGGATTACAGGCATGTGCCACCATGCCCAGCTAATTTTTGTATTTTTAGTAGAGACGGTGTTTCACCTTGTTGACCAGGATGGTCTGGATTTCTTGACCTCATGATCCATCTACCTCGGCCTCCCAAAGTGCTGGGATTATAGGCATGAGCCACCACGCCTGGCCTCTTAAGACATTTCTTATATTACTTTACCAATAATTTAAACCTAGCTTATTTATTAAAGATTTTACTTCAAGTCATGTAAACTTGAAAAAGCGTTTGATTAGTCTTTCCTTTTTTCTGATAAAGTATTTGATTTGAGCACTTTTATTTTTCTTTAAGCCAATTAATTAGACCTCTTTATGTATTTTTAGTAATGAAACATTATGTACACAACACATAAATACATAGCTGTATTAGGCATACCAACAGAAGTACATCTTATAGATTCATAAGACCTACTTTTTTTTTCCTGCCTTAGATTTGCAAACTCTCAATAACCTGTTTCATTACCCTGGCAGTTGTCAGGTTAATAGTCCTAAATCTATATATTGAATAAAACAACTCTTAGATGAAAAATCAGATAGAAAAATTTACATGTCAATGTACAGAGAGAGAGAAAAAAGTCTGTTGGTACTTAATGGAAATTAAAGATGGACACCAAATCAAATATAAAATTATAGAAATCTATCACAGGTTTGTATAAAAAGACAAATTTTATTTAGATAGGGGCTACTTATCTTTTAACTGGATCTTTGAGCTCTGGGCAGAGCCCACACTGAATCCTGAGTCTCCAAAAAGGGAGAATTATTATGAGGCTAGACCCCATGATGCTTTTTTTTTTTTTTTTGAGATGGAGTTTCGCTCGTTACCCAGGCTGGAGTGCAATGGCGCGATCTCGGCTCACCGCAACCTCCGCCTCCTGGGTTTAGGCAATTCTCCTGCCTCAGCCTCCTGAGCAGCTGGGATTACAGGCACGGGCCACCATGCCCAGCTAATTTTTTGTAGTTTTTTTTTTTAGTAGAGACGGGGTTTCACCATGTTGACCAAGATGGTCTCGATCTCTTGACCTCGTGATCCACCCACCTCGGCCTTCCAAAGTGCTGGGATGACAGGCTTGAGTCACCACGCCCGGCCCCCATGATGCTTTTATAGTACACTTGAAAAAATGTTAAGCAAAGACATTTCTAAGTGTCTAAACTACACTCTTCTTTTAAAACCCAAGAGTAGCCTCTGTTGCAATAACTATTTTAGTCAAAAAAACAGGTAACACAATACAAAAATAAGCAGTTTAAGAGCTGAGACAAATTTTTCTGTTAATATTTTTGGGGTTCCATAAGGAAAAACAGAGGTTTTTCCCCAAAAGAAAGTCTGGCACCTTCTTTTTCTTTAAGAAACCCCAGGCTATTATAAACTATTTAGGTCCCTCATGCAGCAGAGGGTTCAAGAGAAATGAGAGATAGCCGAAGTAAATGAAGAAAACAGAATTCAGTCAACTGAGAAGAAAAAAACCTTTTGCTCAAAAAAAAAAGGTGCTAAACAAAATCAAAAACAAAAGCATGAAGGCCTTTTAAATACAAACACACACACATATCTTGGATGTTAGCTTTTAATTAAGCTGACCTTTAACCACTGAGCTGTTTTTAAAAAATCTTTTTAAATCTCATTACCATATTTCAGCTAGAATGATTGCTGCTATTTCGGAAGCACCAAGCATCAAACCAGAAAGAGCTTGATTTAGGAACCAAACCCAGGCTGTCAGGGTGGGGTGAAAAAAGGTAAAATCCTTAAATATGGAACTGCAGCGTGGGGTGACAGGCATTGCTCTTTCAGTTTTGCCTGGCTTCCGAAAAGGTGGCCTTGTTATGTAAATAAAGCATCTTGAGTATTCAAATTTTTTTCTTTTTTTTTTCTTTTTGCTGGCCATTTTTCTACCCCTACCACACAACCTTTTGTCTGTTTGTGAGAGAGAATTTAGCCATCTCAGAGGCCTTATTCCCCGTAATTTGGAACTTTCCTTCAGATTTGATCAAGTCAGACAGTTGATCAAACCCAATGGGAAGAAGACAAAAACAACAAAAACAGAAACAAACAACAAAAAATAAAAGTTAAGCAGAACAAACAATGTCACAACTTACACAATTCCCGGGCACTCTAATTCTAAGGAGAAATTAAGACCAGCTGGTTGTTGATCTTAAAAAACAAAAAATTCGCCCTTGTTGCCCAGGCTGGAGTGCAATGGTGTGATCTCAGCTCACTGCAACCTCTGCCTCCCGGGTTCAAGCGATTCTCTTGCCTCAGCCTTCCAAGTAGCTGGGATTACAGGCACACACTTCCATGCCCAGCTAATTTTGTATTGTTAGTAGAGATGGGGTTTCTCCATGTTGATCAGGCTGGTCTTGACTTCTCAACCTCAGGTGATCTACCCACCTCCACCTCCCAAAGTGCTAGGATTACAGGCATGAGCCACCTTGCCCAGCCTGTTAATCTTAACGTTAGCCAAGACAAACCCCAATTCGGCTACCTACCTAGGGGTAAGTCTCAGGTTCTCAGGCTGAAAACTGCTATCATCCTAGAGGCAGGAAAAAACTCAAATTCATCTTCCCTGCTGGAAGGGAGCTCAAACTCCATAAAGGAATTACCTGCCTTCCATTGTCATGGAAGCAGGAAAAACTTGAATTCCTTGTGTTGGAAGTAAAACTCCCCCAAAAAAGGAGTGGTACAGCAAAATAAACTTTAGTTCTTGACCAAATTTTGGGAAATCAGGGATTCTCTGGAGGGGGTGCTTCCAGGCCTCAGCAAATTATCCTATTGGTTTGAGCCATAAAGATAGCTCAAGGTGGTACCAAGCACTTGTTAAAAGAAAAACTTCAGCTGAATTAAATTTAAAGAAGTTTAATTGAGCAATGAACGATTTGTGAATTGGGCAGACCCCAGAATCACAGCAGATTCAGAGAGACTTCAGGGATATCTCATGTTCAGAACAAATTTATAAACCAAAAAAGGGAAATGATGTACAGAAATTGGCAGTGAGGTACAGAAACAGCTGGATTGATTACAGGTTGGCGTTTGCCTTATTTGAACACAGTTTGAACACGTAGCAGTCTGTGAGTGTTAGAGGCACATACTCCTAAGTTTGCAATCTTGTCTGCCTGTTCAGCTAGGTTACCATTCATCCACAAGGATGAATATAGAAATACAGAGTCCTCAGGCCATATTTAGTTTGCAATAACAAATTGATAGGAGATTGGTCAAAGGTCAAGGGCACCTCCTCTCAGAATCCCTTCAGGGTTATCAAAATGTGAACCCCAAATAGTCTCAGTTAATTTGCAAAGTTTATTTTGCCAAGGTTGAGGACACACACACAACACACTAGCCTCAGGAGGTCCTGACAACATGAGTCCAAGGTGGGCGAGGCAGTTTGGTTTTATGCATTTTAGTAAGACATGAAATCAATATATGTAAGATGTATACTGGTTCAGTCCGGAAAGGTGGGACAACTCAGCAGGGAGGGGGCTTCCAGGTCACAGGTAGGTGAGAGACAAATGGTTGCATTGAGTTTCTGATTAACCTTTCCAAGGAAGGCAATCAGATATGCATTTATCTCAGTGAGCAGTGATGACTGAATAGAATGGGAGGCAGGTTTGCCCTAAGCAGTTCCGAGCTTGGCTTTTCTTTTTAGCTTAGTGATTTGGGAGTGATTAGCCTAAGATTTATTTTTTTTTTCCATAGGGACAAGAGGCAGAGAAATTCTAGGCAGAAGAGTGGGATCCCTGGCAAAGTCCCACCCCAAGCCAAAAAAAGCCTGAGACCATGGCTCAAAGTGAGAACTTATATCCCTGTGTTCTCGGTTCTCGCTCAAATACTGCCTTTTCCTAAACCACCCATGGCCCTGCCCCACCCCATCCTGTGCCTATAAAGGCCCCAGACTCAGCTGGCAGAGAGGAAGAAGCAGCTGGACATCAGAGAGACATGCCTTGACTTCAGAGAGACAGCCTGACAGTGTAACTTCAGAGAAGAATCCTGCTGGAGACAGCTAGACTTCAGGAGGTTACCCACCCTCCACTTCCGGATCCCCTTTCAGCTCCCCTTCCCCCTAAGAGCCACTTTCACTGGCAATAAAACCCCCATTTACCATCATTGATTTATTTGTGTAACCTCATTTTTCCTGGACCCCAAACAAGAGCTTGGGAGCAAGTGCAGATACAAAAGGGCCCACTGAACTGTTAAGAACTCAAGCTGTCTGTAGATGGCAGAGGTAAAAGAGCACTGTAACATGCCCACTGGGGCTTCCACTCATAGGCACCCCCCTACCCAAGATGAATGCACAGAGGTGGAGCCTGCAAAGAGTTTGCTCCTGCCTGCACCCAAAAGCACTCACCCTCCTGTACCCACTCACCTGTGCGCTCCCTTCCAGGAGTGAATGGAGTTTGCCCCTGCTGGTGCCAAAGTGGCCAGCTGGTTCCAGCGCTCGCAGCCTCCAGTTCATGCCTCATTTGCTTACGTGCTCACTCCCTCAAGCAGTTCAGAGCAGCATGCTGAGTAAACGGGGGCACCCCTGTCACAAGTCTTGCAAAGCAGTCAGGGAAATATCCTGCTTCACTTTCACATCCCTAAGAGTGGAACTGCTGGATCATATAATTCTATGTAACTTTTTAAGAAATAGTCAACCTGTTTTCACAGTAACCGGACCATTTCTACATCCCAACAGCAATGCATGAGGGTTCTGACTTTTCCATCCTCTCCAGTAGCTGAAAGGGTTTTGATTGGGAGGATATGTTTTATAAAGAGCACCCTGGCTGCCAGTTGGAGACTGGCTCATAGGTGGCAAAAGGGCAGAAGCAGAGGTCAGTTGCCCTGGTAAATGATGATGGTGTCATGGACTAGGATGGTGATGGAGAAACACTCAGATGAGAGAGAGGCTCTTGAGGCAGAATAAACAGAACTCAGTTTGTTGATGAGAGCAGGAGGAATCAAGAATGATTCCCAGGTGTTTAGGTAGAAAAGCTGGGTGACTTGTATTGCTATTTATCACAGTGGGACTGACTATGGGAGGTACTGGCCTGACTATTCATAGGTGACAGGTTAATAGTCACAGGTAAAAGGTGTAAACAACTCAAATGTTTATCTATGGAGGAAAGAATAAATAAATATCGTATGCGCATACAATGAAATAGCGTTCAGCCATAAGAGTGTGACATACTGACAAATGCTGTAGCATGGATGAACCTCAAAAACATTCTGCTGAATGAAAGAAACGAAGCACAAAACATACCTTGTAAGCTTCAGTTCATATTACATATATATATACTTTTTTTTTGAGACAGAGTCTTGTTCTGTCACCCAGGCTGGAGTGTAGTGGCATGATCATGGCTTACTGCCACCTTGACCTCCTGGGCTCAAGCAGTCTTCCACCACAGCCTCTTGGGTAGCTAGGACCACAGGAATGTGCCTCTACACCTGGCTAGCTTTTGATTTTTTGTAGAGACAGGGTTTCACTATGTTGTCCAGGCTGGTCTCGAACTTCTGGACTCAGGCAATCCTCCCACCTAGGCCTCCCAAAGTGCTGGGATTACAGGTCTGAGCCCCCGTGCCCAGCCCGTAAGAAATATTAAGAATAGGTAAATCCATAGAAGCTGAATATAGCATGTTGGTCTCCTGAAGTGCAGGGTACAGGTACTGTTGAGTAACTGCTTAATGCGTATGGTTGGCTTCTGGGGATTTTGTTTTTCCTGTAATAGAAATGTTTGGAACAAGACAAAGGTAATGGCTGTACAACACTGTGAAACTACTAAATGCCACTGAATTGCTCCCTGAAGAAAGGTTATTTTTATGTTACACGTATTTGACCTTGATTTAAAAAACAAAAATCCTTCCAACCTGCAGCACCTCCATGTACACCTAGCACCCAAATGTTGGTTTCTAATACCTATCAAAGTCATCATTCAGGGCTCCTTGGAGAAATGTCTCATTCTAGGACTAGAAATATAAAAGATGATCCTAGAGCATCTCATAGTTAAGTAAAAGAAGTGCTTCTAATAAGTAAATAAAATCACAATTGACGGAGACATGCCAAAGGGATGCAGGGCTGAGGGAAAGAGCTGCCAAAGGCCAAAGCAGAAACAATTTCACCAATAAAATTAAGTAGTGTTAGATTATAACTCAAAGTATAAAATAAATATCTAGCAGTTCCTACTGATATAAATAAATGATGTAATAAATAAATGGGGAAGAACAGACAAATCTCATTGAAGAATATCAAATGATTTATGTAACAGTAAAGTGGGCAGGCACAGTGGCTCATGCCCATAATCCCAGCATCTTGGAAGGCCAAGGTGGGTGAATCACCTGAAGTCAGGAGTTCGAGACCAGCTTGGTCAACATGGTGAAACCCCATCTCTACTAACAAAAAAAAAACTAAAAAATTACCTGGGCATGGTGGTGGGTGCCTGTAATCCCAGCTACGTGGGAGGCTAAGGCAGGAGAACGGCTTGAACCCAGGAGGCAGAGGTTGCAGTGAGCTGAAATTGCAGCACTGCACTCCAGCCTTGGTAACAGCAAGATTCTCAAAAAAAAAAAGAAAAGCTTCTGTCCTTGTCTTTTCCTCCTCCATTTGAACAAAGGACTCAGGTTTTTACTCTGTGCCTGATCCATCACAGAGCCTTCTGAGAACATTCCAAGACAGTCTACAGTCCTGTGGCCCACTTGGAAATTCAGACAGATGGTTTTGACTGAATACTCATGAACCCTTTTAAAGAAATGAGTGCTAGAGGGGGGTGGGGAGTTGGGGAGGAATAACATGGGGAGAAATGCCAGGTATAGGTGATAGGAGGGAAGGCAGCAAACCACATTGCCATGTATGTACCTATGCAACAATCTTGCATATTCTTCACATGTACCCCAAAACCAATAAATGCAATAAAATATATATATTAAAATGCAATAAACCAATAAAATATACATATTTTAAAAAGAAAAAGAAATGAGTGATAGATAATCCATATCTGTAAGCTTTGTTGGTTTTTCTTGTTTTTTGTTTATTTGAGAAAGGGTCTTGCTCTGTCACCCAGGCTAGATTGTGGCAGTGTGATCACAGCTCACTGCAGCCTCTATCTCCTGGGCTCAAGTGATCCTCCCACCTCAGCCTCCCAAGTAGCTGGGACTACAGGCCTGCACCACCACACCCAGCTAATTTTTTTTTTTTTTTTTTTTTGTAGAGACAGGGTCTTGCCACATTGCTCAGGTTGGTCTCCAACTCCTGGGCTCAAGCAGTCCACCCGCCTCAGCCTCCCAAAGTGGTGGGATTACTGGTATAAGCCACCATGCCCAACTTGCATTTTGAATTAATAGTTTCTTTTTTCTTAAGACAGAGTTTGGGTCTGTCCCCCAGGCTGGAAGATAGTGGCATGATCTCAGCTCACTGCAGCGTCCACCTCCCGGCTTCAGTGATTCTCTTGCCTCAGCCTCCTGAGTAGCTGGGACTACAGGCACCTGCCACCATGTCCAGTTAACTTCTGTTTGTTTTTTTAGCAGAGTCAGGGTTTCACCATGTTGGCCAGGCAGGTCTCAAACTCCTGAGCTCAAGTGATCCACCCGCCCCACCCTCCCAAAATGCTGGGATTACAGGTGTGAACCACTGCACCCAGACAACATTTTTTTCATCTCATGTAAAAAAAAAAAATTTTGGCCGGTGGGTGGCTCATGTCTGTAATCCCAGCACTTTGGGAGGCCGAGGCAGGCAGATCACAAGGTCAAGGGATCAGGACCATCCAGGCTAACACAGTGAAACCCCATCTCTACTAAAAATACTACAAACTAGCCAGGCACATGCCTGTAGTCCCAGCTACTCAGGAGGCTGAGGCAGGAGAACTGGTTGAACCAGGGAGGCAGCGGTTGTAGTGAGCCGAGATAGCGCCACAGCACTCCAGCCTGGGTGACAGAGCAAGACTGTCTTAAAAAAAAAATCCAATAAATAATTTGTTTATGTTGGGGGTTGTAAAGGAAAGGAGAGTGTTTTATCAAGTTTTTTGCTTAAGTGGCTTTAGGACAATTTAAAAGTCAACTTTGGTGCCAGAAAAAAAGAGGTCCATGAGGGAAATCCTCAGGTAAAACACAAAATAAAATGCAGCGATAAGCAGCTAAGTCAGTGGCATCCAATGAAAACATCAGAAAGATCGAGAGCAGTTTTCCCAAGCAAATGGTTCTCCCCACCTTGCTCTCCTTCAGTCTGCCTCCTAAGGCCCCGGGGAGGAAATCAAAGAGGTAGCAGTGTCCACAGGAGAAACTGGGTTGGAAAACACTTAACAGACTCCAGGGAAAACTCCAGAAACACTAACCAAGGTAAAAACGAAGTAAAAGTGGGAGACAAAGGGTTAACTTTAGGTAAATTTAATGACTGTAAAAGCTATTCACATAGCAGCAGAGACACGTTTTCCACTGACATAAAGTTGCTTCACACCTTGCAGCTCATCTCCACAGCTTCATGGCCTCTTTCCTCGGTGACCAGCAATGTTTCCCCTTCCTGTTGGGGAGGACTGCCCAAGTCAGCTCTGAAGCCATCCTCCCAGGTCAGCAATACGCAGAGGAGTCCTTCAAGGTGGTCCTGCAGAGAACACGGCCCTTAAGTGTCTGAGAGCCAGCCGAGGTGACCTGAAAGCAAACCAGGCAGAAAAAAGGCAAGGTAACTAGCACTGCATCACCGGGACTCCATGTGCAGCCTCTGGAGGAGAAGCCCCCAAAAGGAACCTGATGGAGGCGACCCGCTGGCAAAGACCACATGGCTCCTGTGTGCCCCCAATCCTGGCCGGAAGAGATGTCTCATGGAACGGCAATGTACATAATTTAAGAAGTCAAAGCAGGTCAGTCCCAGCCATTTCTCCCTTTTCTCTTGGAAGACGGCTCCTCCCCAACTCTTAACTATAAAATTCAGGGGAACTGCCCATCACAGACCCTGCCTCCTAACTCCAAGGCTGAGCCAGTCAATCCTTCCTTAGGATATTTACAGCCAACATTTGGTGAGAAATACTCTCTCCACCAATTGAGAGCTGAAAGAATGTGACCCCAAAGTTACCTATGGTCACATTTCTTACATATGAACAAGTCAGTGGATTGGTAAATACTTAGTGAGCACATATTTTGTACATGGAATTGCCCGAGGACCTAGAAAATAAATAAAAATGAACAAACAGAGAGAAACAAAACAGGCATTTTCCCTGCCCTCAAAGGAACTTCTGTGGATGCTCTGGAGCATCAGTCTGTGTCCTGCCTAACTCATCAGTGCATGTTCTGCCAGCTTCTGGTTCTGAGGTGAAATGGACATGAGAACAAGGCAGGGAAGTTGACAGTAGCAGAACTGAGCAACGTGAGAAGGAAGAAGAAAGGAAGAAATGGAAGAAGAGAACAAAAGGAGCATATTGCCAGTGAAAGGGAGAAAGAGAGGGAAAATCTCACACCCATACAGGGCTGATCTGCAAGTCCAAGGAAGAAAGCCAAGAAACTTGAGGCCTAAGGCATCAGAGATCACAAAGATCATATTGATCTCTGACAGACAACACTCTCTACTCACTCAAAATCACTTACACTTCCTGGCCTCTCTGCAGCAATAAACCACATGCCACTGCATACTTCAACCTCACCAAATTCCCAAAAAGAACCCTTCCAGGACAGGAGAAAATATAAGAATAAAAAGACACTGGTAAGGACCAGTCTAAAATTCTATCCAAAGTGCCCTTCCACTATACTGGTTGAGAAGAGATTTTTATTTTACTAAAATGTATCTCTAGGAAAAAACTTGATTACCACAAATTATCCAAACCAACACTCATCTCACAGTACAAGCCGAAGGCCCAAAAGGACTCCTCACCTGCACCAGCACATAGTCCCCAGGCTGGGCTCTGACCCTGAGCCCAGGGTTATTGACATCCTCCATCTCTGCATCAGGGAAGATCACCTTAAGGTTTCCATCATTCCTGCCACACAGGTCAGTGGCAGACCGTTTACTGAGCTGCGGAAAGAAGAGAGAAGAGTTCATGGATTTGTCACAGTCATAAATTTTTGGTGGGTAGAAACTGTGCCTTCTCTGTCTTGGATCCCCAAGAGTCTTATCCACAGAGCATTCCTTAACCAAGGAATCACTGAAGATTCAGTGTTTGCTGCTGCTTCACCAACAAGGGCATGTATGACCCACAACTGAAACTCTGTAAAGTTCTATTACTATATTGTAACGACTCAATTAATCAATGAGTCTTTACAGAACTGCCCTCTGCAGGAATGGACCTCCAACAGTCCTAAACCCAGACACTTACGACTTTCACTTTACCCAGTCTCATACTAATCACTCAGGAATGTTCTGGGGTTGTTTGGCCTGGATTACTTGCCCTTACTGAATAGACAGACTGAAAGCCAGAGTCTCCATCACAACACACAGAAGACAGAGCCAGGCGGATACTAACATCACTATGACAGGATTAACTTCTAGAGTATACAGAAATCCTTCTCTTCCAGCCATATTAAAGACACAGAAACAAGTTTACCCTTCGGCCTTATAAATAATAACCAGCAAAATGGGCAAAATATATGAAACAACTGTTTTTGGATACCGGACAAAAGATCATACAAGACTGTGAACTGTGAGAGAAGGAAAACCGAGTGAGCATGCCAATCACCCCTGCTTTCTGCCAGAAGGTACATGCCAGACAGAAGCCTGTGAAGCAGGAGGGGAGAGCTCAAGCACAGCACAGTGATCCTCCCTGCACTGAAGAGAGAAGGATTAGGGTTCAGGGAGCCTGAAATAGTCAGCAATTGTGAAATTCTAGAGGAGGGAGCAAAGTGGAAAAAGAATTTCAGAAATATGCAGAGGGTTCTTATTAGTCTTTGCTGAACACTAACACTTGCACACATAGCATAAAACTCCATGAAGTCAGGCAAGAGAGTAACCTGGGAACTGTCCACTGAACAGTTCCCAGAACTCACATGTGGCTTGGAATCCACCACCAAACAGTTCTCATTGGTTCCTTGGGACATTCACTAGCAACTCCTGACAGAAGGCCACACCTTAGTGGTTAGGCTACACTATCCCTAGAATAAAAGTTTTTCTGGCCAGGCGCGGTGGCTCACACCTCTAATCCCAGCACTTTGGGAGGCTGAGGCGAGTAACTCACCTGAGGTCAGGTGTTTGAGACCAGCCTGGCCAACATGGCAAAACCTCGTCTCTACTAAAAATACAAAAATTAGCTGGGCATAGTGGCATACATCTGTAGTCCCAGCTACTCGGAAGGCAGAGGCAAAAGAATCCCTAGACTTGGGAAGCAAAAGAATCATTAGACTTGGGATATTGCCGCAAGCTGAGATTGTTCCACTGCACTCCAGCCTGGGCAAAAGAGCGAGACTCCATCTCAAACAAACAAAAAAAAGATAAAAAGAAAGACTTAGGTGTAAATCTAACAAAACATGGACAAAATCTGTGTACTGAAAACTACAAAAGCTAAACACATGAGCCTGTAGTCCCAGCTACTTGGGAGGCTAAGGCAGGAGAATCACTTGAGCCTAGTTGTTTGAGTCCAGCCTAGGCAACATAATGAGGAAAAAAAAAAATCAAAGATCTAAATAAAGAAAAGACATACTATGTTCTGAAGCATAAAAAACAACATAACACACACACATATGGCCTCACCCCTTCTACTAGCACCAACTGGGTACAGCCCACGGAGGTCTGATTGGCTTTTGTTGCTTCTTCTCGGAAGACAGTGATAAGTTCCTCCAAACGCCTTAATTTTACCTCTTCCGGGACATCATCTTTCAGCCTGTGATATGCCCGTGTCTTCTATTGGAAAAAAAAAAAGAGGAGATGGAGGTCACCAAGGACTTATAGAATCTACTTTTAATGCAGAGAGGTGATTATAGTTACAGACACATGTACAGAAGCCCAAGCCAGAGCCAAGAGGTTTCTCTGGCTCTGGGAGCATTCTAAGAGAAAAATGTAGTGGAGTCACATTTTTGCAAGGGTTAAATTCTAAATTTAGCACATGAAAATCACAGACTCAAAATTACTCTTGATATTTACCCTAAGGTTACACTTGTACATATACCAAATGATTAATATATACTAGGTTACTCTGCAGTACTATTTATAAAGACCTAAGAGGCAAAGCAGCCTAAATGTTTATCAACAGGCAAGCCATCACAGAAATGATGGTTTAGCCATACAATGGAATATTATGTAGCTGTTAAACAGAATGATAGCTCTATACGTACTAATGTGGACTGTCCTCCAATCTACTGTTACTTGAAATAAGGAAAGTACAGATCAACACATATAACTTTGGTGTAGACAGAATACATACAGGTATGCTTACAAACACATGAAGTATCCCCAGAAAGTTATAAAAGAAATTGCTAAGAGTGGTTGCCTTCAGGGAAGTAACTAAAAAACTAGGCAACCTGGGAAGAAGGAAGAACTACTCATGTATACCATTTAACCTTTTAAATTTTATACCACAATCATATATTACCTAGTCCAAAAGAAAAAAGGGAATTTATCCTTAAAAAGAGTTTACATCATCTAAAACCACAGTGTGTATATATATCTTTATGTACATGAGCTCATGCTCAGTACAGCTGGAGAACCACTAAGCTAAACAAAAGTATGGAATAGAAGGAATCTCTATATACTAAAGTCTGGACATTCAAACCAATCTGCCTTGTAGAGAATACTCCACAGAGAAAATTGAGAATCCTAAAAATACTTGCAGAGTTTACTCCATTCTGCCTTATTGCTTATTAACAACACTAACTTACCTGTGTGCATTTACTATGCATGAAACACAATTATAACTGCTTTAAACATATTATCTTACTTAATCCCCAGAACAACCCTATGAGGCTGGTCCTGTTATCCCCAGTTCACAAATAAGGAAACCAAGACATCTGCCCAATGTCACACAGTTATTAAGCGGCAGAGGCACAATTTGAGTGCTTGCTCTCATCCGCTAGGTTTTGATTAAGTTCCTACAACCTTAACCGTAACTTATGAATTAGGTCCCAAAGTGAACATTCATATTCACTGACCATAGGATGCTTCCGCCACATGCTGAGAACCCATTTCCCATCCCTAAGATTTTTTTTTTCTTTTTTGAGACAGGGTCTCACTCTGTTGCCAAACTGGAGTGCAGTGGCACAATCTCAGCTTACCACACCTTCAACCTCCCAGGCTCAAGTGATCCTCCCACTTCAGCCTCCCAAAGAGCTGGGATCACAGGCATATGCCATCACGCTTGGCTAATTTTTTCTTTTCTTTTTTTTTTTTTTTTGTAGAGAGAGGGTGTCCCTGTGTTACCCACGTTGGTCTCAAACTCCTTGGCTTAATTGATCCTCCCACCTACACCAATCCTAGTATTAAAAAGAATTTCCCTTGCATATTTGCGGTGTCCATGGAAAAGAAGCAAAATACAAACAGCTCCTCTGAAACTTCATCTCTCCAAAACAGTAAAAGAGACATGAGTATGATATATACATCAGCACAGCTACGCTGCCCACAGAACACTAGGCAGCGGGCTTTAAAACAAATAAATTAGTCGAGGTATTATGACTCAGCATTTCAGGAGACCTAGGTGGGAGGACTGCCTGAGGCTGGTAGTTTGAGACCAACCTGGACAGCATAGCAAGACACTGCCTCTTAAAAAAACAAAAACCAAAAAAAAAGGTGATTCTTTGTATATGCCCTTATGGTCCCAAGTATGGCCAGAAAGATATAAAGTTCAACAAGAATAATCTGGAGGTTGCCAAGGACTTATTTAAAAGGGTTTTCAAGTCCAACCGAGAACTCTGACATTCACAAATAGATAAGATGTGAATATTTAAAATCATATTTTCTTTTCAGAAAAAAAAATTAGCTTGGTTGATGGCAGCTCAGTAAAAATGACAATAAAGTCACGGGTTCAGCCATTCGTCAGCCAGCTTTTCTGAGCCCTCTGACCACAGGGGGCCTTCAACCTCCTGCCGAAACACAAGCACACTGCCACAAAGGTAACCGAGGGGATGAGGAATGGACCATGCAAATCCATGCCTACAATCAAGAAAATGACAGTCAACCAGGACTATCCCTTCTCTGCAGGAAAAGTGCACTAATCCCTCCTTCTTTCCTAATCTCCTTCTGCTGTATTTTCCTAAGAATCTGCTTTGTTTCCTGGGAAGCTTCAAAGTGAGTTCACTTGCCCAGGAAAACAGAAATTAGGAATCACTAAAGATGGCTGGGAAGATGACCAGGGGCCCTGGTAAAATAAACCACATCTGCAGACCAAAAAGGAGTTCTGCATGTTAAGAAACAAGTTCAGGTTTCTTGTAAAGAAAAGGTTCTCTCCTTCCATACTCAAATTGTAAACAATGTAAACATAATTTTTAAATATGTTAATGAAGAGGAATACTGGCACAGTCAGCGTTTATCATCAAATTGCCGAACTGTTGTTTCAAAGAGCAGACAGAGTAGACTAGAAAAATGAAAGGAAGTCAATTGTCAGAGCCTGTGGTTTCTCAAGGACTGCCTTGCCACCATTCTTTCCTGCCCAGTTCTCTATAATCACCCCCAAACGGGTCAGGAATGATGTCAGTCCTCCCAATCCCCAGGGCTCACCTGCCTCATGCTGTAGGCAAAGAGGAAGCCCATATTGTACTGAACTTCCCGGAGCAAAGATACTGTCTGGATGTGATCTTCCTCTGCCTCACCACAAAAGCCAGCAATGAAGTCACTGCTGAGGCTCACACCTGTGACATACAACAAAGGAGGTTTATCTTCAATGGAGGCCTTTGGCATATGTGGATTACAAGGGAGGGATAGCAACTGTAAGGCCTTCCCTGGGACTATTCAGCCCATGCATAAGTGAAACAAAATAGTCAGTACAGAGTAAGGCAGGATGGGCCTGTTCATCCATAACATTCCATGACAGAGACCTGCTTGTCGGCTAGAAATAAACGAATTATCATCAATATTTACAGTAATAAGTTGCAATAAAGCTAGTTAGAAAAAGTATACATTTTAAAAGACATCAATTGCTCTCAAATTAGAACTAATTTAGATATTGTCAGCTTACAAGATGAGATAAGGTCTGTCCTCTATGTCTAGAAATACAAAGACCATAGAAAAGGAATCTCTATAGCCTTGAGGCCATAAGGTGATCCACACCTGAGTATTTCCAGCAGGACTAAGACCACAAAAAATCAGAAAGACATAAAAGAAAGAGTACGAAGAGAGAGAAAGAGCAAGAAGGGGAGCACAAGAAGTATAAAACTGTCATGGCCGGGTGCAGTGGCTCATGCCTGTAAATCCCAACACTTTGGAAGGCCGAAGCAAGTGGATCACGAGGTCAGGAGTTCGAGACCAGCCTGGCCAACATGGCGAAACCTAGTCTCTACTAAAAATACAAAAATTAGCCAGATGTGGTGGCGCAAGCCTGTAGTTCCAGCTACTAAGGAGGCTCAGGCAGGAGAATTGCTTGAACCCGGGAGGCAGAGGTTGCAGTGAGCCAAAATTGCGCCACTGTACTCCAGCCTGGGCAAGAGCGAGACTCCATCTCAAAAACAAACAAAAAAACTGTGTCACAAGGAAATGCCAAAGGTGTTGACGGTTGCCTGCATCTAACCACGATGACTGGTCACTGGTAGAGTAATGTGCTCAGCAGAATGAGGTTTCTTCAATGTACCTGGAATAGATTCTCTGATATGGTGAACTAACTCCACGTAAGCTTCTCTTGAATATCTGCAATAAAGAACAAAAGGAAAAGGCCTACATAAACCCAGTCTTTTTAAGTGAATGCTATAAAAAGCTAATACTATGAATCCCCACAGGCACTTTTCATCCAATTAGCAGGGCACAAGAGTAGATTAAAGTATGCAAAAGAGCCCTTTTAATCCAAGCTGTATCTTCTAATCTAATCTAGAGCCTATGAATTTTTATTTCAAGGGCATAAACTTTTTTTTTTTGAGACAGGGTCTCGTTCACTCTGTCACCCAAGCTGGAGTGCAGTGGCACAATCTTGGCTCACTGAAACCTCAAACTCCTGGGCTCAAGTGTTCCTTCTACCTCAGCCTCCAGGCTGGTCTAGTCTCAAACTACCTGGCTAGTATGAGAGAGAGAGAGAGAGAGAGAGTGTGTGTGTGTGTGTGTGTGTGTGGTGTGTAGAGATTGTGTGTATGCAGAAATGAGGTGTATGTGTGTAGAGACTGTGTGTGTAGAGAGTGTATGTATGTGTGTTTGTGTAGAGACTGGATGTGTGAGTATGTGTAGAGACTGGTTGTATGTGTGTAGAGACTGGGCTTGTGTGTGTAGAGAGTGTGTTTGTGTGGCGAGTAGGTGTGTGTGTGTGTGTGTGTGTGTGTGTGTGTGTGTGTGTGTGTGTGTAGAGACTGGGTTTCACCATGTTGCCCAGGCTGGTCTATTCTTAAACTACCGAGCTCAGGCAATCTGCCCGCCTCAGCCTCCCAAAGTGCTTAGATTGCAGGCATAAGCCACAGCACCTGGCCAGCATAAACTATTCTAAATAGCTTTTATTTAACTAATAAATCTAGACGGATTAAACATTTTAGAGGACCTCTAAAACACTACGCCACTGTGGAAAACAAGAGAAGGCACTAATTCCATACAGCTTGCCTTGGGACACATTCTCCCTTCAGTCTCATCTGTGTAATTCTTATTATTCTCAAAGGAAGTGAACACACAGAGCTGCATTTAAATTCCAAGACATAACAAAACCTTAATGTTAACATCAAAGAATAAAGTCTCAGAGTGTGTCACACCATAGGTGATTAATTTAAAAAAACATACTAAACAATGAAAATGGGTGACCCAGTCCTTAGCCTATGCTTGTGGAGTGAGCAGAAGCAAGCTCCAGTGCCCAGTGGCTTGGTCATACAATAAATATTTACTAAGCAGCTACCGTGTGCCACACACTGCACTAGGTTCTTAGCAACAAAGACACTGTTTGGTCATTAAGGAAACATGGGAAGTGTGGGATGCCCCCTTTCCAAGCAAGTCTGACCCCCTCCGCATGGCCTCCAACACACGGCTGCTTCCACTCTGGGCTGGCAGGTGGATCTGTTTACAGATGTTCTCTCTCTCATGAATCAGCTGCAGAACCTGATCAAATAGAACACATTACAGCTAATCAAAATCTCACCAAAGAATCTTACAGAAAGCAATACAGCTCTTATTATGTGTCCTCCAAGGTTAATTTTCAAGTAATCAAGAAGCTGATTAAACCCAACACACAAATCACCTATTCCCTAACTTTTGTCCAAGCCCCTTTCTATTTGTCCCAGACATTTCACCTAATAGCATCTCTGCTTTCAAAGAGCAGAGAGAATAGCTACATACTACCTACAAAAAAAAAAAAAGAGTAGAGAGAAGCAAGCAAGCAGAGCTCAGTCTAAAGCCACGGAGCTGAATACAGGGAGTGCTACCACCTGGGTCAGCAGGCAAAGAAGGAACAAATGGCACTTCTTTCACTGAGCTTATAAACTAGTTATTTTCTTTTTCTTTTTTTTTTTTTTTGAGACAGATTATTACTCCATCACCCAGGCTGGAGTATAGTAGTGCCATCTCGGCTCATTGCAACCTCTGCCTCCTGGGTTCAAGTGATTCTCCTCCCTCAGACTCCCGAGTAGTAGGGATTACAGGCACAAGCCACTATGCTTGGCTAATTTTTGTAATTTCAGTAGAGACAAGTTTTCACCATGTCACCCAGGCTGGTCTCAAAATACTGACCTCAAGTGATTCACCCACCTCAGCCTCCCAAAGTGCTAGGATTAAAGGTGTGAGCCACCATGCCACCCCAAATGAGTCACTTTTAAAGATACATCAGGCCAGGCATCATGGCTCACCTCTGTAATCCTAGCATTTTGTGAGGCCAAGGCAGGAGGATCACTTGAGGCCAAGCATTCAAGACCAGCCTGGACAACATAGCGAGACCTTGTGTCTATTTTTTGTTCTAATTTTTTTTTTTATAGACAGAGTCTTGCTCTGTTGCCAGGCTGTAGTGCAGTGGCATGATCCCGGCTCACTGTAACTTCTGCCTCCCCGGTTCAAGCAATTCTCCTGCCTCAGCCTCCCGAGTGGCTGAGATTACAGGGGTGTACAACCACACCCAACTAATTTTTTGTATTTTTAGTAGAGACAGGGTTTCAACATGTTGGCCAGGATGGTCTCGATATCCTCACCATGTAATCTGCCCGCACTGGCCTCCCACAGCGCTGGGATTTTTTAATTTTTAAAAGAAGGAAAAAAAGGCTGGGCACAGTGGCTCACACCTGTAATGCCAGCACTTTGGAAGGCCAAGGCAGGTGGATCAAGAGGTCAGGAGTTCAAGACCATCCTGGCCAACATGGTGAAACCCCATCTCTACTAAAAACACAAAAAATTAGCCAGGTGTGGTGTCTCACACCTGTAATCCTAACTACTCTGGAGGCTGAGGCAGAAGAATTGCTTGAACCCAGGAGGCAGAGGATGTGGTGAGCGGAGAGCCTGACATTGCACTCCAGCCTGGGCAACAAAACAAGACTCTGTCTCAAAAAATAAAAGAAAGAAAAAGAAAAAAGGAAAAAAAAGATACCATCAAAAAACTGATACTAGGGGAAAATATTTGAAAACATATTGACAAAGGATTTGAATCAATAATACATAAAGAAGCTGGGCACAGTTGCTCACACTTGTAATCCTAGCGCTTAGGCTAAGGTGGGCAAATCATTTGAGGTCAGCAGTTTGAGACCAGCCTGGCCAATGTGGTAAAACCCCGTCTCTACTAAAAATACAAAAACCAGCCAGGCATGCTGGTGGGCACCTGCAATCCCAACTACTCGGGAGGCTGAGGCAGAAGAATCACTTGAACTCAGGAGGCACAGGTTGCAGTGAGGCCAGATCATGTCACTGCACTTCAGCCTGGGTGACAGAGCGAGACTCCATCTCAAAAAAACAAACGAGAATACATAAAGAGAACTGAGTCCAGTCTCTCTCCTCCATTGCAAGAAAGACCTTTTTGCAGTGGTCAAAAAAATAAAGGATATATAAAGAACTTTTACAACTTAATAAGAAGACAATCCAGAGGAAAAAAGATGTAAGTGGGGGCCAAAAGAAAGATATTTCATCGAAACAACCTTCAGGCCAACTGCGGTCGCTCACGCCTATAATCCCAGCACTTTGGGAGGCAGAGGCAGGTGGATCACCTGAGGGCAGAAGTTTGAGACCAGCCTGGCCAACATGGTGAAACTCCGCCTCTACTAAAAATACAAAAATTAGCTGGGTGTGGTGGTGGATGCCTGTAATCCCAACACTTTGGGAGGCTGAGGCAGGTGGATCATGAGGTCAAGAGTTGGAGACCAGACTGGCCAACACAGTGAAACCCCATCTCTACTAAGAATACAAAAATTAGCTGGTAGTGGTGACGTGTGCCTGTAATCCCATCTACTCAGGAGGCTGAGCCAGGAGAATCACTTGAACCAGGGAGGCGGAGGTTGTAGCAAGCCGAGATCATGCTACTGCACTCCAGCCTGGGTGACAGAACAAGACACCATCTTGGAAAAAAAAATAAAAATAAAAACTATAAAGCTGTTTGTTATGTTGCCTGGGCTGGTGTCCAACTTCTAGGCTCAACCAATTCTCCTGCCTCAACCTCCCAAAGTGGTGGGATTGCAGGAATGAGCTACCATACCCAGCCTTAGAATACTTTATTGCTAAAAAATGCCAACGATCATCTGAACCTTCAAGTGAGCAATGTTTCTGGCTGCTGACTGATCAGGATGGTAGTTGCAGAAGGTTGGGGTGGCTGTGACAATTTGTTAAAATAAGACAGTAATGAAGTCTGCCACATCAAATGACTCTTCCTTTCAGGAAAGACTGCACTTAACACACAATGCTGTTTGACAGTATTTTCCCCACAATAGAACATCTTTTAAAATTGCAGTTCTCTCAAACCCTGCCACTGTTTTATCAACTAAGTTTATGCAATATCCTAAATACTTTGTTGCTATTTCAATAACTTCCATAGCATCTTCACCAGAAGATTCTGTATCAAGAAACCCTCTTCAGGCAGGACACAGTGGTTCATGCCTGTAATCCCAGCACTTTGGGAGGTCCAGGTGGGTGGATCACTTGAGGTCAGTTCAAGACCAGCCTGGCCAACATGGCAAAAACCCATCTCTACTAAAAATATACAAAAATTCGCTCAGTGTGGCAGCAGTTGCCTATAATCCCAGCTACTTGGGAGGCTGAAGCAGAATTGCCTGAACCCAGGAGGTGGAGGTTGCAGTGAGCCAAGATTGCAACACTGTACTCCACCCTGGGTGAGAGTGAGAATTCATCTCAAAAAAATAAACCATTTTTTTTGCTCATCCATAAGAAGCAACTCCTCTTTCATTGAAGTTTGACCATGAGATTGCAACAATTCAGTCACATCTTCAAGCTCCACTTCTAATTCTAGTTTTCTTGCTATTTCCACTGCATCTACAGTTATTCCCTCCACTGAAGTCCTGAGCACCTCAAATCATCCATAAATGTTGACATTTTGACATCTTTCCATGAATCATTAATGTTCTTGTCCAGAGTGATGAATTCTTTCCAGAATGTTTTCTATTTACTCTGCCCAGATTATCTATGACAATTATAGCTTTATGAAATATAGTTCTTAAATAATAAAAACTGATCTTATATAAACTAAAAATTAAAATAATGGGGCTTGAAAGTTGAAATTACTCCTTGATCCATGAGCTGCAAAATGGATACTGTGTTAGCAGGCATAAAAATAACACTAATCTCCTCGCACATCTCTATCAGAGCCCTGGGATGACAAGGTGCATTGTTAATGAACAGTCAAAACGAATCTTTTTTTCTAAGCAGTAGTCTCAACAGCGAGTTTAAAATATTCAATAAACCGGCCAAGCACAATGGCTTATGCCTGTAATGTCAGCACTTCGGGAGACTGAGGTAGAAGGAGCACCTGAGCCCAAGAGTTTGAGACCAGCCTAAGCAACACAGGGAGAGACCATCTCTACAAACATTAAAAATTATAAAATTAAAAATTAAATATTCAGTAAACCAGGCTGTAAACAGGTGTGCTACCCAGGCTTATGTTCCTCTAGAGTACAGGCAGAGATTTAGCATCATTCTTAAGGGCACTGGGATTTTCAAAATGGTAAATGAGGGAGAAGGGGGCTGGGGAGGAATAGCAGGGGGTGGAGGGGATTAGGGAGGGATAGCATTAGGAGAAACACCTAATGTAGACGACAGGGCAATGGATGCAGCAAACCACCACCACGGCATGAGAACACCTACGTAACAAACCTGCACGATCTGCACATGTACCCCAGAACTTAAAAGTATAATAAATAAACTATGCATGCCTGATGACTTTCTAAACTTTCTTTTCCTTCTGCCAATCACCTGCTAATCCCTGAATCTGCTCACTAAATCTTTTCTAATAAAATTACTGGCTTGGGGCCAGTATGGGGAGACAGATTTGAGCTGGACTCCTGTCTCCTTGATAGATGACTTGCAATAAAAATCTTTTGATTTTTCCTCAAAAACCCAGCCACAGTATTGACTTCTAGCTCACTGGTCAGCAAAGCTCTTTTGCTTCAAAATAGGTACCTCTAACAGGCCGAATCATTCAGCAGTTTTCTTTTCATAATTGGGTTACTCCACTCAAGATAATATCTTTAGGGTTCATTCATGTTGTAGCATGTGTCAAAGTTGCATTCCTTTTTAAGGCTGAATAATATTCCATTATATGTGTTATGAAGTCAAAGGGGGCTCCCTGTCTGATGTGCCAGAAGCCATCAGGTTTTTGAAAAAAGACTTTTTGTTGCAAGTAGACTCAAGGGGAGATGAGAATATCAAGTTTAAATCTGTCTCCCCATGTTGTTTTTAAGGCAACATTTCTACTGGAAAAGGTTTATTGGATGGATGCTGGGATTAGCGGGTGGTTAGTGGAAGAAAAGAGAGATTTGGAAAGTTGGCTGGGCATCCTGGTTTGGATTACAGGATTACATGCCTGTAATCCAAGAACTTTGGAGACCAAGGCGGGCGGATCACCTGAGGTTGGGAGTTCAAGATCAGCCTGACCAACATGGTGAAACCCTGTCTTATAAATAAATAAATAAATAAAAATAAAAAAGGAAAGTCTCTGGGCATGAGCAGTTATCTCCTCATGCTAACTCATGGATCACATGTATACATTTGGGGTGAGTTAGCATAAAACATGCAATGGAAATTCAGGCTGGGATATCAGCAAGTTCACTGCTCAAACTCCAGTTGGCCATCTTTGTTTCAACTGATTATAGCTGTTTTTTTTCTTTTTTCTTTTCTTTCTTTCCAATTTTTCTATTTTATTTTATTTTGAGATGGGGTACTGCTCTGCGGCCTAGGCTGGAGTACAGTGATGTGATCACAGCTTCACCGCAGCTTCATCCTTCTGGGCTCAAGCAATGCTCCTCATCTCGGCCTCTCAAGGAGCTGAGATCACAGGTACATGCTACCATGCCCAGCTAAGTTTTAATTTTTGGTACAGGCAGTGTCTCACTATGCTGCCCAGGCTGGACTCAAACTCCGGAGCTCAAGCAATCCTCTTGCCTCAGCCTCCCAAAGTGCTGCAATTATAAGTGTGAGTCACTTCACCTGGCCCAGTTTTTTCTTGATCTCACAAGTAGAGAGAGTTTCAGTGTCTGACCAGGTTGTTTCTTTTCTGCTATCTATAAACTCAATAATTTTTGTTACTGCTTTCTTACTCTTTGGGGCAGCGTTTGAGTTCAGGCATCTCAACATACTGTTTCTTCTCTTACCTACCACCCTGTAAACCTAAGAATTTAGTCATTGGTTTCTTTAAGTCACTGGTTTTATATGTATATGCCACATTATGTTTATCCATTTATTTGCTGATAAACACTTAAGTTGACTCTGTATCTTGGCTATTGTGAATTCTGCTGCTATTAACATGATGGTACATGTTTGAATTCCTGCTTTTAATTCTTCTGATATATACTAAGAATTACTGGATTATATAACAATTTTACTTTTAATTTTTTCTCACACAAAAAAATGGTAAATGAGCACTGGCTTCAACTTAAAGTCACCAGCTGCCTTGGCCCCTAACAAGAGTCTGGCTGGGCACAGCGGCTCATGCCTGTAATCCCAGCACTTTGGGAGGCCTAGGTAGGAGAATTGCTTGAGGTCAGGTGTTCAAGACCATCCTGGGCAACACAGCAGGACCCACCTCTGATTTAACAAAAAAAAGAGAGAGTCAACCTATCCTTTGAAGCTTTGAAGAATGGCACTGATTTCTCTTCTCTGGCTATGAAAGTCCCAGATGGCATCTTCTTCCAATAGAAGACTGTTCATTTACACTGAAAGCCTCTTGTTTAGTATAACCACCTTCATCAATGATCTTAGCTAGATCTTCTGGATAACTTGCTGTAGCTTCTACATCAGCACTATGGCTTTGCCTTGTACTTTGAGGTTAGAGAGATGGCTTCTTTCCTCAAACCTTGTAAGTCAACCTCTGCTAGCTTCAAACTTTTCTTCTTCAGCTTGCTCACTCTTTTGGCCTTCAGAGAACTGAAGAGAGCTAAGGACTTGTACTGGATTAGGCTTTGGCTTAAACAGTATTGTGGCTTCTTTGATCTTCTCTCCAGATCACCAAGCTTTCTCCGTATCAGCAAAAAGGCAGGGCTTAACTGTTTTTCTTTCTTTCTTTTTTTTTTTGAGACAGTCTCACTCCATTGCCCAGGCTGGAATGCAATGGCACAATCTCGGCTCACTCCAACCTCTGCCTTTCAGGTTCAAGCGATTCTCCTGCCTCAGCCTCCCAAGTAGCTAGGGTTACAGGTGTGCACCACCAACCTGGCTAATTTTTGTATTTTTAGTAGAGGCAGTGTTTCACCATGTTGGCCAGGCTGGTCTAGAACTCCTGACCTCAGGTGATATACCCATCCTGGCCACCCAAAGTGCTGGGATTACAGGCATAATCCACTGTGCCCGGTCTGTGAGCCACCACACCCGGCCAAAAAGACTGTTTTGTTTTCTTATCATTCATGTTTTCAGTGGAGTAGCACTTTTAATTTCCTTCATGAACTTTTCCTTTGCATTCACAACTGGGCTGGCTGGCATAGAGGCCTAGCTTTCAACCTAGCTCAGCTTTCAATATGATTTCCTCAGTAAGCTTAAACAGTTCTGGCTTTTGATTTCAAGTGAGAGCTGTGCGACTCTTCCCTTCACTTGAGCACTTTAGAGGCCACTGTAATTAAATGGCCCAATTTCAATATTGCTGTCTCAGGGAACAGGGAGAGAGAAAGATGGGGAACTGCCATTGGTGGAGTAGTCAGAAAACACACATCATTTATAAATTAAGAGCACTGTCTTATATGGGTGTGACTCACAGTGTTTCGAAACAATGTTAAGAGTAACATTAGGCCAGCACGGTGGCTCACGCCTGTAATCCCAGCACTTTGGGAGACTGAGGGAGCAGATCACCTGAGGTAGGAAGTTCAGGAACAGCCTGACCAACATGGTGAAGCACCATCTCTACTAAAAATACAAAATTAACCAGGCATGGTGGGACATGCCTATAATCCCAGCTACTTGGGAGGCTGAGGCAGGAGAATCACTTGAACCTGGGAGACAGAGGTTGTGGTGAGTCGAGACTGTGCCATTATACTCCAGCCTGGGCAACAAGAGTGAAACTCCATCTCAAAAAAAAAAAAGAGTAACATTAAAGATCACTGATCACAGATCACCATAACAGACATAATAATAATGAAAGTTTGGGCCAGGTGTGGTGGCTCACACCTGTAATCCCAGCACTTTGGGAGGCTAAGGCAGGTGGATCACAAGGTCAGGGGTTCGAGACCAGTTCTGACCAACATGGTGAAGCCCCATCTCTACTAAAAATACAAAAATTAGCCGGGTATGTTGGCACGTACCTGTAAGCCCAGCTACTCAGGAGGCTGAGGGAGGAGAATTGCTTGAACCTGGGAGTTAGAGGTTGTGGTTAGCCAAGATCAAGCTACTGTACTCTAGCCTGGGCAACAGAGTGAGACTCCATCTCAAAAAAATAGTAATAATAATAATGAAGTTTGAAATATTGTGAGAATTACCAAAAAGTGACACAGAGACATGAAGTAAGCACATGCTGTTGAAAAAATAGTGCTGGCAGACTTAGAGTTGCCACAAACCTTCCATTTGTTAAAAATAACTGGATAGGCCGGGCGCGGTGGCTCACGCCTGTAATCCAAGCACTTCGGAGGCCAAGGTGGGCGGATCACCTGAGGACGGGAGTTCAAGACCAGCCTGACCAACATGGTGAAACCCCATCTTAAAAAAATAAATAAATAAAATTTACAAAAAAAAAAAAAAAAAAACTGGATAATATCTGCAGAGTACAATAAAGCAAGGTATGCCTATGTATCTATTTCACACCAACCCAAAGCAGGAGTGTTAACCCCTTATTAACCCCACTTTACAGATAAAGATGAAAAGCTGAAAACATCACACACTTGCTGGTAAAGCAATAGAAAAACTGAGATTTGAACCCAGGTCTGTCTGAGGCTAAAGTCTGGGCTGTTTCTCAGAGCACAACATCACCTCCTTCCTGTCCACCCCACACCACCATTACTGCCCCACCACCATTATTACCACTCAGCTGCCCACTTTGTAACAAACTCTCTCTGTATAGCCCTCATGGTCCTGCAGGTGGTTTAACCTCCCGTGGAATATCAGACCTATCTCCTACCTTGGCAGACTCTTTTTTTTGAGACAGGGCATCATTCTGTCACCCAGGCTGGAATGCAATGCTGCAATCTTGGCTCACTGCAGCCTCAAGTTCCTGGGCTCAGGTGATTTTCCTACCTCAGTCTCCCAAGTAACTGGAACTACAGTCATATGCCACCATACCCTGTTAATTTTTTGTATTTTCAGTACAGACGGTGTTTTGCCATGTTGCCCAGGCTGGCCTCCAACTCCTGAGCTCAAGCAATCCACCTGCCTCAGCCTCCCAAAGTGTTGAGATTATAGGTGTGAGCCCCCATGCCCAGCCACTGATGGATTTTAAATCTTCAAAGGACCAGCAGATCCAGAGGGTGATGCAGCAATCCCGACAGGATCCCTGGGCAGAACACCAGGTCTCTGCTGCCTCCCTGCTAGGTCCAGCCTTTGGCATGCTCAAAGATACTAATACCAGTTTGTCACAGCTAACTTGACACTCACCTCATCAGGAAAATCCTTGGGGTGGGGAGAGGTGAAACGGATCCTCATTTCAGGATCCACTCTGGAGACCTGATCCAGAAGATGAGCAAAACGAAGTCCTCCTTGCTTGGTTTTATAGTTGGTGGTAAAGCCACGGCTGAGGTTGGTAGACACTGCATTGTTGAACTGGATCTCTGAATTGTCCCGAAAACTATTAACATTCTGACCAAGAAGCGTCACTTCTTTCAGCCCCTAAAAATGGAAAAATATATTGGAATTTTAAAACTTTTGGGTAGCTTCATTAAAAAACCACTAATTGAAAATTAGCCAAGGCCAGGCCCAGTGGCTTACGCCTGTAATCCCAGCACTTTGGGAGGCCAACCTGGGCGAATCACAAGGTAAAGAGATCGAGACCACCCTGGCCAACATGGTGAAACCCTGTCTCTACTAAAAGCACAAAAAAATTAGCTGGGTGTGGTGGCGCATGCGTGTAGTCCCAGCTACTCAGGAGGATGAGGCAGGAGAATCGCTTGAACCCCGGAGGTGAAGGTTGCCGTGAGCAGAGATCGCCCCATTGCACTCCAGCCTGGAGACAGAGCAAGACTCCATCTCAAAAAAAAAATAGCTGAAATTAACATATTTTTTGTTTTAAACAAAAGAAAAAAATTTAGCTGAACTTACCAAGAGTCACCTATAAATTTGTTGTACCTATAACCCAGTAATTTCAAGCTTAGACATCTTACCAAAGAATTAAACTTCAGAATAAAGCCTTATGTAAAAATTAGTATTCAAAACATGATTTAGAATAGAAAAAAACTGGAAACAAGTAAATAATCAACAATAATGGTTAATTTACAATAGATCTGTCAGTTGAATATTATACACAGTGACTATATAAAGTATTCTCACCAAAAATATTTAACCTAAACTAATCAAGCTTTTACACCTAACTTCTAGTTACCAGAATTCAGGGAGATATATTAAATGACAACATGAGGAAAAAATCAGACAAAGCCAGACTATGTCCGATCTCTTCAAAAAGTTAATGCATCATTTAAAGCAAACAACAACAACAAAAAATGAAAGAGCTGCTTTCGATTTTTCTTCTTCTTCTTGAGACAGGGTCTCCCGCTGTCGCCCAGGCTGGAGCACAGTGCCACGATCATAGCTCACTGCAGCCTCGACCTCCCAGGCTTAAGCAATCCTACTGCCTCAGCCACCCAAGTAGCTGGGACTACTTTTTTTTTTTTTCTGTAGAGATGGGGTTTCACCATGTTTCACAGACTGGTCTTAAACTCCTAAACTCAAGCAATCCTTCCACCTCAGCCTCCCAAAGTGCCTGGCCTGGGAAGTATTGATTTTCGTACATGTGATAGTATCATGGTTATGAAGAGAAAAACTGTTACTCTTAGGAGATGTATATTGAAGTATCTAGGGGCAAGTGTCCTGACGTCTCCAAATTACTTCAAATGGTTCAGAACACATGTATTTATGGGTGCATGGAGATAGGGGTAAAATATGACAAAATGTTAACAATCATGTTTTTCTATTATACTAGTCTTTCCATTTGTCTGTTTGAAATGTTATATTATAGGCCAGGTGTGGTGGCCCTTGCCTGTAATCCCAGCACTTTGGGAGGCCGAGGCAGGCAGATTACGAAGTCAGGAGTTTGGAGTGAGACCAGCCTGGCCAACATGGTGAAACTCCTTCTCTACTAAGGATACAAAAAATTAGTTAGGCGTGGCAGCACATGCCTGTAATTCCAGCTACTCTGGAGAATCGCTTGAACCCGGGAGACAGAGGTTGCAGTGAGCCAAGATCGTGCCACTGTTTTGCAACTTTATTTTGTTTACAAAATACAAAAGACTTGTTTTGTAACTTTATTTTGATATAATTTCAATTTACAGACAAACTGCAATATTAAAAGGATTCCCACATACTCTTTGCCCAAATTCATCAAATGTTAACACCATGCCCTATTTGTTTATCATTCACATTCACACACTCATATATACTCTCTCTCAACACATATATGCTACATTTGTTTAAGCCTTCTGAGAAAAAGTCACAGATAACATACCTTTACTCCAAAATACTTTAATATATATTTCCCAAAAATAAGAGCATTCTCCTATATAATTTCAGGCATATAATTTCAAGACAATTATCAAAAGCAGAAATATTGACACAATACTATTATCTAATCTACTTTCCATTAATCAAATGTTACCAATAGTTCAAATGATTTTTTTTTTTTTGAGACACAGCCTCACTCTGTCGCCCAAGCTGGAGTGCAGTAGTGCAATCTTGGCTCACTGCAACCTCCACCTCCCAGGCGATTCTCCTGCCTCAGCCTCCCGAGTAGCTGAGACTATAGGCCTGTGTCACCACACCATACTAATTTTTTGTATTTTTCAGTGGACACAGGTTTCACCTTATTGCCCCAGCTAGTCTCAAACTCCTGAGCTCAGGCAATCCACCCATCTTAGCCTCTCAAAGTTCTAGGATTACAGGTGTGAGCCACCACACTCACATTATAAGGAAAAAAAAATGTTCCTTATAACATTTTTTTCCCTGATCAGAATCCCAATTGAGGACCATGCAATGCATTTAGTTGTTATAACTCCAGTCTCCATAAAGACTATTTACTTGTATAAGTCATGATATATTGTTAATCTAAAAAACAGAATACACTAAATGCAGTGTGGATCCAATTTGGATTGGATCCCAAAAATGGCATAAGGCATTAATGGAGAAACTGGCAAAATCCTAATGAAGTCTAAAGAGAGTTAATAGTAACATACATACCAATAGTAATCTCTTAGTTTTTGTTTTGTATGTCTGTTGGTAATAGAGACAGCACCTCCCTGTGTTGCCCAGGCTGCTCTTGAACTCCTAGGCTCAAGGCACCCTCCTGCCTTGGCCTCCCAAAGTGCTGTGATTACAGCACCAAAAAAAGGTACCAAAGAAAGATGGTAATATCCAAAGAAACTCTCTTTGCAACTTTCCTGTGAAGGTAAAGTCATTCCAACAAAAAATTTATTCATTAAAAAGTAGAATACAAAACTAAGTAAAATACACACATATATATAAAAAGACATACAAACCAAATGCAAAAATATTTGAGGAACAACTGGGGAACTCTGAATAAGGATGGACTGAAATGAGACAGTATTTAGCAATTTTTGTTAATCTTACTGGAAAAACTAATAGTATTAAAAATATTCTTAGCTGGGCATGGTGGCTCATGCCTGTAATCCTAGCACTTTGGGAGGGCAAGGCAGGTGGATCACCTGAGGTCATGAGTTCAAGACCCATCTGGCCAACATGGTGAAACCCTGTCTCTACTAAAAATACAAAAATTAGCTGAGTGTGGTGGCACATGCCTGTGATCCCAGTTACTCAGTTACTCAGGAGGCTGAGATAGCAGAGTCACCTGAACCCAGAAAACAGAGGCTGCAGTGAGCTGAGATCATGCCACTATACTCCAGCCTAGGCAAAAACAGCAAAATTCAGTCTCAAATAAATTAATAAAATAAATAAAAGTATTTTTTAGCAGTGCTTAGTGGCGTGCACCTTTAATCCCAGCTACTTGGGAGGCTGAGGCAGGATGATCGCTTGAGTCCAGGGGACAGAGGTTGCAGTGAGCCAAGATCGCACCACTACACTCCAGCCTGGACAACAGAACAAGACTCTGCCTCATAAATAAATAAATAAATAGGTCAGGAACAGTGGCTCATGCCTGTAATCCCAGCACTTTGGAAGTCCAAGGTGGGCAGATCACCTGAGGTCAAGAGTTCAAGACCAGCTGGCCAACCTGATGAAACCCTGTATCCACTAAAAATACAAAATTAGCCAGGTGTGGTGGCGCATGCCTGTAATCCCAGATACTTGGAAGGCTGAGGCAGGAGAATCACCTGAATCCAGGAGGCAGAGGTTGCACTGAGGCAAGATCATGCCATTGCACTCCATCCTGGGCAAAAAAGAGAGAAACTCCATTTATTATTAATAAATAACAAAAAATTTTAAAAAAAAACACAAAATATCCTTATTTTTTAGAGATGCATACCTAAGGGTGAAATGCCATCCATGCTCTACTTTGAAATACGTTTTCTTTTTTTTTTTTGAGACAAGTCTCAGTCTATTGCCAGGCTGGAGTGCAGTGGCATGATCTCAACTCACTGCAACCTCCGACTCTGGGTTCAAACTATTCTCCTGCCTCAGCCTCCTGAGTAGCTGGGACTACAGGCAAGTGCTACCATGCCTGGCTAATTTTTGTTTTTTTAGTAGAGACAGGATTTCACCATGATGTACACCCAGGTATTTCTTTCTGGTCAGGCTGGGTCAAGTTAGAGGCAGCATAGGCTCCAAAACAACAAAGATTATCCTCATCCTCCCCCAAACATGCTCACAGCAAGAAAGCCTGGAGAACCCTTCACCTGCTCAGAAAGCTTCCTCACTTCCTCTAGAATGGAGGCAACAGGCCGACTCCTCTCCCGGCCCCGTGTGAAAGGAACAATGCAGTAGGTACACATGTTGTCACAACCTCGCATGATCGACCTGGGAAAGAAAGTACCAGAATGTAGTAACAGTAGAAGGGTATGCTGGTATGACCCATCGAGCAGGCCTCAGCTCAGCTCCCACAGCGTTATTCTTTGGCTCTGAATCCATTTACCACAATGCTCACACTGGATTAATCCGAGATCTAAGCACTAAAGTAGACCTTTTTAATCTTTTTTTTTTTTAAGATGGGGTTTCACCATGTTGGCCAGGCTGGTCTTGAACTCCTGACCTCAGGTGATCCACCCACCTCGGCCTCCCAAAGTGCTAGGATTACAGGCGTGAGCCATGGCACCCGGCCAACCTTTTTAATCTTTAAAAATTGAATCTAATCACAGAATATCAACCAAAGCATAACCAGTGAGAGTAGCTAGCTTGAGGAAGCCCAGTGATGAAGGGCTACAGTACACACTTACAATACCTGGACTTTCTACTGCTTTTCAATTCTTTTTTTCCAGACAGCCTGAATATGTTTGTATCTACTGTTTTTATGAGTATATTAACTGGACTTTTTACATCTAGAGCAGAAAAAATTAAATATTAAAAAGTGTGTGTATATGTGTGTGTAAAGGGCAAGGAGACCCTGGATTTAAAACACAGGGTTCTGGCTGGGCACAGTGGCTCACACCCACAGTCCCAGCACTTTGGAAGGCCAAGGCGGGTGGATCACCTGAGGTCAGGAGTTTGAGACCAGCCTGGCCAACCTGGTAAAATCCCATCTCTATTAAAAATGCAAAAAATTAGCCAGGCATGGTGGCGCACATCTGTAATCCCAGCTACTCGAAAGGCTGAGGCAGGAGAATCACTTGAACCCGGGAAGCAGAGGTTGCAGTGAGCTGAGATCATGCCATTGCACTCCAGCCTGGGCAACAGAGCAAGACTCCTTCTCAAGAAAAAAAAAAAAACACAGGGTTCTACATTTCTTAAACATTCCTGATCCAACTGCTAGGTATCTAAGTTAAATCACATCCTGCATGTGAAAGCCTCAATCTATCTTAAGGAAATAATTATGACTATGTATCAAAGACATTCAATGAAGAATTATATAATAAATGTTAGCTATTATTTGTAATAAGCATTCCAACCAAATAATATTAGATAGCCATTAAAATAAACAGAGGTTGACAAACTTTTCTGTAAAAAAAAAAAAAAAGATAATATTTGAGACTTTGCAGGCTATATAGTCACTGTCGCAACTATGTAACCTTGCTTTAGTGGCAAAAGCAGCCAGAGGCAATTTGTAAATAAATGGGCATGCTTGTATTCCAATAAAACTTTATTTACAAAAAGAGATGATAAGCTATTCGGTAGCCTCTGTTATAGAAAATTTAATGCCACGGCCAGGTGTGCTGGCTCACCCCTATAATCCCAGGATTTTGGAAGGCTGAGGCAGGAAGATCACCTGAGCTCAGGAGTTTGAGACCAACCTGGGCAATACAGTAAGACCGTATCTCTGCAAAAATTCAAAAAAAATTAGCCAGGTGTGGTGGTGCATACCTGTAGTCCCAGCTACTGGGGGGACTAAAGCAAAAGCCCAGGAGGTCAAGGCCGCAGTGAGCACTGATCATGCCATTGCACTCCAGCCTGGGTGACAGACACAGTGAGATCCCGTCTCAAAAATAAATAAATAAAAATGTGAGCGAAAGAAGCTTATTCCCCATATCTTAGGTAGTGACTCACACAAAGGCAGATGTGGCACTGGGGCTTGTCTGGACTGGCATGACATCAGCATAAGTCTCGTCCAGAGAGAGCAGCACATTGGCGGCTTGCTGGCCCGACTCAGCAACAGCCAGCAGCCGGGGAAGGTCCCGGTATGCATCAGGACCAGCCAAAACATCTACCATTTTCTCCCTGTTGAGGATCTCCTCCTTCAACCTCTCAGCCATGCAGCCTGGAAGGGAAAAAGAAACAAGTACCTTTTCCCAAATTCATCTGGTATTTAATGGCTTACCACACATCATGCCTACCTGGAATTAGAGACCAGGGCACAGAAAACTTCTCTGAGAATTTAGTAACAAGGTTCAAATTTAACCAATATTCCCATAGCACTGGAGCCTGCATCTTCCTTGATAAGAAAACCACAGGAAAGGGTTCCAGAGCAACTCAATTAAACAAGCAGAAAAAATTAAACCACTGGCCAGGCACAGTAGCTCACACCTATAATCCCAGCACTTTGGGAGGCCACGGAGAATCACTTGAGCCCAGGAGTTCAAGATCAGCCCTGGCAACATAGTGAGACCCTGTCTCTACAAAAAATAAAAAAAAAAAACATCAGGACTAGTGGCACGTGCCTGTAGTCCCAGCTACTCAGGAGGCTGAGGCAGGAGAACTGCTTGAGCCTGGAAGGTTGAGGCTGCCATGATCACACCACTGCACTCCAGCCTGGGCAACAGACTGAAACCCTGCCTCAAAAAGAAAAAAGGAAATTCTGACATGGGCTATAATACATGACCTCATGAACCTTGAGGACATTATGATAAGCCAAATAAGCCAGTTACAAAAAAGACATTGTATGGTCTGACTTACATGAGTTATCTAGAGTAGTCAAATTTATAAACAGAAAGTAGAATGATGATTGCCAGGGGCTGAGAGGGGGCATGGTGAGTGTGTGTTCAATGGATACGTAGTCTCAGTTTGGGAAGAGAAAAAAGGCCTGAAGATGGACAGTGGTGATAGATGCAGAATAATGTGAACATACTTAGTTCCATAGAAATATACTATTAAAAAGGATTTAAATGGGAATTTCAAATATATTTTACTACAATTTTTTTTTTTTGAGACAGAGTCTCCTTCTGTTACCAGACTGAGTGCAGTGGTACAATCTCAGCTCACTTTAACCTCTGCCTCCCGGGTTCAAGAGATTCTCCTGACTTAGCCTCCGGAGTAGCTGGGACTACATGTATGTGCCATCAGGCCCAGCTAATTTTTCTATTTTTAGCAGAGACAGGGTTCCACCATGTTGGCCAGGATGGTCTCAATCTCTTGACCTTGTGATCCACCCATCTCAGGCTCCCAAAGTGCTGGGATTACAGGCATGAGGCACCACACCCGGCCAACTGTTTTTAATTACTATTGGGATTTCTGAAACTCTTAGTAAATATATACCCAGAGGCTTCTATAATGAAGGAACTGAAATGGAACAGAAAATTTCAACTAACCCTTCCATCCTCCTGCGTCAGTTACTACACGGATCTGATAACTGAATAAGGAGAGATTAATTGAACTATTCCACAATGCAAACAGTCTGTTTTCCATAAGGTTATATATATTAACTAAATTCTGAGACAGAAGAGGGTACCGACTATTAATTTTGAAATATGTCTCTCAGTCATCTAGATCAGAACTGCCCAACATAACTTTCTAATAAAACGATAGGCCTGGTGCAGTGGCTCACATCTATAATCTCAGTCTCTGGGAGACTGAGGCAAGGGATCACACTTCAGCCCAGAAGTTCAAGACCAGCCTGGGCAACATAGTGAGACACTGTTTCTACAAAAGGTCAAAAAATTAGCTAACTGTGGTGGTGTACAACTGTAGACTTTACTACACAGGAGGCTGAGGTAAGAGGACCACTTGAGCCCAGGAATGGGAGGCTGCACTGTGCCATGATTGTGCCACTGCACTCCAGTCTGCAAAACAGCTCAAGACCCTGTTTCAAAAAAAAGGATGACAGAGTGTGCTGAATGGAAAAATAATTGCCCTATACAAACTGGCAGCCCTTAGTCATGTGGCTCCTGAGCAGCTGAAATGTGGTTAATGGGACTAAAGAATGAATTTTAAATTGTATTTAATTAAGGTAAATTTAATAACCACATGTGGCTAGTGGCTACCATATTGGTGAGGCAGACCGAAATCATCACTTGGGCTTGCTTCAGGAGTCAGGATGAAAGGTGCCCACATTAGAAATTCATACTGTCAAGCCGAGAGCAGTGGCTCACGCCTGTAATCCCAGAACTTTGGGAGGACCAAGGTGGATGAATCACTTGAGGTCGGGAGTTCGAGACTACCCTGACCAACATGGAGAAACTCCCTCTCTACTAAAAATACAAAATTAGCCAGGCGTGGTATGCATGCCTGTAATCCCAGCTACTGGGGAGCTGAGGCAGGAGAATCGCTTGAACCTGGGAGGTGGAGGTTGTGGTGAGCCCAGATCACACCATTGCACTCCAGCCTGGGCAACAAGAGGGAAACTCAATCTCAAAAAAAAAAAAAGAAAAGAAATTCATGCTGGCCCTTCAGACTCCAACTCTATCCATAACTCTGTGCTACCATAAGCCACATTAGACTCTAGACAGGATATACCACTTTCTGAGCACCTATTACTTTAAGGAACTATGGAAAGCCCTTTCATGAACTTTGTCTCATTTAATCCTGTAGCCTCTGGCAGTAAGTACAAGAACTGTATGGGGTATATAAGATTTCTTCAGACACTGAGAATCTAGCCTCTAAAGGAAACACTAGCAAATAAAGCCACATAGAGTCCAAGTTTCAAAACTGACAAAATCTGCAAATTACCAGATACCTAGAATCCCAATCCTCAGAGGAATCCGGGAGCGGAGCCGCCTTGTTTTCAAGGCTTTAAGCTGATGTAAACGGTTCCAGATGGTCTGCTCAGCCTTCTCCCTAAAGAGATGAGAAGAGGCAAAACTATACCAAAAATAAACCACAGAGCAATCTAAGAGAGTAGGACAATGGGACCCATTGTCCTGGGGACAAATGAGATCCAAAATAAAAACCACCTTCCACCCTTTAAATCAAGCTTTTCCAACCTGAGATGTTTATAAAATTTTTTTTTGCGACTTTTTTTTTTTTTAGCTCATCAGCTATCATTAGTATAAGTACCTTACGTGTGGAGCGAGGCAATTCTTCTTCCAATGTGGCCAAGGAAAGACACATTGGAACAGCCTTGCCTTAAATGTGTATTGGCCAGCCCTGCCTTAAATGTGTATCTACCGTTTGGACTTAGGGAAGGTAGGTAGGGGCCACCTGAAGAAGCAACACTTGCTATAATTTACCTTTTCTAGAATGGCACCCTTCCTGCACTTCTTCAAATCCTGAGAAGCCTTTAAGCCAAGCTCAGAAACAATCTACCTCAGAAAGCCTCCCTCAACTCTCCTCTGTGGGAAAGTTTGTCCTCTCTTTAGCTGTCCTTCAACTTTTTTTTTCCCTAATGATTCCAGATCCTAATGCCCTTCTACTTTAACTAGACTTTTTCCTGTACTTAGTAATTTCTTTTTTTTTTTTTTTTGAGATGGAGTCTCACTCTGTCGTCAGGCTAGAGTGCAGTGGTGCGATCTCGGCTCACTACAACCTCCAACTCCCTGGTTCAAGCAATTCTCCTGCCTTAGCCTCCTGAGTAGCTGGGATTACAGGCGAGTGCCACCATGCACAGCTAATTTTTGTATTTTTAGTAGAGACAGAGTTTCGCCATGTTGGCCAGGCTGGTTTCGAACTCCTGACCTAGTAATCCGCCTGCCTCGGCCTCACAAAGTGCTGAGATAACAAGCATTAGCCACCGCACCTAGCCAGCAAGTTCTCTTTTATTTTTCTTTGTAGATACAGGGTCTCACTTTGTTGCCCAGACTGGTCTTGAATAGCTCACTGCAACCTTAAACTCCTGGACTCAAGTGATCCTCCTACCTCAGCCTCCCAGAGTGCTGGGATTATAGGTGTGACCCACTGCCCACAGCCTCATTGTTTGATTTTTTAAACTAACATTTTCTGCCTCATGTTGGAGCTATTTGTTCATCTAACTAAGCTCCTTAAAGCCAGGCCATGGAAGAAGGGTTCATTTCTGAACCACCCAAAGCACAGAGTTCAGTGTCAAGTAGCAGAGGCCTACAGAAGAAAAATGTCCAGTGAAGTAACTGATGGTACAACCAGTTATGAAAACATTAACACTAGCATATCTTGAACACAGAAACGAAGTGAGAAAGAATGTTCACCTCTGATGGATGTCACCCATCTCTATTCAGAACTCTCTCCCCAAGCCTACAACTGCATCCTATCCCAGGCAGCTACATTAAAAACAGACAACATTACTTATAAAAGAAAGCTCAGGAAGAGCTGGGTGGCTCAGCACATTCTTGGTTTCGTCATCTTATAATAGCACCAACCATACAGGGTTGTTGTGATCTGTAAATTTGTTAATCCATTATGTTACTCACTCAGAACCTGGTACATGCTCAGCAGATGTAGCCAATTGTATACAGACTATCTCCACTGTGGGAAAACTGCAAGTCCTACTGCCATGGGGCCACTGGCTCATCTCCATAGTCAGGCAGGCCAGGCACTGTTAGCTCTGACATTGCAACGTGTAAGCTCTGGTATTATCATGTAAGATACATTCACTCCTAGGAAAAGAACAAATTCATACCTGATAGAGCATGTGACAAGGAGAATCACATCTGCCTGAATGTAGAAAAAGGAAAACAAGAAAAATTACACTCTTGGAAATTAGCCTTGTATAATCCCTGTCTATAGTTCTTTATTATTGTTTTTCTTTTTTGTTTTTTCTTTTTTTCTGAGACAGAGTCTCACTCTGTTGCCCAGGCTGGAGTGCAGTGGAGCAATCTCAGCTCACTGCAACCTCTGCCACCCAAACAGTTCAAGCGATTCTTGGGCCTCAGCCTCCTCAGTAGCTGGGATTAAAGGCACCCGCCACCATGCCCAGCTAATTTTTGTATTTTCAGTAGAGATGGGCTTTCACCATTTTGGCCAGGCTGGTCTCGAACTCCTGACCTCAAGTGATCCACCCACCTTGGCCTCTCAAAGTACTGGGATTACAGGCGTGAGCCACTGTGCCTGGCCTATTATTTTTAACTATTTTTTTCCTTTCCTTTTTTTTTTTAATAGAGAAGGGAGTCTCACTCACTTGCCCAGGCTGAAGAGTAAAACTATAACCATAGCTCACTGCGGCCTCAAATTCATAGCTTCAAGAAATCCTCCTGCCTCGGCCTCCCAAAGTGCTGGGATTACAGGCGTCGTGACCTATGCCTGGCCATCTTAACCATTTTTAAGTGTACGGTCCTGTGGCATTAAGAACAACTATCTGTAATTTCATAACTAAGTGTTTTCTATAACTGTTTCATCTTCCACAACTAAAACTCTGTACTCATTAAACAGTAATTCTCCAACTTCTCTCCCCACAGCCAATCTTAACTTAGCTCCTTGCCTGAAGGTGCACATCACCATAAAAGTTTCAAAAATAGCTGGAACAAAAGTACAACTCAGTCCCATCATGAACACTTTACCCAAGGGAACTCTCTCTCACCAGGTGGCACCCTGCTCCTGAAACTGCTCCTAAGAGCTGGCACAAATGCGGAATCTTGCCCAGGTCCAGAAAACAAAGGAAATAGGAAATGCCTTTACCTCTTGAAGGTTACTGGTCCGCAGGTAGCCACTCTTCTGTAAGATGGACCAGGCTATCTCTGTGTCATTCACATTCATCTGGCAGCCATAGGTCTCGAGGTAGACTGCAGTAAGAGGTTGGAAGGATTCAATGGTAGACAGACAACAAGGGACCTCATTCTCAAAAGGTCTCCTTCACAAATGCTCTAGAAACACCTGAAGCATCTGGTTTTTTTTTTTTTTTTTTTAGCATCTGGTTATCCACTAAGTCCCCTACTGCCTCAATGCTAAGATAACATAAATTGCCAGATGTACTCCCAAATTAATGATAGACTTTCAGAACAAAAGAAACACCACATTAGGCTGGGTACACTGATTCATGCCTTAATCCCAGCACTTTGGGAGGCTGAAACAGCAGGATTACTAGAGCCCAGGAGTTTGAGAGCAGCCAGGGCAACACAGGGAGACCCTGTCTCTGCAAAAAATTTAAAAATTAGCCAGGTGTGATAGTACATGCCTGTGGTCCCAGCTACTCAAGAGGCTGAGGCAGGAGAACTGCTTGAGCCCAGGAAGCTGATGCTGCAGTAAGCCATGGTCACACCACTACACTCAGCCTGGGCAACAGAGTGAGACCTTATCTCAAATAAAAAAAAAATACCACATTATATACACACACCAATTATAAGCCATGTTATTTTTTAAATGAAGAAAACATGTAGCTGAGGATCAAGGAAATATAATTATAAAAACAATTAGAAACGGAAGGACTAGGCCAGGCACCTCTAATCCCAGAACTTTGGGAGGCCGAGGGAGGCAGATTACCTGAGGTCAGAAGTTTGAGACCAGCCTGGCCAACATGGTGAAACCCACATCTCTACTAAAAATACAAAAATTAGCCAGGCGAAGTGGCATGCACCTGTAATTCCAGCTACTCAGGAGGCTGAGGCAGGAGAATTGCTTGAACCCAGGAGGCGGAGTTTGCAACGAGATGAGATCATGCCATTACAGTCCAGCCTGGGCGACAGAGTGGAAAGAAAAGAAAAGAACAGGAAGGACGAGCTGATAGTGTTCATCATTCTGAAGGGAAAGTAAGTTTGAGAACCCACGTTACACCATGTTACACTCCTTCTCAAAATGAAGAGGTTCTCCAGCCTCTGGAAGCAACAGCAGTGGGCAGAGGGTACATAAAGCCACAAAATTATAATGAGGTTTTTTTGTTTTTTTTTTTGACAGAGTCTTGCTGTGTTGCCAGGCACCAGGCTGGAGTGCAGTGGCACGATCTCGACTCACTGCAACCTCCACATCCCGGTTCAAGATTCTCCTGCCTCAGCCTCCAGAGTAGCTGGGATTACAGGCACGCGCCACCATGCCCAGCTAATTTTTTTTTTTTTGTATTTTAGTAGAGACGGGGTTTCGCTATGTTGCCCTGGATGGTCTCGATCTCTTGACCTTGTGATCCACCCACCTCAGCCTCCCAAAGTGTTGGAATTATAGGCGTGAGCCACTGCACCTGGCCAATGAAGCATCTTCTTATGGTAGCTTCATCTTAAATGAAAGCAAGTCTATATTATGAAGTAAAACAAATTTTGTACACAGTTATAAGAACATGAATTTCACATTCTAGCAGCTTCAAACTATACTCCATCCCATCCCCACCAGCAAGCCTTATTTCCAGACACCAATAAATTCCAACTAAAAGTTAAGAGCTGAATGATAATCAGCTTTTGCTCAAATGATTCTCCCACCTCAGCCTCCTGAGTAGCTAGGACTATGGGTGTATGCTACCATACCCAGTTAATTTTTTATTTTTTGTACAGATGGTGTTTCACCATGTTATCCAGGCTGTTCTTGAACTCCTGGGCTCAATCCACCCATCTCAGCCTCCCAAAGTGCTGGGATTACCAGCATGAGCCACTGTGCCCAGCCGAGTTTCCTTTTTTTTTTTTGAGACAGAGTTTCGCTCTTGTTACCCAGGCTGGAGTACAATGGCGCAATCTCGGCTCACCGCAACCTCCGCCTCCTGGGTTCAGGCAATTTTCCTGCCTCAGCCTCCTGAGTAGCTAGGATTACAGGCACGCGGCACCATGCCCAGCTAATTTTTTGTATTTTTAGTAGGACGGGGTTTCACCATGTTGACCAGGATGGTCTCGATCTCTTGACCTCATGATCCACCCGCTTCGGCCTCCCAAAGTGCTGGGATTACAAGCTTGAGCGACCGTGCCCGGCCTTAACTTTTTGTACTTTTTTTTTCTTTTTATTGCATTTTAGGTTTTGGGGTACATGTGCAGAACACGTAAGATAGTTGCATAGGTACACAC
>CM052652.1:124722320-124757891 GCA_028533165.1 Leontopithecus rosalia | reverse complement strand
ATAGACCCCAGTGTGTAGTACTCCCTTCCCTGTGTCCATGTGTTCTCACTGTTCATCACCCGCCTATGAGTGAGAATATACAGTGTTCCATTTTCTGTTCTTGTGTCAATTTGCTGAGAATCATGTTCTCCAGATTCATCCATGTCCCACAAAGGACACGAACTCATCATTTTTTATTGCTGCGTAATATTCCATGGTGTATATGTGCCGCATTTTCCCAGTCCAGTCTATCATCGATGGGCATTTGGGTTTTGTACTTTTAAGAGAGACGGGGTTTTACCACATTGACCAGGATAGTCTCGATCTCTTGACCTCGTGATCCACCTGCCTCGGCCTCCCAAACTGCTGGGATTACAGGCTTGAGCCACCGCGCGCGGCCAAGTTTCTTAATATTAATATTACTTGATGGAGTCTGATGATTCCCACAGCCTTCTCACACTGTTAACCTTCCAAGCCAGGTTTGTAATAAAAGAATCATGCCAGGACTTCCAGAAAGGAGCAAGGCAGGAAGCCCAAAGGGATAAGAAAAGTAAAACCAACCTTTTCTCTGCCTTCCTAAAAGTTCATCCATCGTGAGATAGGGGGGTGGGTCTTCCACTTCTGAAGACAGCTTCTCTTGAGGAGCTGAGGCACTTCTTAAAAAATGTTGCAAAGTCGGTCCTGTGGCCAGCCTGGAGCTGAAATCCTTCCGAGCTCCATCCTCCTGCCTCTCTGGATTGGGACACGTGGTACTAGAGAGACTGCTGTGTGCCGTGCACATCCTCAGCGACAGCCAAGACACAGAGGCCATTGGCCCCCACCTCAGAGACCTCTGCACTTGGAGGACACACTGTAAAGAATGCATGGCACTAAACAGTCCACGGTCTGCAAAAGAATGATAGACATCACCAGCATTTATTGAACACTGTGGACTGGATACTGCTCCGAGCACTTCAAGTGTATTCATTCATTTACCCCTCACAAAAGCCCATGAAGAAGGCACTCCTAATAACATTAGCTCTATTTCACAGCTGAAAAAACTGAGGCAACTTTCCCAAGACCACACAGAGGAATGGCAGAGATGAGATGCATATCCAGGCGGTGTTTTCAAAGCAAGGAGTGGCAGAGATGAGATGGAAAGCCCAGGCAAAATGACAAAATAGCACCTTATGCCAAGAACAGTTCCCAAGGCTTTAAGTGTATCCACTCATTAAATCTTTACAGCAATCCTAGGAAACAGACACTATTACTGTTCCTATTCCGAAAGACATAGGTTGAGGAACTCACTTAAGCTCCTACAGCCAGTAAGCAGTCAACCAAGGACTTAGATAAAAATCTGTATGGATGCAAAGACCATGCCAACACCCATCCTGCCACCCTACCTCTTAATACTGTGAAAACCACTCATTGTCTCAAGGTAACTTCCTTCAAGTTCCTTCAGAAGGAAAGCATCTAATGTGGGGGCATTGTATGCCTGATCAGTGACTCCTTCTACCCTTCAAAAGTCTCATCCAGGCACAGCCACTCACGCCTACAATCCCAGAACTTTGGGTGGTCGAGGTGAGTGGATCACTTGAGGTCAGGAGTTCAAGACCAGCCTGACCAACATGGCAAAACCCCATTTCTACAAAAATACAAAAGTTAGCCAGGCATCGTGGCATGTGCCTATAATCCCAACTACTCAGGAGGCTGAGGTGGTGAGCTAAGATCACACCACTGCACTCCAGCCTGGGCGACAGAGAGAGACCCTGTCTCAAAAAAAAAAAAAAAAAAAAAGAGGCCGGGAGCAGTGGCTCATCCTGTAATCCCAGCACTTTGGGAGGCCTAGGCAGGTGGATCACCTGAGGCTGGGGAGTTCAAGACCAGCCTGACCAACATGGAGAAATCCCATCTCTACTAAAAATACAAAATTAGCCAGGCACATGCCTGTAATCCCAACTACTCCGGAAGATGAGGCAAGGGAATCCCTTGAATCCGGGAGGCAGAGGTTGCGGTGAGCCAAGATAGTGCCATTGCACTCCAGCCTGGGCAACAAGAGCAAAACTCTGTCTAAAAAAAGAAAAGAAATGAAATACACAACCCAGATCCCTTGCATACATGCAGTTCACAATAGGATTTGTGTTCCTATGAGAATCTAATGCCACGGCTGATCTGACAGGAGACGGAGCAGTAATGATGCCAGCTTGCTGCTCACCTCCTGCTGTGCAGCCAGGTTCCTAACAGGCCATGGACAGGTACCAGTCTATGGCCTGGGGTTTGGGACCCCTGCTATACATGTGTAATGGAGCAGATGTGGCCCATTACCTTTCCAATGTGATCATTTGCCACATCTGCTACTAGCACTTAGGAGCAATGCCAACCCAGCTTCAAGCGTCAGAGAAGAGCAGCCTTATAGTGTGAGCTTTAAAGTCACCCATTTCTACTCCATAATTGCTCGGTGACCTTTGGCAAGACAAATTTTTGTCTCTAAGCCACCAATTCAACATGTGTAAACTAAGGATAAAAGTAACACCTACCCCTCAGAAGTGTAATAAGATATTAAAAACCCAACTTGAGACACAGTAAGCATTCAGTAACTGCACATTCACAGCCGACACCCCCTTTCATGGGAAGTATTAGAGCATCCTGGTTAAGAGTATGGACTCTACTAGAAATACCAAAATTAGCCGGCCATGGAGGCATGCGCCTGTAATCCCAGCTACCCAGGAGGCTGGGGTAGGAGAATCGCTGGAACCGGGAAGGCAGAGGCTGCAGTGAGCCAAGATCACGTCACTGCACCCCAGCCTAGGCGACAGAGCAAGACTCCGTCTCAAAAAAAAAAAAAAACAACAAGCCAGTATGGACCCTAGAGTCAGTATCTAACCCCACTGCTGCCAAGCCAGGTAAACCTTAGGCACCTGTCTTAAAAACTCTGGTAGCCTCGAAATGGGAATAATAGCAGCTATCTCCATAGGCCTACTCTCTGGGGGCTCGAAATTAATTCTGATAGTCGGCAATGAGGATGGAACAACAGTTTACAACATCCCAAATATTTTTCTGGCTTGTTACAATGTGTTAGGTATGGTGCAAAGCATTTTCCGCGAATTACTAGCTATAACTCTCACAGCAACCCTGTGAAGCAGGCTGAACTGCCACCCCGACTCCACGGGGGGCGAGGCGACGCCTTGGAAGTAGTGGAGGTGACCTGTCCACGGTCACACGGGGTTAGGCGGCGGGGTTAGGGTACGAACCCCGACAGCCTAACGCCAGGCCCCACGCCGTAACCACCAAGCCATCCTCCCTTTGGAACACCGCGCGCTTCCCGGGATCCGCGACCCCTCCTGCCCCAAGCGCCAGTCAAAAGCAGCCCACCCCGGCTGGCGCGCCGCTCACCTCCTGCAGCAGCAGCAGCAGCAGCAGCAGCAGCAGCACCCGGGGTCCCGCAGCATAAGTTCTGCCGGCAAGTTGGCTCCCCTCCGCGGTCCGCCGCTGCGCCCATACACAAGCGACTTCCGTTCCTCCGCTATTTCAGGCCCGGTCAAGCTAACGGAAGTGCTTCCTTTTTATAGTCCGGGTGGACCCAAAGCTCCGTGGCGGCACTGAGCCTTAGGGCACCACTAGCCTGGGACTTAACGCGGCAACTGAGCTCCTCAAAGCGGGTGAGTGCAACTCAAATGTGCGCTAAATGTAAGATGCACCAGAAGTGGAAGAAGAAATGTCAAATCATTCATATATAATGTTTATATTGATTGTGTGTTGCAATGATTGTTGACATATATTGGGTTAAATAAGCACATTCGTTGAATTAATTTTTATTTGTAGCTACGGTGGTAGAAATATTTGAATTAAGTTCACCTGTTTCTTTTTACTTTTTTAAATGTGGCTACCACGGGGGAAATTTTTTGGTGAAAAAATTTTTCCCCATGGGGGAAAAATTTTGGCTCACTGCAGCTTCTGGCTCCTATGCTCAAGCAATCCTCCCACTTCAGCCTCCCAAGTACCTGGGACTACAGGCGCTCCCCACCACGCCCGGCTAATTTTTTGTTTTCATTTTTTTGTAGAGATGGGTCTCCCAATGTTCCCCAGGCTGGTCTCAAACTCCTACCTAGGCTCAAACCATCCTCCCACCTTGGCCTCCGAAAATGCTGGGATTATAGGCGTGAGCCATCGTGCCTGGTCCTAACTGGGAAATTTTAAGTCACCTAAGAGGTTCACACTCTATTTCTATTGGAGGGTGCTGCTCTGTAGGTTAATAACTTCCTGATTCACATGTCCAACTGGAGCCTCCCTGGAGGCTACTTGGCACCCCCTTCTTGGGTGTCTGATGACCATCTCTAACTTATACAGAACTCTTCATTTACACACACACACACACACACACACACACACACACACCCCTTTGCCAAAAACCTGTACCCGACATTCTGGCCCATCTCAGTAATGGCCCAATCATCCTTCCAGGTGCACTAGGAGGAAGCAAATGTTCATTTTTTTTTTCATCTCCCTGGATCCCCTCATTCTATCTGTTGGCAAGCCCTGTCAACTCTAACCACAAAATGTCAAATCTGTCTACTCGGTAGCTACAACTACCCAGGCCACCACTGTCTCATCAGAAAAAATCACAGTGGCCTGCTAACTAGTCATCTTGTCTCCTGAGACCAGTTTCCCACACATAGCCTAAGGGAGTTTGTCTGTTTTATTAAATCAAATTATATAACTCTTCTGTTGAAAACTCTCAGTAGCAGGCCAGGTGTGGTGGCTCACGCCTGTAATCTCAGCACTTTGGGAGGCCAAGGTGGGCAGATTGCTTGAGCCCAGGAGTTCTAGACTAGCCTACAACATGGTGAAACCCCATCTCTACAAAAAATACAAAAGTTAGCCCAGCGTGGTGGCAGGTACCTGTGGTCCCAGCTACTCGGAAAGCTGAGGCAGGAAGATTGCTTGAACCAGGGAGGTTGAAGCTGCAGTGAATCATGATCTCAACACTGCACTCCAGCCTGGGTACCACAATGAGACCATGTCTCTAAAAAGAAAAGAAATAAAAACAGAAAGCTTGAGTGTTTTCTGTTGCCCTTGCAATAAAATCCAGATTTCCTACTGTGTCCTAGGGGTCTATGTGATGTGGCCCCTGCTTACCTTTTTTCTTTTTTTTTTTTTTTTTTTTTTGAGACAGAGTCTCACTCTGTCACCTAGGCTGGAGTGCAGTGGCATAATCTTGTCTCACTGCAACCTCTGCCTCTCAGGTTCAACCAATTCTCCTGCCTCAGCCTCCAGATTAGCTGGGATTACAGGTGTGCACCACCACACCAAGCTAATTTTTGTATTTTTAGTAGAGCAAGTTTTCACCATGTTAGCCAGACTGGTCTCCAACTACTGGCCTCAAGTGATCCGCCCACCTCACCTCCTAAAGTGCTGGGATTACAGGCAGGTGCCACCATGCCTGGAACATGCACAAATTAAAAATAATTTGTGTATTTTTACTAGAGACGGGGTTTCACCATGTTGGCCAGGCTGGTCTCAAACTCCTGGCCTCAAATGATCCTCCCACCTCAGCCTCCCAAAGTGCTGGGATTACAGGTGTGAGCCACCGTGCCTGGCTCCCTTCTTACTTTTACTTCTCCAACCCACTTACTTCTTCTACTGTGTTCTCTCTAGCTGACTGTACTTCAACTACATAATTTAGTTTTGCTCCTTCAATATCCTAAGCACATGTTTATAAAGTGAACAATGGCTTTGAAGTCAGATAGATCTGATTTGAATCCCAGCTCAGATATTTCATGGCTGTGTTACATTCGGCAATTTACTCTCCCCTTCTGAGCCCAAGTTTTTTTATCTGTGAAACAGATAACTGTGCCCACTATATAGGCATATGGTGAGGATCCAATAAGATAATGTATGCACAGTGTGTGGAAGATCACACTCTCTGTACGTTAGCCATGGCTGGGGCAAGAAGGGAAGCGGCCACTGTGCCATTCCTGTTTTTCTTTTTTTTCTTTTTTTTTTTCTGAGACTGAGTTTCACTCTGTAGCTTAGGCTGGAGTGCAATGGCGAGATCTTGGCTCACTGCAACCTTTGCCTCTCAGGTTCAAGTGAGTCTCCTGCCTCAGCCTCCCAAGCAGCTGGCACTACAGATGTGTGCCACCCCACCTGGCTAACTTTTATATTTTTAGTAGAGACGGGGTTTTACCATGTTGGCCAGGCTGCTCTCAAACTCCTGACCTTAAGTGATCCACCCACCTCAGCCTCCCAAAGTGCTAGGATTACAAGCGTGAGCCACCACACCCAGCTCACCATCCCATTCTTAAAAGGGGTCCAAGGCCAGGCATAGTGGCTCCTGCCTGTAATCCCAGCACTTTAGGAGGCTGAGATAGGAGGATTGCTTGAGCTCAGGAGTGTGAGACCAGCCTGGGCAACATGGCAAAACCCCATCTCTACAAGAAATTAAAAAATAAAAAAATTAGCCAGCCATGGTGGCACATGCCTGTAGTCCCAGCAACTTAGGAGACCAAGGTAGGAGGATCATGTAAGCCTGGAAAGCTGAGGCTGCAGTGAGCTGGGATCCCACAGTTGCACTCCAGCCTGGGCAACAAAGCAAGACCACATCTCAAAAACACTTCACAGGGTGTTCCAAGTGAAGGCACCAGACTGCTGATGGCCAGAAGGAAAATGAGTGAGTCTTTGGTGGTTTGGGATATTGCTGAAAATTTAGTGGATAAGCTGAGAAAGTTTCATTTTCACAAAGAAACAAAGAATGCTGCCATTATAAATAAACTAAAAGTGATTGCCTCAAAGTTAAGTTACCTGGTCTTTTTTTTTTTTTTTTTTTTTTTTGAGGCAGAGTCATGCTCTGTGGCCTAGGCTGGAGTGCAGTGATGCGATCTCTGCTCACTGCAACCTCCACCTCCGGGGGTTCAAGTGATTCTCCTGTCTCCTGAATAGCTGGGATTACAGGCAGGTGCCACCATGCCCAGGTAATTTTTGTATTTTTACTAGAGACAGGGTTTCACCATATTGGCCAGGCTGGTCTCAAACTCCTGACCTCAGGTAATCTACCTTCCTCGACCTCCCAAAGTGCTGGGATACAGGCAGGTACACCAAGCACATGATCTTTGTTTTATCTTGTGGCTACATTGAAGAAACTGGATCTTCAGAAAGTTTTAAAAAATGTTCTGAGCTGGGCATGGTGGCTCACACCTATAATCCTAGCACTTTGGGAGGCTAACGCAGGAGGATTGTCAGGAATTCAATACCAGCCTGGCCAACATGGTGAAACCCCATCTCTACTAAAAATACAAAACATTAGTGAGGCTTGGTGGCAGGCACCTGTAATCCCAGCTACTCAGGAGGCTGAGGTGGGAGAATCACTTGAAGTGGGAAGTGGAGGTTGCAGTGAGCTGAGAACACACCACTGCACTCCCACTTGGGTGACAGAGCAAGACTGTGTCTCAAAAAAAAAAAAAAAAAAAAACTTCTCCATCATTGCTGTTGTTGTGATTTTAGGTAGGGAGTCATAGCCACCACCCACTCACATCCAGCCAGCACATCACAGTTTCTGAAGCACCAAACATTCCACTCTACCTCCCTTCTGCAGGAAACGGTCCTGAAGCTCTCTAAGGTGGCTTTGAAATAGGTCCACACATTCTTCCACATTCCTTTCTTCAAGAGGTGGAGCCTGATTCCCCTCCCCTTGAGTGTGGGCTGAACTTAGTGACTCACTTCTAATGAATAGAACCATGGTCTATGGCTTCCAAGACTGGGTCATAAGAGGCACTGTTTGTGGCTTCCTCCTTGCTCTCTCTTCTGTCTCACTGTGGGGAAAGCCAACTGCCGTGAGAAGACTCAAGCAGCAGCTCTAGGGTTAGGCCTGTATGGTGAGGCACTGAGACCTCATGACCGTAAGCAGTATTGGAATGGATCCTCCGACCCCAGTCAAGCCTTCAGATGACTGCAGCCCTGGCCGACAACTTGACTGCAACCCCATGAGCAACTCTGAGACAAGAACAGCCCAGCTTAGCCCCTCTCAAATTCCTGACCCACAGAACCTAGGATATAATGAATATTTGTCATTTTAAGCTGCAAAATTCAGGGTCATTTGTCTGCTAAATTTGGGGTAATTTGTCACACAAAAATAAATAACCAATACACTCTCTTTGGCCCTGTGAAGGTCTGTTCTTCTCCAGGGAAAGGTGCCCCGGTCCTTGGTCTGGTCTATCTTGGGACTGCAGGGGCCACCCCAGGGCCCAAAGGCCAAGGCACAGACCACAGACACTGGGCCGGGCTGCCTATATGCTCACAGGCTATTTATTTATCCAAGAGTAAGGAGGAGAGACAAAGGATGAAGAGAAAAACCAGACTCCCCAAGGTGGCGGAGCTAAGGGGAAAAACAAACAGAAAGGCTCCTCTTCTTTCTCTTGCCGCTGACCCCAGGTACTCCAGTTCAGATGGGAACCTCTGGGGGTGGCTTAGGGGCCTCAAGGAGGCCTGGCAGCTCAGCTGTTGGCTGGAGTCAGGATCCACACAGGGGCAGGTCCCAGGCTTGGAATGGCTTCGGTGTACACAAAATATCTCTCTGCAAAAGGCACTAGTGGAGGGGGGCAGCAGGAAGGCCACCCCGTCACAGGCAGGGTCCACTCTGTCCTGGGTCTGGGTCCTGGGCCCCAAGACCAATCCAGCCTCCCTCAGGGGCGGGGTCTCTGAGGCCCTCGTTCCTCTCCTCTCCCTTCTGTCAGCCCAGGGGTGAGCAGGCATTCGGTGGAGGCCCAGCTCAGGCCGTGTCATAGACACCCCTCTTCAGGGCTAGTGCATCTGGCGACTTCTAGGCCAAGAGCCCGAGGCGGGTGACTTTGGCCGAGAGGAAGGAGTGGATGATGAAGACTATGGTTTTGGGACACGAGTGCAGGTCCAGCTGCTGCAGGGTGGATGGAGAGAAGAGTCAGGGGCCCTGGCCAGCCTCACTTCCAAGAGTGCACACCCCCTCCTCCCCAGGGTGCAGAGGCCGCCCTTCACTCACGATCTCGCCTTCAGCACCCCCAAAGTCCAGGAAAAGAAGACTGGCGCCATCATCTGAAGACATCTGCAGCTTCTCGAAGGGCTGTCGCAGGAGCACAGCTCGGGCTGCCCCTGGCTCAGCCGCCCACAGTGTGAAGCCCTTGTCGATGTGCACAGACAGGCTGCAGGGACGCCCGTTCCACGTGCAGGCTGCAGGAGGGGCACATAGGTACAGGCATAGCTGGCACCTCAGAGACCACACCCCAACCTCCAACCCCCACCGCAGCGTCACAAAGTGGGGCCTAAATGCCTCCATGTATGGGAGGATCACTGTTTGCTGTGGCACCTGTACACCCATCCTGCAGAGAGTCACCATCCCCACGCTCAGAGGACCTACACCCACTTCCAGCCCCACTTCCAGCAGCACCACAGTAGAAAGGGGGAGCTTAAAATCTGTCATGGACAGGAGGCTCACTCCTGATAAAGGCATAATTAGATCTACCAACACCACCCTTGGAGACTTGCAGAGTTGCCCAGCTAAATTTAAATTTCAGATAAGCAATGACTAATTTGGGCATAGTTCTATGAAAAAAGTATTCATTGTTAACCTGAAATTCAAATGTAGCTGGGTGTCCTGTATTTCATCTGGCAGCCCTACCCCAAGTGCCATCTCTCACATCCTCAGCAGACTGACAAAGCTGGGGCAAGAAAACCCCAGGAGAAGAGTCTCTGCCTACCAGGGCACCTGCACATCCAAAACAGAGGCCCAAACCCAACGTTGGTTTCTTTTTTTTTTTGAGGAACAATCTCACTGTCACCCAGGCTGGAGTGTAGTGGGTGTGATCTCGGCTCACCACAACCTCTACCTCCCAGGTTCAAGTAATTCTTGTGCCTCAGCCTCCCAAGTAGCTGGGACTACAGGCACCTGCTACCATGCTCAGCTAATTTTTGAGTTTTTGTTTTGTTTTATTTTGTTTTTTGAGACAGAGTCTTGCTCTGTCACCCAGGCTGGAGTGCAATGGGGCTATCTGGGCTAACTACAACCTCCGCCTCCAGGATTAAAGCAATTCTCCTGCCCCATCCTCCCAAGTGGCTGAGATGACAGGTGTGTGCCACCATGGCTGGCTAATTTCTGTTTGTTTGTTTTGTTTTTTGAGACAGACTGTTGCTCTGCCGCCCAGGCTGGAGTGCAGTGGTGTGATCTCGGCTCACTGCAGCCTCCGCCTCTCAGGTCCAAGCAATTCTCCTGTCTCAGCTTCCTAAGTAGCTGGGATTACAGGCGTGAGCCACCGCACCCAGCCTAATTTTTATATTTTTAGTAGAGACGGGGTTTCACCATTTGGCCAAGCTGGTCTTGAACTGCTGATCTCAAGTGATCCACCTGCCTCAGCCTCCCAAAGTGCTGGGATTACAGGTGTGAGCCACCACACCCAGCCAATTTTTGTATTATTAGTAGAGACAGGGTTTTGCCATGTTGGCTAGGCTAGTCTCGAACTCCTGACCTCAGGTGATCCACCCACCTTGACCTCCAAACCCCATTTCCTGTCTGAAGTGCCCTAAAGAAGGAAGCTTGAATGTCCCTGAGGATAAGAGGCTCATTACCAGAGGGACACTCCCAGATCCTCCCAGCACACCTGTAGACACCTCCTGCACACCCTCGGCGGCCCGGTGACAGCCATCCACCAGCTGGCGGGTCCAGGCAGCCAGCTCCTGCGGTGACTCCACGCTGAACAGGTGAGTGTCCACACCGTGACGCGTGCCCGTGCGCAGGGCAAAAGAGAGCTCTGCATCATAGGGCACTGAGCCCTTGGAGGGGCCTGAGTGCACCAGTCTGGGGGGTGGGGGGGGCAGAGGGCTAAGCATAAGGCCTCAGGCAGGGGGCAAATAGTTCTGGGCAAGGGGGTCAGTGTCCTGGAAAGGAATCCTGGGAATCTTTCACCACCTAACAGGACAAGACTTGCCAGGGGACACTGATTGACTCAATAGGAGACATCTGCCACTCTCCCCGTCATTCCCTTGGCTCTGGCTATACTAGTGTCCTCACACACGACACCCAGCACATGCCTGCCTCAGCACCTTTGCATATGCTGTTCCCTCTGCCTATACACGCTTCCTTGATTATCCTCACAGCTCACTCCCTCACTTCCTTCAGATGTTAGCTTAAATGTCACCTCCTCTGAGAAGCCTTCCCTGACCTTCCAGTCCAAAATAGCACCCTCGTTACTCAATAGCCTTACTTTTTCGTCATGGTACCAGAAATTATACTTTTTATTATTTGTTTCGGTTAGTTTTTTTTACTGTATTTTTCACTAAAATGTCAACTAGGGTAGAAATTTTGATCCTTTGTTCACCACTGTATTCCCAGTAACTGAAACCATGCCTGACCATAGTAGTTGCTCAATAAACATTTGCTGCCTGAGTTGAATCACTTGATTCAGTAGACTGTCCAAAACCTAGTTATCCCTAGTGGCCAGCAGGCTCCTGACACACAGGCCAGAGCCAGCCTGAGGTAAGGAGAAATGGGTGACAAGGACTTCAGACTCCTGCAGCCTGACTCTCACTTGCTGTGCAGCCTTAGTAAGCCAACTGCCCCTCTCTGGGCAGACCTTAGAGTTCTGGCCTGTATTCCTCTTTGTTCTTCCCTCCACCCACTCTTTCTCTTATAGCTCAGCTCCCCGTGAACCGCTGCAGACACCAGCCTCCCACTGTCCAGCCCTGAGCTGCAGACCCTTGAGTCCCCAAGCTTCCTATCCAAGCTCCCTCTCCATCCCACACACACTGTGGACTTGACTCAGCATCTTGCTCCAGCCTCCTCCCTTTCCACCCCACCCTCAGTCCCACGCTCACCCAAACACAAGCTCCAAACCTCCTGTTCATTCCAGACCCCTCCTTCACCCACCCCATCTGGCAAGCACTGAGCCTTGTTAATTTTACACCCGTGTGGTTTCCAATGCAAATGCTGCCGTTCTTCTCCATCTGCGGCCGCCACCCACCTCCACCTCCCCCAGCCACCATCATCTCTCCTGCACAACTGCAGCACCTCCCCACTTCTCTCCTGCACTCTCCGCACATTCTCCATGGGGCAGCCACAGGGGTTCTCTGAAAGCAACCAGAGCACCTCACTCCTTCAACCCTTCAACACTCCCAAACTTTTAAGATAAAGCCAACATTCCTTCATCAGGCAACAGAAGCTCTGCAAGAGCAGCACCTGCCAAGTTCCTGCTGTCCATTTCCTGCGTGAATTCTGGTTATAAGGAACTCATAGCTCTGTGAACATGCCTTAGCCCTTCATGCCTCTGTACCTTTAACCATGAGAAGAAAACTTCTACTCATCCATCAAAGTCCAGCTCAAATGTCACCTCTTCCCTGAAGCCTTCCTCAACTACCCCTACAGAGGTAAGTGGCTCCTACACACCCTGCACTATAATGGCTGTTCCTGGGTCTATCTCCCCAACGAGACAAAGTTCTCTCTGAAGGTAGAAACTGTTGGGATCAGCTCTGTGTCATCTGAACCATATAGCAGAAGGCATAAGTGTCAATGAATGAGCAGCTGGTAGGGACCTTATATCCTTTTGTTCCAAGTGCCCATTTTACAGATGAGGAAACAGGCCCAAATAGGGCAGAGACTTGCTTTAGGTCACCTGGGGAATAGCTGAGGGAAGGACAGGACTGGAGTTCCCAGCTTCCGGGGCCCTGCTGGAGCATCTCCTGGCAAGCTCTGGGGAGACATACTGCCCCTGCTTGTGGGTACCTGGTGGCGATGAGTGGGGCAGTACGGGCTGGCCGGCTCAGGGCCTCGCGGGTCTCAGGGAGAGAAGAGTAAAGGAGCAGCTCCTTTTCAGTCAGCAGGGCCAGGGTGGGGGCCGCGCCTCCACTGGGCAGCTGCAGGGGACAAAGCAGCAGTGAAGAGGGGTTGCGGGAGAGAGGGCAGAGGGCCAGGGCGGGGCAAGGTGGCCAGGGGCACTGGGAACAGGGCCAGCTCCAAGGGAGGGGAAAAGAGGGAGGAATAGGTCCCAGGCCCAGCAGGCACCTGCTCAGTCAGCCAGCCGATCTGCTTGATGTCCTGGCTCCCAGCTGTGCTGGTGGCCGCCAGCAGTGCCTGCAGCTCATCCTTGACCCTCGGTGTCAGAGCATTGACCTGGGCTTGGATGGCACTCGCCCACGACCTCGCACCAGCCTCATCCTTGGCCCTCAGGAAGAGGGTGCCTTGGCCATCTGCTGAGCAGATCTCCAGATACCTACAGGCACAAATGGGCGGAGGCAAGAACCTGACCACTAAGCTGCAGCTGCCCAACCCTGGCCCAAGAAACCCCACCCACCACCAAACCAGGAGAAACCACAGGGGATGTCCGTGAGAGAATCAGGAGTGACGCTCACTGTTGGGCTTCAGCCACAGTTGCTGCGACCTCATGGGGCCTAGGCACAAGAGAGTGTGACATACACACACGTATTCATGTATTTCATAGGATATTTGTTGTTTTTGAAATGGAGTCTCACTCTGTCACACAGGCTGGACTGTAATGGCCAGACCTTGGCTCACTGCAACCTCCACTTCCTGGGTTCAAGCTATTCTTGTGCCTCAGCCTCCCAAGTAGCTGGGATTACAGGCATGCATCACCGTCCTGGGCTAATTTTTTCTTTTAGACGGACTCTCACTCTGTTGCCAGGCTGGAGTGCAGAGGCACAATCTCGGCACACTGCAGTCTCCGCCTCCCAGGTTCAAGCCATTCTCCTGCCAGTGTCCCGGGTAGCTGGGATTACAGTTGCATGCCACCACACCCAGCTAATTTTTGTTTTTGAGACAGAATCACGCTCTGTTGCTCAGGCTGGAGTGCAGTGGCTCAATCTCAGCTCACTGCAGCCTCAGCCTCCCAGGTTCAAGCAATTCTCCTGCCTCAGCCTCCCAAGTAGCTGGGATTACAGGCACCCACCACCATGCCCAGCTAATTAATTTTTGTATTTTTAGTAGAGATGGGGTTTCACCATGTTGGCCAGGCTGGTCTCCATCTCCTGACCTCATGATCCACCCACCTCAGCCTGAGATTACAGGCATGAGCCACTGCACCTGGCCTTAATTTTTTAATTTTTAGTAGAGACAGGGTTTCACCATGTTGGCCAGACTGGTCTTGAACTCCTGACCTCATATGACCAGCCTGCCTTGGCCTCCCAAAGTGCTGGGAATACAGGCATGAGCCACCATGCCTGTCCTACTCATATACATATACATACAAATACACACATACACTCAAACATGCATGATGGTATGATGGGGCCTAAATTATTACTGTGTGACCATTCCTAATCTTGCCCCTTTCTCCTGGTTTCTAAGGAAGATTCTCTTCTGGGCCAGCTCCTAGGTTCTCCTTGTTGCATGGAACCAGACTAATTCACTAATAAGAACAGAAAAAAAAAAGTAGGCTGGGCATGGTGGCTCACGCCTGTAATCCCAGAACTTCAGAAGGCTGAGGTGGGATGATGGCTTGAGACCAAGAGTTCAAGACCAGCCTGGGCAACAAAGGAGACCCTCATCTCTACCAAAGAAAAAATGTTTTTGTTTTTTGTTGTTGGTTTTTTTTTTTTTTTGAGACAGAGTCTCACTCTATTGCCAGGCGCCAGGCTGGAGTGCAGTGGCACAATCTCGGCTCACTGCAACCTCCGCCTCCCGGCTTCAAGCAATTCTCCTGCCTCAGCCTCCCAAGTAGCTGGAACTACAGGCGCATGCCATGACACCCAGCTAATTTTTGTATTTTTAGTAGAGATAAGGTTTCACCATGTTGGCCAAGATTGCCTCGATCTCTAGACTTGGTGATCCGCCCGCCTCGGCCTCCCAAAGTGCTGGGATTACAGGCTTGAGCCACCGTGCCCAGCCAGAAAAAATGTTTTTAATTAACCGGGAATGGTGACACATGCCTGTAGTCCCAGCTACTCAGAGGCTGAGGCAGGAGAATCGCTTGAGCCTAGGAGTTTGAGGCTGCAGTAAGCTAGCTATAAGGGTGCCACTGCACTCGAGCCTGGATGACAGTGCAAGAGCTTATCTTAAAAAACAGAAAAACAAATCCACAACAAAACTAAACTAAAGAGGCTTGAGGCCAGGCATGGTAGCTCACGCCTGTAATCCCAACACTTTGGGAGGCCAAGGTGGGTGAATTCTGAGGTCAGGAGTTTGAGATCAGCCTGCTCAACATGATGAAACCCTGTCTCTACTAAAACTATAAAAATTAATCTATGAAAAATACAGGCAGTGACTCATAACTGTAATCCCAGCACTTTGGGAGGCCAAGGTAAGTGGAATTGAGGTCTGGAGTTTGATATCAGCCAGGCCAATGTGGTGAAACCCCATCTCTACTAAAAATACAAAAATTAGTCTATTAAAAATACAAGTGGTGGCTCACACCTGTAATCCTAGCCCTTTGGGAGGCCAAGATGGGCAGACAGCCTGAGGTCAGGAATTCAAGACCAGCTTGGTCAACATGGTGAAACCCCATCTCTACTAAAAACACAAAATTAGCCAGGCATGTTGGCAGGCACCTGTAATCCCAGCTACTCAGAAGGCTGAGGCAGAAGAATCACTTGAACCAGAGAGGAGGAGGCTACAGTGAGCAAGATTGTACTACTGCACTCCAGCTGGGCAATAGAGCAAGACTCAAAAACAAACAAACAAAAAGGCCCTTCTGTAGAGCACCTGCAGGTGACCTGTGAATCACCAGCTCTTGCCTCATGGGGTAGGCAAGGGATGTGGTATCAAGTGAAACCAAGAGATCTGGATGCTGGACATTAATCAGCCCTCCCAACCAATATTGGGCATTTGCTTGGCACTGAACCTAGGCTGTCACTAGGAGCCACAGCCCAAGCTTGTAATGCATATGCCACTTACACATCACCTCCACTACTGCATATCCCACTTGACCAAACACGCTTCATTCAGCCACCACCATCACTCAGGCACCTTGCAGCTTCCAAAGCAGAGAGGACTACCAGGAACAAGGCAAGTGCCACCCTTTCTGGTTGTGTGATCTCAAGCAGGTTACTTTCCCTCTCCGTTCTATCTATAAAATGGAGGTAAGCCAGGTGCGGTGGCTCACACCTGTAATCCCAGCACTTTGGGAGGCTGAGGCATGCAAATCACCTGAGGTCAAAGTGTGAAACCAGCCTGGCCAACATGGTGAAACCTCGTCTCTACAAAAAAATACAAAAGTTAGGCCAGGCAGAGTGGCTCACGCCTGTAATCCCAGCACTTTGGGAAGCTGAGGTGGGTGGATCACCTGAGGTCAGGAGTTCGAGACCAGCCTGGCCAACATGGTGAAACTCCATCTCTCTCTCTTGCTCTTTTTTTTTTTTTTTTTGAGATCAAGTCCCACTCTTGTCCCCCATACTGGAATGCAATGGCGCGATCTTGGCTCACTGCAACCTCCGCCTCCCGGGTTCAAGCAGTTCTCCTGCCTCAGCCTCCAGAGTAGCTGGGATTACAGGCACTTGCCACCATACCCAGCTAATTTTTACATTTTTAGTAGAGACAGGGTTTCACCATATTGGCCAGGCTGGTCTCAAACTCCTGACCTCAGGTGATCCACCCACCTCGGCCTCCCAAAGTGCCAGGATTACAGGCATGAGCCACCACGCTCGGCGGGCAAAACCCCATCTCTACTAAAAATACAAAAATTAGCCAAGCATGGTGGTGTGTGCCTCTAATCCCAGCTACTCAGGAGGCTGAGGCATGAGAATCACTTGAATACAGGAGGCGGAAGTTGCAGTGAGCTGAGATTGCACCACTGCATTCCAGTCTGGGTGACAGAGTGAGGAGACTCCCTCTCAAAAAAAAAAAAAAATACAAAAGTTAGCCAGGTGTGGTGGCAGGCACCTGTAGTCTGAACTACTTGGGAAGCTGAGGCAGGAGAATCACTTGAACCCGGGAGGCAGAGATTGCAGTGAGCCAAGATCATTGCACCACTGCACTCCAGCCTGGGCAATAGAGCAATACTCCAGCTCAAAAATAATAATAAAATAAAATAAAGGTGAAATAATAGGACTTTGCCCCCTGGGCCTCTGTAAGAGCTATGTGATACTACACATAAGCACTCAACACAGTGCTATGTACACAGTAAACACTCAGTAAATGTTAGGTGGTATCAGTATTATCAATTAAAGGCTGCTGAGATGTGAAGGATGGTAACTTTCCATGGCCCTGATACAAAGGTTACCAGACATCTCAGAGCTCTAGCAGAGTGGGAAGAGACTCGAGAGGATCAGTGAGCCCAACGCCCTTATCTCACCATGGAGAATCTAAAGGTCACTGAGGAAAAGGGACTAATTCAAAGAGAACCAGGACTGGAACACAGAGTTCTTCCTCATCCAAGTTCTTCCCCAGATGTGAGCTGTCCAGGGTAAGAAATGAGAAGCAAAACACACCATCATCTCCATAGCTTCACTCATGTTCCCAATCAAACTATTTTTTAAGTACCTACTATGTCCTGGCATTGCTGGTCATTTGTGCAGCACAGAGGTGTCTTTCTGTTGGTCCCACCACCTGACACCAGGGCATCTGTCTGTCTGAGTTGCCCTCCACCCCAGCCTTACCTGGGCTCCGGGTCAGTGGGGGTGCACCTCTTTGAGACATATGCCATCTTCAAAGACACGTGTTTGGCCTCGCTGAGGTTCCGGGGTGTGGGGCCAGGAGAGGAAGGCTGCCGCTGAAGGGGTGAGGCAGGAGGTGAGTCCCAGCCGACCGAGGTCCCACCAGCAGAGTTCTTGAAATACGGTGAGACATCCTTCATATACTTAACTGATCGGGAGAGACATCAGCAGTCACCACTGTGACATGGGCTCCCAGCACATATCACAATGGTCCCTAATTTATTAAGAGTTTAATTTAAGCCAGGCTCACACCTGTAATCCCAACACTTTGGGAGGCCGAGGTGGGCAGATCACAAGGTCAGGAGATTGAGACCATTCTGGCTAACACAGTGAAACCACGTCTCTACTAAAAATACAAAAAATTAGCTGGGCTTCATGGCACACACCTGTAGTCCCACCTACTTGGGAGGCTGAGGCAGGAGAATCGCTTGAACCTGGGAGGCGGAGGTTGCAGTGAACCGAGATCATACCACTACACTCCAGCCTGGGCAACAGAGCAAGACTCCATCTCAAAAAAAAAAAGTTTAATTTAGGTCCAGTGTCACTACTAGATTCTTAGTAAGCAAGAGCCCAATAGTGATATTAACAAATTCTTCTAGGTTAAAGTGGAGCAGGAAATACTGGATGCCCACCTATATCCCTTCTCTCACTTTCCCCATGGCTGACAGACACACGGCCACCAAGAAGAAAGACTCTATTTCCCAGCCTCCTTTGCAGTGAGGTATGGCCATGTGACTAAGTTCTTTTTTTTTTTTTTTAAGATAGTCTCTCTCTGTCACCCAGACTAGAGTGTCATGGTGCAATCACAGCTCACTACAACCTCAATCTCCCAGATCAAGCAATCCTCCCACCTCAGCTCCCCAAGTAGCCGGCACTACAGGTACGCACCAACACACCAGCTAATTTTTTTAATTTTTTGTAGAGACAGGATCTCGACATATTGCTAGTCTTGAACTCCTAGACAGTATAAACATGAAGGTGATTAAAAGACTTTCCCAGGCCAGGTGCGGTGGCTCACACCTGTAATTCCAGCACTTTGGGAGGCCAAGGCAGTGTGGATCACTTGGTCAGGAGTTAAAGATCAGCCTGAGCAACATGGTGAAACCCTGTCTTTACTAAAAATACAAAAGTTAGCTGGGTGGGGTGGAGCATGCCTGTAATCCCAGCTACTTAGAAGGCTGAGACATGAGAGTCACTTGAACCTGGGAAGCAGCGGTTGCAATGAGCCAAGATCGCACCACTGCATTCCAGCCTGGAAGATAAAGTAAGACTCTGACTACAAAAAAAAAAAAACTTTCCCAAGACCTGGTCTCTCTTCTCTCACCAAGGATATACCCTCTAGGGGTGCCTGATGCCGGCTAGCCCTCAGGCAGCCTCTCTTCCTCTGCTCTCAACCACACCTGCTCCCAAAGCCTTCTGGCTATCTGACATCTGCAGTCAAAGCCCAGCCAGCGTGCCCTGTCTGTGAGTGGACAGCCCAGGAAGGAGTTAGGAAGTAGTTCTTGGCTTACCTCCCTGGAAGAACCAGATGAGAAGCTATTTCTGTCGCAGGAGATGTCTCTGAAGCTCAGATTTTTAAAAATCAGATAGGATTCAAAGCAAACAGGTGAAAGAGAGAGGGAGTTACAAACCCTATTGGGGTTGGGAAAGAAGCATGTTGAAAGAAAGCAGGCCCAGGTTTTTCTGGGAGAAGCAAGCCCAGGTCTGACTTTTGGGAACTAGGACTCAAATGACTTATTATCATTGCAACTATGACTTATCCCAGGACTATTGGATTATATCTCAAAGGGCAGCAGAAGTGGGACATGTCACAACCTACTCGACAGCCAAAAACCATCTCCCTTCTTTTTCCTTTGCTAAGAGAACCCTGAGCCCTAGAGGCTCAGCTTCTCCTCAGCTTAGAGGGAGAATCTTGATTGGTCAAATCTTTTTTTTTTTTTTGAGACGGAGTTTCGCTCTTGTTACCCAGGCTGGAGTGCAATGGTGCGATCTTGGCTCACTGCAACCTCTGCCTCCTGGGTTCAAGCAATTCTCCTGTCTCAGCCTCCTGAGCAGCTGGGACCATAGGCGCGTGCCACTATGCCCAGCTAATTTTTGTATTTTTAGTAGAGACAGGGTTTCACCACATTGACCAGGATGGTCTTGATCTCTTGACCTCGTGATCTACCTGCCTTGGCCTCCCAAAGTGCTGGGATTACAGGCTTGAGCCACCGTGCCTGGCCGATTAGTCAAATCTAATCATGCTTGTTCCATCCTTCTTACTTGTGATTGGTTTGGAAAGGAGCAAATGATACAATTCTGGCCAGTGAGATGTGAGGAAAAGCACACTGCCTTCCTTTTCTCCTCTAGCCTTTCAAAATCGCTGGGAGGGAACTTGGTCCTAGCATAACTACAGCCATTTTTTTTTTTTTGGAGACGTAATCTCACTCTGTCACCCAAGCTGGAGTGTAATAGTGCAATATCAGTTCACTACAATCTCTGCCTCCCAAGCAATTATTTTGCCTCAGCCTCCCAAGTAGCTGGGATTATAGGTGTGTGCCACCACTCCCAGCTAACTTTTATATTTTTAGTAAAGACAGGGTTTTGCCATGTTGGCCAGGCTGGTTTCGAACTCCTGACCCCAGGTGCTCCGCCCGCCTTGGCCTCCCAAAGTGCTGGGATTGCAGGCGTGAGCCACTGCACCTGGCCTACTTTTTGACCACAAAGGTTTGAGTCCACACATTGAGGATGGTGAAGCAGAAAGATGGAAAGACCTGAGTTTTCAATGATACCATGAGCCCCTAAATTAATCTTCCCTGGGTTCATGCTGCCTCAAGATATTCTGGAGGATAACACATATTCTTCCAATGTTTAAACCTCTTTGAATTGGGTTCCTGTTACTTGCGGTCAAAAGCATCCTGACAAACACAGCCCCCAATGGTGCAACTGCTACATTTCCTTGCTACATCCCTCCCCTGCTCAAAGCCCTCCTATGGCTCCCCTGTACCTTTCACCTAACTTCAACGTGCTCTAGAATGCAGGCCCTGCCCACAGGTCCTGTCCTCCTCTCTGGCTTCACTCTTGCCATATCCCTAATTTCACCCACTAGTCCTATCACACTAACTACTCCGAGGCTGTATGAGCTTCCAAACTTCCACAACATCGAAAATGTAGTTCCCAGCCTGGCACAGTAGCACATTCACTTTGGGAGGCCAAAGTGGTTGGATCGCTTGAGCTCAGGAATTAGAAACCAGATTGGCCAACATGGTGAAACTCTGACCCTACTAAAAATACAGAAAAAAATTAGCCGGGCGTGGTGGCAGGCACCTGTAATTCCAGCTACTTGGGAGGCTGAAGCAGGAGAATTGCTTGGACCCGGGAGGCAGAGGTTGCAGTGAGCCGAGATCACGCCACTGCACACCAGCCTGGGGAACAGAGAAAGACCCTGTCTCAAAAAAAAAAAAGTAAGTAAAAATTTTTTTAAAAAAATTAGCCAGGCATGGTAATGCATGTCAGGCATGGTGATGTGCACCTGTGATCCCATCTCCTCAGGAGGCTGAGGCAGGAGGATCATTTGAGCCCAGGAGGCAGAGGTTGCAGCAAGCCATGATTGTGCCACTGCACTCCACTCTGGGTAACAGAGTGATACCCTGTCAAAAAAGTGAAAGAGACAAAGAGAGGAAGGAAGGAAGGAAGGAAGGAAGGGAGGGAGGGAGGGAGGGAGGCGGGAAGGGAGGAGGGAAGGAAGGAAGGGAAGGAAGGAAAGAAGGAAGGAAGGAAGGAAGGAAAGAAGGAAGGAAGGGAGGGAGGGAGGGAGGGAGGGAGGGAGGGCAGTTCTTTCTGCAGTCAGATGCTCTTGTATTTGAATTCCAGCTCCAGCACTGTCTACCTGTGTAACCATGGACAGGGTCATTCACTTCTCTGGGCCTCAAACTGCAAGTCAATAAAAGATGAATAGGCCAGGCATGGTGGCTCACCCCTACAACCTAACACTTTGGGAGGCTGAAGTGGGCAGATCACCTGAGATCAGGCATTTGAGACCAGCCTAGCCAACATGGCGAAACCATGTTCTAATGAAAAACAAAAAATTAGCCAGGTGTGGTGGTGGGCGCCTGTAACCCCAGCTACTCAGGAGGCTGAAGCAGGAAAATTGCTTGAACCTGGGAGGTAGAGGCTACAATAAGCCGAGATCATGCCATTTTACTCCAGCCTGGGCAACAAGAGCTAAACTCTGTCTCAAAAAAATAATAATAAAAACAAAAATAAAAGATTTTAACTACAATGGTGGCTCACGCCTGTAATCCCAGCACTTTGGGAGGCAAGGTGGGCAGACTGCTTGATCCCAGAGGTTCAAGACCAGCCTGGGCAACATAGCAAAATCTTGTCTCTACCAAAAATACAAAAAATTAGCCAGGCATGGTAGTGTGCACTTGTAGTCCCAGCTACTCAGGAAGCTAAGGTAGGAGGACTGCTTGAGCCTAGGAGGCAGAGGTTGCAAAGAGCCAAGATTATGCCACTGAACTCCAGCCTGGGCTACAGAGTGAGATCCTGTCTACCTCAGAGAGATGTCAGGATTTTTAAAAATGTAAGGCATGTGGTGAGTATTAAGGTCTCAATAAACAGATATTTCTCACTCATCAGCCTTTCTTGCCCATACTTCCTAGGTCTTTGATTCTATGTGTTGGGGTTATCTCTGCCACAAAACTGGGAACTCCTAAAAGAAATGGCCAGGCGCAGTGGCTCACACCTTTATTCCCGGCACTTTGGAAGGTCAAGGCGGGTGGATCACAAGGTCAGGAGATGGAGAACATCCTGGCCAGCATGATGAAACCCTGTCTCTACTAAAAATACAAAAATTAGCCAGGTGTGGTAGCATGTGCCTCCCAGCTACTCAGGAGGCTAAGGCAGGAGAATCACTTGAATCCAGGAGGTGGAGATTGTAGTGAGCAGAGATTGTGCAACTGCACTCCAGCCTGGGAGACAGAGTGAGACTCCATCAAAAAAAAAAAAAGAGAAGGAAGGAAGAAAGGAAGGAGAAAGAAAGGAAAGAAGGAAGGTAAGAAAGAAAGAGCATGGGAGGGAGGGAGGGGAGGAAGGAAAGCAAGAAGGACAAGAAAGCAAGAAGAAAAGAAAAGAGAAGAAATGAAATGAAACTGGCTTGTTCTTCAAACCCAGAGCTGGCCAGGCAGTGGCTCATGCCTGTAATTGCAGCACGTGGGGAGGCCGAGGCGGGCAGATCGCTTGAGCTTAGGAGCTTGAGACCACCCTGAGAAACATGGCTCTACCCTGTCTCTACCAAAAATACGAAAAACTAGCTGGGCATGATGGTGTGCATCTGTAGTCCCAGCTACTCTGGAGGGTGAGATGGGAGGCTGAGGTGGGAGGCTTGCTTGAGCCTGGAAGGTTGAGGCCATAGTCAGCTGTGATCACACCACTGCACTCCAGCCTGGATGACACAGCAAGACTCTGTTACAAACAAACAAACAAACTCAGAATCAGTGTTCTGTGAATGGAAAAATGAATGCCAGGGCAGGACAGGCTCATTTAGCAGGAGGGAAGAGGTGCCATAGCCCAGGATATCCAGGCGCATCTCACAGGTCACCTCCTCTAGAAAGCCTTCCGAGATGCCCAGTCTGGATCCATCACACCCATCACCTCTGCAGTCCCCTACACCTCACTCCCCTGTGATTGTCTGTGTGGGGTCTATGTCCCCAACTAGGCTGAGAGCACTTTGAGGGCAGGGACCTGGTCTGATTCTTCTCTGTGTCCCCAGAATTCAGCAGAGATCTCATAGGCTACATGCTCAGCAATGAACATTTGTCAACTTTGAAGCCAGAGAAGCTGCCAGATTCCCTGCTCACCCAGCCACCCCACACCTGGGTCCCCTCCTTTCCCACAGGAACATGCTATAAATGGACAGCACGCACACCAGCTGGTGCCAGAATCAGGGCTTGCATTTCACAAACCAAGTGGCCTGTCCCAGAGTGGGGGTGGGTCCTGGGGGCCCCGTAGTGTGGCCATAAATAGCCCAACTGAGGCCTCCTCCCCTCTCTGATTTCTGCCTGAGTCACCCAACAAGGCAGGGTGGGGCTGCCAAAGGCAGTGGCCTAGAGAGCTGAGGGCATGACCACAGCCCTGTGGCCAGGATTCTCCAGACTCCAAGGATAGGCCCAGCCAGTGCCCCCACCCCTTCCCAGCCAAGCCCCTGGCCTGGGAACCTGATAAGCAGTGACACATGGGCCCTTCCTCCTCAGAGAAGCTGAGGTACCTACAAACAGAGGCCCCAATTTCCAGGGACCTCCAGCTCTGGCAAGGAGGGAAGCCAGGATCTGGCTCTGGCCCCAAAGAGCCAGGAATAGATCCTGGCTTCCCTCCGATCCTTTCTTCCCTGGAATAGAAACGGGGCAGGATCACTCACCACCCGGCCCAGTACAAGTTTGGGGACTGGGGGTCACATATGCGTTGCTGAGAGAAGGGAACACACACATCTGTTTGGGCAACAGGATCTCCAGTACTTATCCCAGTGCTTAATAAATGTTTGTGACTGAATGTCCTAGCCTCCTGTCCTGGAGGGAAGCCTGTCCTCCAAGCTGTTCCTTTGTGTTCAGTGGGTGGTCATTTACTTACCCCTGCTTGAAATTAGATGATAGAGCCATTTGTTTACTAGCCCATGGCCTTTCTCCCCTAACCAGAATGTCAGTTCCCTGGGAGCAGAGAGTGCCCTGTTTTCCTGCTCACTAGGGTATCCTCACCATCAAGAATAGTAGCTGACCTATACCAGGTAAGCAGTAAAAGAAATTTGGCCCAGGCACAGTGGCTCACACCTGTAATCCCAGGACTCTGGAAGCCTTAGGTGGGAGAATCACTTGAGCCCAGGAGTTCAAAACCAGCCTGGGGGCTGGGCATGGTGGCCTATGCCTGTAATCTCAGCACTTTGGGAGGCGGAGGCCGGTGGATCATGAGGTCAAGGAATTGAGACCATCCTGGCCTGGCCAATGTGGTGAAAACCCGTGTCTACTAAAAATACAAAAATTAGCTATGCATGGTGATGAATACCTGTAGTCCCAGCTACTCAGGAGGACGAGGTAGGAGATATTGCTTGAACCAGGGAGGCGGAGGTTACAGTGAGCCAAAATCACGCCATTGCACTCCAGCCTGGGTGACAGAGCGAGACTCCATCTCAAAAAAAAAAAAAAAAAGCAGTGACAGAGGAAGACCCTGTCTCACCCAGGCTGGAGGCCAGTGTTTACAATCACAGCTCACTGCAGTCTTGACCTCCTGGGCTTGAGTGATCCTCCCACCTTCCCACCTCAGCCTTCCGAGTAGCTGTGACCAGGGGTTCATGTCATAATGCCTGGCTAATTTTTTAATTTTTTGTAGAAATGAGGTTTTGTCATGTTGCCCAGGCTGGTCTCAAACTCCTGGGCTCAAGCAATCCATCCATCTCAACCTCCAAAGTGCTGGGATTACAAGTATGAGCCACCATGCCTGGCCTACAGAAAATTTTTAAGTCCAGGCGTGGTGGCTCACACCTGTAATCCCAGCACTTTGGGAAGCCGGGGAGGGTGGATCATGTGAGGTCAGGAGTTTGTGACCAACTGACCAATGTGGTAAAACCCCATCTCTACTAACAATGCAAAAATTAGCCAGGCGTGGTGGCGCATGCCTGTAATCCCAGCTACTCAGAAGGCAGAAGAATTGCCTGAACCTGGGAGGCAGAGGTTACAGTAAGCCAAGATGGTGCCATTGTACTCCAGCCTGGGCAACAAGAGAGAAACTCCATCTCAAAACACTTCTGGAACTTAGGCAGGTGAATTACTTGAGGTCAGGAGTTGAAGACCAGCGTGGCCAACATGATGAAACCTCATCTCTCCTAAAAATGGAAAAATTAGCCAGGCATGGTGGCAGGACCCTGTAATCCCAGCTACTTGGGAGGTTGAGGCAGGATAATCACTTGAACCTGGGAGGCAGAGGTTGCAGTGAGCCAAGAGCATGACATTGCACTCCAGCCTGGGTGACAGAGTGAGACTCCATAAACAAAAAAAAAAGATTTGGCTGGGTGCAGTGGCTCACACCTGTGAGCACTTTGGGAGTTCAAGGCAGGAGGATCGCTTGAGCCCAGGAGTTCAAGACCAGCCTGGCCAACAAAGCAAAACTCTGTCTCTATCAAAAATACAAAAAATTAGCCAAGTGTGGTAGTGCACACCTGTAATCCCAGCTACTCAGGAGGCTGAGGTGGGAGGATCACTTGATCCCAGGAGGCTGAGGCTGAAGCGAGCTGTGATCGTGCCATTGCACCCCAGCCTGGGTGACAGAAACCGTGCCTCAAAAAAAAAAAAAAAAAAAAGCCGAGACCAGGCATGGTGGCTCATGCCTGTAATTCTAGCACTTTGGGAGGCTGAGGTGGGCAGATCACCTGAGGCTGGGAGTTCCAGATCAGCCTGACCAACATGGAGAAACCCCATCTCTACTAAAAATACAAAATTAGCCGGGCATGAGTAGCTAGGATGCATGCCTGTAATCTCATTACTTGGGAGGCTGAGGCAGGAGAATCACTTGAACCCAGGAGGCAGAAGTTGTGGCAAGCTGAGATCATGCCATTGCACTCCACCCTGGGCAACAAGAGTGAAACTCCATCTCAAAAAAAAAAAAGCCAATTTAAAAATAAATAAATAAGTGCTGCTATTCCTAGCATGACAGTATAAAGGGATGGGCACGTAATGTGGTGACAGACGAGGATTTGAATCCAGGCCCTGCGCTAACACTTGCACAAGGCGAGGTCCCTCTGAGCCTCAGTTTCTTTGCCTATATAATGGGTACGGATATGCCAGCCCTCAACTTGAATATGAGGATTCAAGTTCTGGCTGCCCACCCATCCACCCAAGATGGGTGAAGAGGACTTGGATTACAACAGGCTCTGGAAGGGATGACCTTTAAGGTCTTGCTGGTCTCAGGGATGAACTATAAATAGTTCCCAGACTCTGGCAGGCCCTGTAACAGGGATGACCAAAGCTGCCAGATTCCCTGCTCACCCAGCCATCCCACACCTGGGTCCCCTCCTTTCCCGCAGATGATCCCTTTACACTCTCCAGTTGTTGGTAATTATTTTTTTAAGAGACAGTGTCTTGCTCTGTCACCCAGATTAGATTACAATGGCATAATCATAGTTTAGGACAGTCTCGAACTCCTGGGCTCAAGCAATCCTCCCACCCAGCCTCCTGAGTAGCTGGGACTACAGGTGCATAACACTATAGCCAGCTAATTTTATTACTATTTTATTTTATTTTATTTTATTGAGACAGTCTCACTCTGTCACCCAGGCTGAAATGCAGTGGTGCTGTCTTGGCTCACTGCAACCTCCGCCTCCCGGGTATTAGCAATTCTCCTGCCTCGGCCTCCCCAGTAGCTGGGATTACAGGTGAATGCCACAACACCTGGCTAATTTTTGTATTTTTAGTGAGACACGGTTTCACTGTGTTGGCCAGGCTGGTCTCAAACTCCTGACCTCAGGTGATCCACCCACCTCGGCATCTCAAAGTGCTGGGATTACAGGCATGAGCCACCATACCAGGCCTCCCAGCTAATTTTTTAAAAAATTAAAAATTAGTACTGTGCATCTGTGTGCACCTGGGAGCATTTATCTGAAGGGTGGCTCCTGGAATGGGTACTATTAGATCAAAAGGTTTGCATGCTTTTGGGATCTTGCATAGGTTGTAACCCATGATCACCTGAGGTCAGGAGTTCGAGACCAGCCTGGCCAACATTGTGAAACCCCATCTGTACTAAAAATACAAAAAATTAGCCAGACGTGGTGGCATATGCCTTTAGTCCCAGCTACTAGGGGGGCTGAGGCAGGAGAACTGCTTGAACCCAGGAGGTGGAGGTTACAGTGAGCCGAGATTGTGCCATTGCACTCCAACCTGGGCGACGGAACGAGATTCCATCTCAAAGAAAAAAAACATAGGGAAGGCACTTAGCATAGTAGGCGCTCATGGTGTTGAGCGCAGTGTGGGTGCTCAATAAGCAGCCAACGCCACCATCCTGATTATCATCACTATTATCTCCTCCACCACCAGCAGCAGCCAGGGTCATACAGCTCATCAGGGCCAGAACTGCCTCCAGAGGCCCACAAGGCATTTTAATCAAGGTCCGGGGAACAGGCCAGGGCTAGATTAAGCCAAGTTTTGTCTGTGGGGAGTCACATTGTCCAAAGCTATGTGTGTGCGCAGCCAAGTAAACGTTTCCTTGAGAACAATGGTGAGAACAACAGGTCTTATAGCCATGGGAGATCTGAACAGGAGCTCCATTTATGCCTCTCTTCCTGGGATGGGGGTCCCCCCAGCATCTCTGGGGCACAGCATGACTCAGCTAAATTGAACAGGGTGGCCCCAAATTAGCTACATCTATGAATGACATCCTGCTTTTGACAGTGGTGATACATCAAGCCAGATCAAAGGCAGGACATCTGGCAGTGGCCATCTCCTGGGAAGAGCTGGTAAGGGGCTGGCCTCAGAATTCTGAGGACTCAGAACAGAAAAGCTCAAGAGTCAGTCAAGCTCAGCATTATTCTCAAGTCCAATCTTAAACATTTAGGAAAGTCAGCTGCAATTGAAAAGGTGAAAGGTAAATAGAAAGGGTCCAAGATATACCCCACTGATCAGTCTCCAAACACTCACCAAGATCTAATGTGTGGTGGGTTCAGTGCCACACCTGCGGACTCAGAGACAAGCTACATGTGGTTCCTGCCCTCAAACAGCTTCCAGTTTACTAAAGAAAACAATAACAGGGTCAGGCGCCGTGGCTCATGCCTGTAACCCCAGCACTTTGAGAGGATTGCTGGAGTCCAGGAGTTCAAGACCACCCTGGGCAACACAGGGAGACCCTGTTTCTAAGATGAAGTCTTGCTCTGTCGCCAGGCTGGAGTGCAGTGGCATGATCTTGGCTCACTGCAACCTCTGCGTCCTGGGTTCAAGTGATTCTTCTGCCTCACCCTCCTGAGTAGCTGGGACTACAGGCGCATGCCACCACACCTGGCTAATTTTTGTACTTTTAGTAAAGACAGGGTTTTACCATATTGGCCAGGCTGGTCTCGAACTTCTGACCTTGTGATTGCCTGCCTTGGCCTCCCAAAGTGCTAGGATTATAGGCATGATCCACTTCACCCAGCCTAATTTTCTTTTTTAATTAGGCACGTGTAGTACCACATAGCTGTGGTCCTGGCAACTTGAGAGGCTGAGAGAGGAGGCCCACTTGAGCCGAGGAGTTGAGGCTGCAGTGAGCTGCGATCATGCCACTGTGCTCCAGGCTGGGCAACAGAGTGAGATCCTAAATAAATAAAAAGCCTGATTTCTCTGAGGGGTATGCCTTCCTTACTTTATATAAAGCACTATTATTCACTTTATTAATTTTTTTCCTTTTTTTTTTATTTTTGCTTTCTTAGTAGTTCTAAAGGAATAATTTTTTTTTTTTTAGACGGAGTTTCACTCTTGTTACCCAGGCTGGAGTGCAATGGCACGATCTCGGCTCACCGCAACCTCCGCCTCCTGGGTTCAGGCAATTCTCCTACCTCAGCCTCCTGAGTAGCTGGGATTACAGGCATGCACCACCGTGCCCAGCTAAGTTTTTGTATTTTTAGTAGAGATGGGGTTTCACCATGTTGACCAGGATGGTCTCGATCTGTTGACCTCGTGATCCACCCACCTCGGCCTCCCAAAGTGCTGGGATTACAGGCGTGAGCCACCGCGCCCATCCAGGAATAACTTTTTTTTTAAGACAGTCTCGCTCTGTCACCCAGGCTGGAGTGCAGTGGTGCGATCTTGGCTCACTGCAACCTCCACCTCCTGGGTTCAAGTGATTCTCCTATCTCCGCCTCCTGAGTAGCTGGGATTACAGGCACCCACCACCATTCCTGGCTAATATTTGTATTTTTGGTGGATATGCGGTTTCACCACATTGGCCAGGCTGGTCAAACTACTGACCTCAGGTGATCCACCCGCCTCGGCCTCCCAAAGGGCTGGGATTACAGGCATGAGCCACCGTGTCCAGCCTTAGTATTATTTTCGGTTTTGTTTTTTGTTTTGGGGTTCTCCTTTTTTTAGACGGAGTTTTGCTCTTGTCACCCCAAGCTGGAATGCAGGGGTGCAATCTCAGCTCACTTCAACCTCTACCTCCCAGGTTCAAGTGACTCTCCTACCTCAGCCTCCCAAGTAGCTGGGGTTACAGGTGTATGCCACCACGCTAGGCTAATTTTTGCATTATTAGTAGAGATGGAGTTTCACCATGTTGCCCAGGCTAGTCTTGAACTCCTGACCTTAGGTGATCTACCCGCCTCAGCCTCCCAAAGTGCTGGGATTACAGGCGTGAGCCACCACACCCAGCCAGTATTACTTTCAATTCATGACAGGCTCATGGTTGTCACAGTCTTGCCAGCCACACGAATGGGAGCAGGGAAGGGCGTTTTCCTTGTGGCTGTCCCTCCCTCTTCTCCCAGGCCTGGTCTCCAAGGTCCTAGGCTGGCCCTGGCTTGAGGTATGAACACACAATTGGCCTCTCTAAGCAGCAGACAGAGGCATGTTGGCTGCCAGCTTGGATCCAGACTGTGGTCACAAACACAGCCCTCTGGCTGAGAACAGGATCAGGATGTTTCTGCAAAGCCCTGACCTAGCAGAAGAAATGTTCCAGGAGGTGGGCTGGGGTTGCTGAGGCTCAGTTGAGCCCCTAACTTAGGCCAGGGAAATAAGGCTCTAGCTGACACCTGGAGTTTGTTGGTAATACTTGTTTTCTCAGGACATTCTCAGGGGATTCACTACCCACTGAGCTGGAAAAATATCCAGCTGCCTTGCCAAGTTCACATCCAAAGACAGGCCATCCTTCCACGGCCCCTTGGAGGCGGCCTCAGTAATGGGATGTGAGTAGGGAAGTGCCAAACAATGTGGCCAGTGATTGGGCTCCAGGGGAAACCCAGGTCCAGTGAGGATCCCAGGAACCCTGGCTCCAGACTGGGCAACTGCCGGGCCCGGACCTTCTTCATTAACTCCCCAAAGTCTCAAGGACCAGCCACGATCCAGCATCCTTCTACCCTCCAGATTTCTTCGATCACTCTTGCCATTCAGAGATTCCTGACTCCAGTGCCTTCCACCACTCCTCCTCCCCTCTTTGTGCTATCTTGGGTGGAATGACCTCCTTCCATGAGAACTTGGGCCAGGAGAGCAGGTCGAAAAAGACTTCAACTAAGGAAAAGTGGGGAAAAACATGAAGGCCACACCTTTCTTCCTCTCACCCCAGCCATAAGCAGGGTTTACCAAGGAATGATCTTGTCCTATGAAATGTCTCAGAGGATATAAGAGTAGGGGCCCCTCAGTCCTGGGATGATGCACATGTTACTTCTCTACTGTATCTAGAGCGTTGCTAATCAATTCCAGCTCCTTTCTGCTGAGCCCAAACAAAGCTTCCCAGTTCTTCCAAATATGGAACTCCCAGAGCTACAGTGGAGCTGACACTTACACTCTTTTCTTTTTCTTTTTCTTTTTTTTTTTTGCTACAGAGATGATGTCACTGCGTTGCCCAAGCTGGTCTCAAACTCCTGGGCTCAAGTGATCTGCCTACCTCAGCCTCCCAAAGTGCTGGGATTATAGGTGTAAGACACCATGCCTGGCTGAAGCTGTCACTCAAAATGAAAGCTATTGATCATATCTGATCTAGCCTAACCCCAATAGGAAAACTGAGGACCCTAGAAGGTAAGGGTCTTACCCAAGGCTAAACAGACATTTATCACAGAGCAGACAGGATTTCAAGCATGGGCTTTTTTTTTTTTTTTAATTGAGACAGAGTCTTGCTCTTGTCACCCAGGCTGGAGTGCAGTGGTGCAGTCTTGGCTCACCGTCACCTCCACCTCCTGGGTTCAAGCAATTCACCTGCCTCAACCTCCCAAGTAGCTGGGATTACAGGCACCCGTCACCACGCCCAACTAATTTTTGTATTTTTTAGTAAAGACAGGGTTTTACCATGTTGGCCAGGCTGGTCTTGAATTCCCAGCCTCAGGTATTCCCCCTGCCTCAGCCTCCCAAAGTGCTGGGATTACAGGCATGAGCCGCCACACCCAGCAGACTAAACTTTCAAACAACAGAAACTAAAACAGCTTTCAAATCAACTAAAATATGACATTTCAATGAATGTCAGTGGTTTCAAACCGCATTGCTGGCTGTAAGTATCAAAATAATGAGGCATGTGGGGGAAAGTCTCTTATATTCATATCATTTATGTGGGATTCTATTATTTAACTTTGCCATTAAAATATAATTGATATACTTCAGCTTTTAGGGACCAACACTCTGGAGTCAGCCTTTTTTAAGTACCAAAAAAATGCATCTAGACTGGGCACTGTGGCCTGTAATCCCAGCACTTTGGGAGACTTAGGTGGGAGGATCCCTTGAGCCCAGGAGTTGGAGGCCAGCCTGGGCAAAATGGTGAAACCCTGTCTCTACAAAAAAGTACAAAAATTGCCCAGGCGTGATGGCTCACACCTGTAATCCCAGCACTTTGTGAGGCTGAGGCAGGTGGATCACGAGGTTAGGAGTTCGAGATCAGCCTGGCCAATATGGTGAAACCCCTTCTCTGCTAAAAATACAAAAAATGAAAATAAAATAAGCCAGGCATGGTGGCGCATGCCTGTAATCCCAGCTACTTGGGAGGCTGAGGCAGAAGAATTGCTTGAACCCAGGAGGCAGAGGTGGCAGTATGCCGAGATCACACCACTGCACTTCAGCCTGGGCAACAGAGCAAGACTCCATCTCAAAAAAAAAGCAAAACTTAGCCCGGCATGGTGGTGTGCATCTGTAGTCCCAGCTACTCAGGAGGCTGAGGTGGAAGGATTGTTTGAGCCCCGTGGGGTGGAGGGTGCAGTGAGCCCGTGGGGTGAGCCAAGATCGTACTAATACACTCCCACTACACTCCAGCCTGGGTGACACAGCAAGACCCTGTCTCAAAAAGAAAAAGAGAAAAAAAAAATGCATCCATGGCATTTAAATAGATATATCTAAAATATAAAATAAAACAAAAATGAATGGGAATTGAGGTCTGGGGCCACAAGAAAGTCAAAGATCAACCAGGGACCAAGAGCCTGTTTGCTTCTTTGGCCTCTTGAAGACTCCTTTAGGGAAACCAGGGCAACCCAGCAGGATTTGGGCCTGGGACTCAACTCAGCAGCTTCTCTAGCCACGTTATTCTCCATCAGCCCCCGCCACCTCCCTGTGCCTGTTCTGGGCCATAAGCCAGAGACACATTCCTCAGGCCCCCACGGGCTTCCAGAGCTGACAGAGGGGAGTTTGAAGAAAGGGCTGAACAAAGCAGAAACCTCTTAAGAGCCATGGCACAACACGGTCATGAGACAACCTCAGCAGGAGGCCTATAACAACTGATGGGGAAACTGAGGCCCACAGAGGCAAGGGTCCCATCCAAGACCACACTGTGAGGGAACAGCAGAGAAAGCCCTCCCACCAAGGTTTCCCACCAAAACTCCTCTCTGATCTTCGCTGAAAGGATTTGATGTCCTGCTATATAAAAGCCAACGCTTCCAGGTACAGTGGCTCAAGCCTATAATCCCAGTACTTTGGGAGGCCGAGGTGGGTGGATCATCTGAGGTTGGGAGTTCGAGACCAGCCTGACCAACATGGGAAAACTTGTCTCTACTAAAAATACAAAATTAGCTGGGTGTGGTGGCACATGCCTGTAATCCCAGCTACTCAGGAGGCTGAGGCAGAAAAATCACCTGAACCTGGAAGGCAGAGGTTGCGGTGAGCTGAGATCATGCCATTGGACTCCAGCCTGGACAACAAGAGTAAATCTCAGTCTCAAATAAATAAATAAATAAATAATAAAATAAATAATTTTAAAAATTAAATTTTTTTTTAAAAACCAAGGTTTCCAGCCTCAGGGGCTCATGCCTGTAATCCCAGCACTTTGGGAGGCCAAGGCGGGTATATCACCTGAGGTCAGGAGTTCGAGACCAGCTGGCCAACGTGACAAAACCCCATCTCTACAAAAATATAAAAATTAGCTGGGCATGGTGACACACACCTGTAGTCCAAGCTACTTGGGAGGCTGAGGCAGGGGGGATTGCTTGAACCCAGGAGGCAGAGGTTGCAATGAACCAAGGTCATGCCACTGTACTCTAGCCTGGACAAAACAGCAAGATTCTGTCTCAAAAAACTTAAAGTAAAATAAAAGCCAAGGTTTCTCCCAAAGGAGGATGGGTCTCAGGGTTTTAGGGCCCCAGGACCTAAAAAAACCTGGAGTCATGAGCTCTCCACGCCCCACAGAAAAGAATCTGAGCTGCCCCTTCCCCAGTCCACACTCAGGGGCTCCTCTCTCCCTGTGTCACTCGGGGGCTGGCACACTCTGCCATGTACCTTTTTGCCCTCGTTGCAACAACCCAGAAAGGCAGGAGCTACATCCCCATTTCAGATAAGAAAACTAAGGCTCAGGGAAATGAAGTGACTTGTCCAGGACCACAGAGCTAATGATTGGAAGACAGAAAATGCAAACCAGGTCTGTTTGGCTCTCTGCCAGCTCTCCCTCCACCATTCCATGCTGTCTTCAGGCAGGTCCCCACCTTCTGTTTCTGTTTTCAATCTTGCCCACCTCCCAGCCCCCAGTGCTAGGATGGGACCTCTTGAGGGCTGGGGGAGGTAGCGAAGCAGTGGAACACCTCCCTCCGGCCCCTCTGGGCCCTGGAACATCAGTGCTTACCCTCCAGCACCACCTCCTTGCCTGTCTTCTTGAGGGCCTGCACTGCTTCATCATGGGTAGCAGAGGACAAGTCTTCCCCATTCACGGACAGGATGGCGTCCCCCACGAAAAGCGCCCCTGTCTGGTCAGCTGCCAGTCCCTTGAAGATCTTGGAAATGAGAATAGGCATCTTGTTCTCCCGGCCACCTGCACAGGCACAGAAGGAGGACAAGACTGAGGCAGACACTCCCACACCCGGGAGTCACAGCAAGGCAAAATTATTTCTGAAGGCTTCCCTTGGTGCCCAGCCCAGTGCTGGAAAAGGGAATGGGAGAATAAAGGGAATCTGAGAAAAGTCTTGGAAGTTTGGGACACTAATAATACTAATAATAAATCATTTTCTTTTTTTTTCTTTTTTTTTTTTTGGAGACAGAGTTTGGCTCTTGTTGCCCAGGCTGGAGTACAATGGTGCGATCTCAGCTCATGGCAACCTACATCTCCCTGGCTCAAGCGATTTTCCTGCCTTAGCCTCCCAAGCAGCTGGGATTATAGGCATGTGCTACCACGCCCGGTTAGTTTTGTATTTTTAGTAGAGATGGGGTTTCTCAAACTGACCTGGCAGTTCGAGACATGGTCAGGCTGGTCTCGAACTGCCAACCTCAAGTGATCTGCCCACCTCAGCTTCCCAAAGTGCTGGGATTATAGGCATGAGCCACCACGCCCGGCCAATAAAACATTTTCCATCAGGTGTGGTGGCTCATACCTGTAATCCCAGCACTTCGGGAGGCCAAGGTAGGCAGATTGCCTGAGCTTAGGGGTTCAAGATCAGCCTGGGAAACATGGCAAAACACTGTCTCTACTAAAAATACAAAAATTAGCAAGGCATGGTGGCATGTACCTGTGGTCCCAGCTACTAGGGAGGCTGAGGTAGGAGGATTGCTTAAGCCCGGGAGTTTGAGGCTGCAGTGATCTGAGATTGTGCCACTGCACTCCAGTTTGGGTGGCAGAGGGAGACCCTGCCTCAATTAATTAATTAATTAATCATTTTCAAAATTCATAATGCTATAGTTTGATCCCTGGATCTTTTGATTAAATGCTTTGGGTGTTTAACAGTGTTTGTGTAACTTACAAAGTGCTTCAGAGAACACCACAGAGAACACCACAAAGATATTCCTCAAGAAGAACAACCCCAAGGCACATAATCGTTAGATTCACTAGGGTTGAAACGAAGGAGAGGGAACGATCCAAGATGGCCGATCGCTAACATCTCGGGATTGCAGCTCGCAGTTA
>CM052652.1:124692205-124721820 GCA_028533165.1 Leontopithecus rosalia | reverse complement strand
ACATTCTCCACTTTCAATACACAAAATATTGATCAGCCATTATTAATAACCATTCTTAGAATTAAGCAATATTCCTGTTCTCTCTCCCTCTTTTTCTTCCTCTTTCTTCCTCTCCTTCTCTCCTAAAAAAAAGAAAAGAAAAAAAAAGTGCTTCAATGACTGACTTTTTCTTAAATGTTTTTGATTTTTCTCATGTAACCCATAAATATATACAAAAATTAAAATAGCCAGACAAGGTGGCTCACGCCTGTAATCCCAGCACATTGGGAGGCTGAGGCAGGTCAATTACCTGAGGACAGGAGTTCAAGACCAGCCTGCCCAACATAGTGAAACGCTGTCTCTACTAAAAATTAGTTGTGCATGGTGACAGATGCCTGTAATCCCAGCTACTCAGGAGGCTGAGGCAGGAGAATTGCTTGAACCTGGGAAGTGGAGGTTGCAGTGAGCTGAGATTGCACTATTGCACTACAGACTGGGCAACAAGAGCAAAACTCCATCTCAAAAATAAAAAATAATAAAATAAAATAAATATGGCCGGGCACGGTGGCTCACACCTGTAATCCCAGCACTTTGGAAGGCTGAGACTGGCAGATCACCTGAGGTCAGGAGTTCAAGACCACCCTGGCCAACATGGCAAAACCCTATCTCTACTAAAAGTAAAAAAATCAGCTAGGCGTGGTGGCACATGTGTGTAATCCCAGCTACTCAAGAGGCTGAGGCAGGAGAATCGCTTGAATGTGGGAGTCGGAGGTTGCGGTGAGCCAAGATCATACCATTGCACTCCAGCCTGGACAACAAGAGTGAAACTCCATCTCAAAACAATAAATAAATAAAAACAAAAAATTTGCTGGGCATGGGGGCACATGCCTGTAGTTCCAGCTACTCGGGAGACTGAGGCAGCAGAATCCTTTTAACCCAGGAGGTGGAGTTTGCAGTGAGCCAAGATCACACCACTGCACTCCAGGCTGGGCAACAAAGCAACACTCCTTCTCAAAATAAAATAAAAATACAAACATTAGCCAGGCATGATGGTGTATGCCTGTAATCCCAGCTATGTGGGAGGCTAAGGCACGAGAACTGCTTGAACTCAGGAGGTAGAGGCTGCAGTGAGCCGAGATTGCGTTACTGCACTCCAGCCTGGGCGACAGAGTGAGACTCCATCTGAAAAAAAAAGAAAGAAAAAGAAAATTCCAAAAAAATTTTGGATTTGAAGCAGCAATGTGGGGGCCTGGTACAGTGGTTCATGCCTGTAATCCCAGAACTTTGGGAGGCTGAGGTAGGCAGATCACTTGAGGTCAGGAGTTTGAGACCAGCCTGGCCAACATGGTGAATCCCTGTCCCTATTAAAAATACAAAAATTAACCAGGTGTGATGGCACACTCCTGTTATCCCAGCTACTCAGGAGGCTGAGACATGAGAACCTCTAGAACCCAGGCGGTGGAGGTTGCAGTGGGCCGAGATCATGCCACTGTACTCCAGCCTAGGCAACAGAGCAAAACTGTCTCATAAAAAAAAGCAGCAATGTGGGAATCCACTGATACCCCTCAAACTGGAATCAAGATAGCAGTCAGCTATTCCTATGGCCTCAAAAGACTGCTTTAGCAATCATAATGTTTTACAACCCAAGGTCCAGGCTGGAAACCAAAGCCTTAAAGTCTAGAGATTCTAAAAGCCTGTCTGAATTACATATCGGATACAAAAGAAGCTAATACATTTTACTAAACTGTTTTATTACTTAACTGTGAAATGCCCTTTTAAAACAAGAAATAGTAATAACAGTTCACCTTCACCTTAGTTGCATGTATCAAATGCCAAGCACTGTGCTGAATGCGTTCAATGTTTCATTTCGTCTTTACAATACCCCATCTCATAGGCATGCTCAGTTTCCGATTAGGAAAACTGAAGTGTGGAGGGAAGCCCCTTGTCCAAGGTCACTCAGCTGGTAAGTAGCAAAGCCCGTATTTGCACCTAGGCCTCCAGGCTCCAGAACCAACACTATTCACCCTACGATAGATGGCACGTCAGGCCCTCAAATATCACACTCCTGGCTCATTCCCAGAATACTGAAGATGAGGAATTAGTGGCCCAGAGTGGGAGGTCATTGTTCCAAGGTCACACAAGCTGGTGGCAGAGCTGGGACTGGAACACCTCTCTTGACCCCCATACAGGCCCAACACTTTGCTTATCTGCACAGAGCTTGATGTCTAGGAGGGAAAGGGGTTTCTATTTATATCTGCCCTCCTGCATCTGAAACTAGGGGTTTCAGTTCAGTTTGAAGCTATGATCACTCATGATTGCTCATGGCTGCCTCAGACTAAGCTAGACTCTAGAGGAGGGGTTACCATGACAACAGGAGCCCAGTCTCCATCCACAAGGATTTGGATCCAATGATAGTACCTGAAGTCTCCCTCCACCTAGAAGTATGCAGCTGGGGGGTAACTTTGTGTGACTTAGAAAGTCTGCTCCTCTCTGAGTCTCAGTGTGTCCATCTGTAGAATGGAACTCTATATGAATAAATTCAGGCCGGGCGCAGTGGCTCACGCCTGTAATCCCAGCACTTTGGGAGGCAGAGGCAGGCGGATCATGAGGTCAGGAGTTCGAGACCAGCCTGGCCAATATAGTGAAACCCCCCTCTCTACTAAAAAAAAAAATACAAAAAAATTAGCCAGGTATGGTGGTGGGGACCTGTAATCCCAGCTACTTGGGAGGCTGAGGCAGGAGAATTGCTTGAACCGAGGAGGCAGAGGTTGCAGTGAGCCAAGATTATGGCATTGCACTCCAGCCCAGGTGACAGTGTGAGACTCCATCTCAAAAATAATAAATAAACAACCTGCTCTGACACACTGAGTATATAATTTTTGGATTGGTCTGTTGTCCCATCCCATGCTGGAGACTGGGGGTAAGACTGGTGCCCATATGCTCGTTTTCCCATTTCCCCTTTTTAGGTCCTCTTGGCTGCCTGGGGATCTGCCATTCTGCAGGAAAGAATCAACTTCCCTGAGCACTCTCTGGGGGACAGTAGCTGATAATTAAGGTTCAAATCCCAGGGCTGACACCCGCTGTGTAATCGTGGAAAATCATTTTACTTTTCTGAGTCTCAATTTCTTCACCTGTGATATGGGGATTATACTCCCTATCTTTCACCACTTGTTGCCAGGATGAAATGGATGATGAAACTAGTGTCCTGGGCACAACATGTGGCACACAGTGGTGGCATTCACCACCATCCTCACTGCCTCAGCCAAGCCAAAGGGTCTGGAGGCACTAGTGAACAGAATCAGTACCGGGGAGACCTGGGTAGGGACAGTACATATTCAAGGTGCAGAAAAAGGGTAGGGACAGTACATATTCAAGGTGCAGAAAAAGGCTGACACCCTTTCCCAAAGCACCCTGCTGGAGGCTGGAACCCTGAGAAACAGATGGGCAGGAATGGTGAGCCCAGCAGCTGGGGGTGTGCAAGGATTTTAAGCACTATGTTTAGTTGCTTTGGGAGTATCTCCCGGACTCCAATTTTCCTCTCCGATAACAGCAGTAATTAACTAGGCACCTACAATGTGCTGGTGTGGTGAGCGCTGCTCTCAGAAGTCACAACTCTATCATCCTCTTATACAGTTGAGGAAACTAAGATTCAGAGATGGGATGGGATTTGTGCAAGCTCATACAGCTGGTTCTGGACTCAAACGCAGTCTGGTTGCATTCTACCTGCACCCTACTAGCGGTCAGTCCTGGGGGCTGAAAGCTCTCTCTATCCTGTGCAAGGTGACTCAGATCAGGAGACTCAAATCCAGCTGTCGGGGCTCCCCATAGTCTTCCTGGGTCCTTAGATTCCTAAGGCCTTGCTGGCCTTCTCTCTGTGACCCCAGCCTGTGCCTGCACCCAGGCCTCCTATCCATCCCTGTGCTTCCCAGACTCCAGGCCTCCGCCCTGCACCCAACTTGGTTGCTTCTCAGGGACTCCCTTCTCCCTGCTCCACCGGTGTCCCAGCCTCAACTCCCTTTCTCCACTCTCTGCTTTCTGGGGGACCCCTCTTGTCCTTGATGTTCATGCTGGTTGCCCCTCAGACCCCCACGCCTCCACACACAACTCCCCACCCACGTGTCCTTGGTGCTCCCACAATATCCTCCACACCAGTGGCTTCCGTGCCCCCTAAGGTCACCAACTACAGAAACCCCCTCCGACCTTGGTGCGCCCAGTTGCCTTCTGTTACCTGTTTCCTCAGACCCCCCCCTTACCCCGAGACAGAAGGCCTCCAGCTCCATGTCCTGGGCGCACTGCCAGCCCCCTGTGCCCTCAGCGGCCCCCAGACACCGCGACCCCGCACCCTTGGTGTCTCGCGCCCACCTTTGATGCTGATGCCCAGCCCACCGGCGTCGGCCTTGCGCACCGTCACGCGGCGCCGCTGGAGCAGAAGCGCCTCAGGCAGCTGCGGGGGCCCGGCGCCTGGCTCCGCGGCGCCGTTTAGCTGCGCGGGCTCCGGCTCCCGCGGAGCGCCGGGATCGGGGCCAGGGTCGCCGTCGGCGGAGCTCACGGTCAGCACGTCCTCCGCCAGACTCAGCAGCACTCGCTGCCACCGCTCGCCGCCGGCCCCCGAGCCCGCCCCGGCGCGCAGCTCCAGCAGCCCGGTACGCGGGGCGCGCCTGCCGGACGCCATCTTCGCCTCCGAGACCCCGGACCTACGTGCTTGCCCTGTCCCGCCGTGCCCTGCCCGTTCCTACCAAGCACCCCGGGCAGAGGGCAGCGGGGGCCCAGCTGGGCCAGCCGTCACCCTACCCGGGCCGCTGGGGGAGGAGCTCTGGGGGCGGGGCTACCAGGGGTGTGGCCAGCGCTTAGGGCGGGGCTCGGGCAGAGGCAGGAGGCCGGGGCGGGGCCCTGGAGCCGAGAGCCTCCGAGTGGAACTACCTAGGAAGCGGCTTAGCAGGAGCGGGGCGGGGCCGCGAAGTAAGGCGAGAAGCCTGGGAGGCGTGGTGCTGGGCGGAGAGTCAGGAGGCGGGGCTTCGCTTCGGGGGAGGAACCCAGTGATCCAGCGCAGGGGTCTCTGCGCTAGGAATGTTCGTCGAGGGCCAGGACTGTAGCTCGCGGACTTGGGAGCGCTTGAAAAAGAGACAGAACCACGTATCCTGGTGCGAAGCATTGGGCGTCGTGCTGCGTATGGCGGAGCCCTGGACTCCAGGGCTTGAGTTTAAGAGGTAGACATCGGCCGGGCGCGGTGGCTCACGCCTGTAATCCCAACAGTTTGGGAAGCCTAGTTGACAGCCCAGAAGCTCGAGACTGCAGTGAACCGCGATCATGCCACTGCACTCCAGCCTGGGTGACAGAGCGAAACCCTGTGTCAAAAACAAACAACAAAAAAGGTAGACACTGAGCCGCGAGAGACTACAGGCAGAGTTGTTAGTTGGAGAGCTGAGGAAGAAGCTGGTTTCCCATCGAGGTAATCGAGGCTTTGGTCTGTGGGGGTGGCTTTATAGTGGGCGTGGCTTCCAGATGTGCCGGCTCCGCTTAGGGCTTAGGCAGGATCCCCACTTCAAAACTGGAGGGAAATTTAAGAGATTAATCCCTGACTCTGTTAACAGTCGAGGATAGAAAAACCTGAAGTCCCACACTTTGAGGCCTGGCAGAAAAATCTAGAACTCCTAGTGTGTGGGAAGAGGGCTGCAAGGTGGGGCTCTGGGTCTGGGCGTCTGGAGACCTGGTTTCTAATCCTTGCTCTGTTAGCTCCAAGTCGACCTTGGTCCCTTCACATCACTGCTCTAGGCCCCAATTTCCCCATCCATAAAATGTGGCTCATAATAATACCTACTTCACAGGGCTGGTGTGAGGATTAAATCAATGTGAAAACACGTGGTAAACTGTGAATCCCTATGCTATAGAAATAATCACTTTGGGCGAGCAAAGTGGCTCAACCCTGTAATCCCAGAACTTTGGGAGGCCGAAGCAGGCAGATCACCTGAGGTCGGGTGTAGGGTCCAGCCCTACTAGGGTCCTGGGGTGTCCCCTATCACTGTGCTGGATCACTGTGCTGGATCCCAGAAATAAGGAGGCAGGACACCAAAGGACTGGATAAAGACAGCTGGGTTCTGGGGGCCAACACCACTTTCAAGCGGAGACAGGCGACGCCCTGAGCGTCCAGGCATATCTATATTTATTAGGTATAGGTTAGGGGGAAGGATAGTGAGTGAGGTCATCTTAAAGATAGTGATAGGGTCAAGACAATCACGCGTACAATAAGCAAAGAGTCCACCCCCATAAGGTAACCGAGACAGGAGGTGGTCAATGTGCAACAAGGGGTCCACCCCTAAGGGGGTGGACAGTGCGCAGTAAGGGGGGTGCAGTGTGCAGCATCTCTTATCTAGGGGCAGGCCACTTCTAAGAATTCCTATAGGAGGATGCTCTGAGTCAGCATAATAGCAACAGAGCTGACAGAGTATACAGCCACCTGCAGGCTGCTACTAACGATTTCTATAGGAGGTTGCTTTGAGTCAGCACAATAGCGAGAGAGCTGACAGGGTGTAAGGCCACCTAGGCTCTATTGTACCAGAGGTGTTTTAAGCCCTCAGAGTATGCAGGATTGCCAGCTTTAGGCCAGCTTTCCAAAAGAACTGGACGCAGGATACTACAACTCCCTTTCAGGAGTGACTCTTGCTCCAAGCCTGCCATGCAGCGGGTATCTTTACGATACTGAACGCTGCCTGCCATGTAGTGCATACCCTTTCAGGCAGGGGCACTACCACCTGGGTCATTGATTCTTATCCTGGTGTGGCTGTTTTTGGATATGTTGGGCAATAAATAGAACCACACCAGTGTTTAGACTCCCTGAACTTTTGGGTAAAAGCCATAAGATACAATCAAAAAAAAAAAAAAGAAAAAGAAAAAACTCAGGGCCAGGCACAGTGGCTCACGCCTGTAATCCCAACACTTTGGGAGGCCTAGGTGGGTGGATTACTTGAGGTCAGGAGTTCCAGGCCAGCATGGCCAATGTAGCGAAACCCTGTCTCTACTAAAAATACCAAAAAATTAGCCAGGCATGATGGCAGGCACCTGTAATCCCAGCTACTCATGAAGCTGAGGCAGGAGAATTGCTTGAACCTGGGAGGTGGAGGTTGCAGTGAGCAGAGTTCACACCACTGCACTCTAGCCTAGGCAGTAGGTCAAGACTCTGTCAAAAAAAAAAGGAATTTTACTTGTTGTTTTTTGAGATGGAGTCTCACTGTATCACCCAGGCTGGAATGCAGTGCCTTGATCTTGGTTCACTGCAACCTCCGCCTCCCAGGTTCAAGCTATTCTCCTGCCTCAGCCTCTCGAGTAGCTGGGACTACAGGTGCGCACCACCACGACTGGCTAATTTTTGTATTTTTATTAGAGGCAGGGTTTCACCATGTTGGCCAGGATGGTCTCCATCTCTTGACCTCGTGATCTGCCTGCCTCGGCCTCCCAAAGTGCTGGGATTACAGGAAAGAGCCACCATGCCCAGCTGGGATTGTTTTAAGTTAAAGTGATAGGTGTCAAAACAGGGGAGACACAGGTCTTAAAAAAAGAACCCAGGGTCAGCCAGGTGTGGTGGCTCACGCCTATAATCCCAGCACTTTGGGAGGCCAAGGTGGGCAGATCATCTGAGGTCAGGAGTTCCAGACCAGCCTGGCCAACATGGTGAAACCCCATCTGTACCAAAAATACAAAAATTAGCCTGGCATGATTGCACATGCCTGTAATCCCAGCCACTGGGGAGGCTGAGGCACGAGAATCACTTGAACCCAGAAGGCAGAGGTTGCAGTGAGCCGAGATTGCACCACTGCACTCCAGCCTGGGCAACAGAGTGAGACTCCGTTTCTGTCTCAAAAAAAAGAAAAAAAAGAACCCAGGGTCATTCAGATTTATATATATATATATATATATATATATATATATATATATATATATATATACGGGATGCCGAGGAAGGAGTATCACTTGAGGCTAGGAGTTTTAGACCAGTTGGGCAACATAGCAAGACTCCATCTCTACAAAATAAAGAAACTAGCCAGGCATGGTAGTGTGTATCTGTACTCCCAGGTACTTGGGAAGCTGCAGTAGAGGACTGTTTGAGGCTGCAGTGAGCCACGATCATGCCACTGCACTCCAGCCTGAGTGACAGAGCAAGACACTGTCTCAAAAATATATTTAAAAAGTGAGGGGAAGGAAGGAGAGTGGGGGGAGGGAAGGAATATAGCATTGTATATCTGCATTGATATCTTAAAAGTATGACTGTGCTGGAAGACTGTAGGACAGCCTGAGGAATTTGTTGTAGCACTTTTGATAAATACAGCCTACTTTGCTTGTGGAAGCTTCACTCCAGTGGTAGAGAAGCGAGGGGAGGAGAGACCTGGCAGGAGGCAAGAGACCAGCAGGGAGGTGAGGCTCCTTTCCCAAGACCAAAGCCTGGAACCAGATCCTTAAAAGTCCCCCCACGTACTGGCCTGCTTAAAAAAGACTTACTGAGGCCCAGACAAACTCGCTGAGAAAGAGCCCTAAGAGAGAGTTTCTCCCCTGGGGGACAGTTTTCTGTGGATATAAGGAGAAGGAAGGAGGGAAAGAAGTGATGTATGCAAAGGGGCTAACACAGAAAGAGGATGTAGAGCCAAGGAAACAGTGATGTGTGTATGTCTGTGTGTGAGTATGAGTGTGTGCGTTTGTGATCACACTTGATAGGCAGTGCCAATCACCTGTAGCTACCCCAAGAACCCTGTAGCTGCAGGAATGCTCTATCCCTACCTACACTGTGGTCAGCCGATGCTGTGCCTCAGAAATTGGCCTCCCAGATAGATATGCAGAGGCCTGGCTCCCCGCCAACCCACAGGCAGAGATCCCAGAGGAAACCATTCACTCCCAAAGGATGAGAGGGGGAAGGGGGGAAAAAAGGAGAGAGGGGAGCTGCCCAGACTACTAAAGTCTCTGCAAACTCCGGCCGGTCGGGTGCGGTGGCTCACGCCTGTAATCTCAGCACTTTGGGAGGCTGAGGCAGGCAGATCATTTGAGGTCAGGAGTTCGAGGCCAGGCTGGCCAACATGGTGAAACCCTGTCTCTACTAAAAAATACAAAAATTAGGCTCCAAAGCGGGGAATAGGGCAAAATGGTTTCCATCTCAAACAAACAAGTATTGGACACCCAGAGTGAGTCTCCATGGAGATTATCTTTGATAACAGATTTCTTCTGGGGAATAGCTGAGTTTGTGGTTTTGTGTTTTTCAAAACTTTGCTTCAGCAAGTTGTGAAAAAAAGAAGAAGCTGTCTGCCGGGTGTGGTGGCTCACGCCTGTAATCCAAGCATTTTGAAGGCCAAGGTGGGTGGATCACCTGAGGTTGGGAGTTCAAGACCAGCCTGACCAACATGGTGAAACCCCACGTTGAAAATAAATAAATAATAAATAAAATAAAAAGAAGAAGCTATGGAAACTCATCTGATTCCAGATATGATGATGGAAGAGGGCCACCAGGAAACCCTTCCCAAAGAATGGTTGGAATCAATCATCTGTGTGGCCCGAGTCCTCCTCCAATGACTGGTGGATAAGGAAGGTAAAAGTCTGCTTTAAGAAGCAGACAACTGGACATGCGCATTCACAGCAGAAGGAAACCATGAAGAAGTGGAGTGCCGACCATGCTGAGCAGTAGATGGATGTGTGTGTCTAAACAAGGACTGCTCTGTGTCCTCAGTGATGAATGAGGTCATGCCGGGAATTCCCTCTGCAGAGAACTGGCCTGACATGTAATTCCATAAGTGCACATGTTTGTCTCATTACCTTTTTTGTATAGCTTATTGAAGTATTAATAAGTAAATATTTTTAGGTTGCAGAATGGAATACTCATCTTTATATTAAATTCATGAAAAAACTGAATCTGAAGAAAATAAAAGTCTGTGTATTTAGCACCATTAATGTCACCTTTTCAACTTCTGAAATACTGTTCCTTGTTTTTTGTTTGTATATTTGCTTGCTTTTGAGTGGAGTTTCGCTCTTGTTGCCCAAAATTGCAATGGCGCAATTTTGGCTCACTGCAACCTCCACCTCCCAGGTTCAAGTGATTCTCCTGCCTTGGCCTCCCGAGTAGCTGGGATTACAGGGATGTGCCACCATGCCTGGCTAATTCTGTATTTTTAGCAGAGACCGAGTTTCTCCATGTTGGTCAGCCTGGTCTCAAACTCCCAACCTCAGATGATCTGCCCGCCTCAGCCTCCCAAAAGTGCTGAGATTACAGAGATAACAGGAGGGAGCCACCATGCCTGGCTTTTTTTTTTTTTAATCATTTACTTGGCCAGGCACGATGGCTCATGCTTTTTTTGTTTTGTTTTGTTTTGTTTTGCTTTTTAAGATGGGGTTTCACCATGATGGCCAGGCTGGTCTTGAACTCCTGACCTCGGGTGATCCACCCACCTCGGCCTCCCAAAGCGCTAGGATTACAGGCATAAGCCACCACGCCCAGCCAGCTTTTTTTTTTGAGACAGAGTTTCGCTCTTGTTACCCAGGCTGGAGTGCAATGGCTCGATCTCCGCTCACCACAACCTCCGCCTCCTGGGTTCAGGCAATTCTCCTGCCTCAGCCTCCTGAGTAGCTGGGATTACAGACACGCGCCACCATGCCCAGCTAATTTTTTGTATTTTGAGTAGAGACGGGGTTTCACCATGTTGACCAGGTTGGTCTCAATCTCTCGACCTCGTGATCCACCCGCCTCGGCCTCCCAAAGTGCTGGGATTACAGGCTTGAGCCACCACGCCCGGCCTTTTTTTTTTTTTTTTTTTTTTTTTAAACAGAATCTCACTCTGTCACCAGGCTGGAGCACAGTGGCGGGATCTCGGCTCACTGCAACTTCCGCCTCCTGGGTTCAAGCGATTCTCCTGCCTCAGCCTCCTAAGTAGCTGGGACTACAGGCGTGTGCCACCACACCTGATAATTTTTGTATTTTTAGTAGAGACGGGGTTTCACTATGTTGGCCAGGATGATCTCCATCTCTTGACCTCATGATATGTCCACCTTGGCCTCACAAAGTGCTGGAATTATTTTGGGAGTGAGCCACTGTGCCTGGCCAAAATACTGTTCATTGTTAACTTGTTCTCATTTATAAATTACATTGTATTTATTTCTGTAGAATGCATATCATATCTGTGCTCTTTTATATCTTTTTTTTTTTTTTTTTTGAGACGGAGTTTCACTCTTGTTACCCAGGCTGGAGTGCAATGGCGCGATCTCGGCTCACCGCAACCTCCGCCTCCTGGGTTCAGGCAATTCTCCTGCCTCAGCCTCCTGAGTAGCTGGGACTACAGGCATGCGCCACCATACCCAGCTAATTTTTTGTATCTTTAGTAGAGATGGGGTTTCACCATGTTGACCAGGATGTTCTCGATCTCATGACCTCGTGATCCACCCGCCTCGGCCTCCCAAAGTGCTGGGATTACAGGCTTGAGCCACCACACCCGGCCCTTTTATCTTTAATATATTTGTCTCATGAATCTTTATATATACATATATATACAGGTGCCCACCACCAAGCCCGGCTAATATATATATATATATATATATATATATATACGTATATATATATATACGTATATATGTATATATATACACATATATATATATACGTATATATATATGTATACGTATATATACAATATATACATACATATATATACATATAATATATATACATATTATATATATGTATACATATATGTATATATATTATATGTATATATATATAATATGTATATTAGCCAGGCTTGGTGGTGGGCACCTGTAATCTCAGCTACTCAGGAGGCTGAGACAGGAGCATTCCTTGAACCCAGGAGGTAGAGGTTACAGTGAGCCTAGGTTTATTTTCCACGTGCTAGTCATGACCTCAGTCACCATCCTGCTGATCAGAGCAGAATCTGGCCAATACAGGGAGCAGTGAAGAAGCCAGCCAAAATCAGCGATGGTGGTGACCAAAGTGACCTCTGGTTGCCCTCACTGCTCATTTGCATAAAGATACTCAAACTAGGTGCCATGACAGTTTAGAAAGGTTAGGGCAAGGGGCCATGGCAATGGCCCAGAAGTTACCTTGTGTGGTTCCAGAAACTCTGCTCATTTTCTGGAAAGTTCTGAATAACTTGCCTATTAATTTACATATAATTAATGGTGGGTATAGGCTGGATGGAGTGGCTCACGCCTGTAAGCCTAGCACTTTGGGAGGCTGGGGTAGGCAGATCGCCTGAAGTCAGTAGTTCATGGCCAACATGGCGAAACCCCATCTCTACTAAAAATAGAAAAAAATTAACCAGATGTGGTGGCCACTGTGCCTGGCCCTCAGTCCTCAATCTGAACATGCATTTTGAGGAGGCAGCCTGGAGCCCCTAACACTGAGACAGCAAGATTGAAAAATGTGCGTATGGGTTCCCTCTGCCCTACCCTGACTTGTGTGGCGCAGAGTGGCCTCGTAACTGGATGAACTGCCTTGTGGAAAGGTGCATTCCTGTTACAGGGGACATCCAAGCTCAGGCTAGAGGTGAAGGTCTCAGGGATGCTATACAGAGGCTGCCTGCTAAGGGTAGGAGGGAGGAAATTGGACCTGGTGGCATTTAAAAGACTCCTCTCCTAAAAGCCAAGATTTCAGAATGCTGACATTTCTTTACTCCTTTTTTTCTTTTTTTTTTTAATCATGGCTCACTGCATCCTCTAACTCTTGGGCTTAAATGATCCTCCCACTTCAGCCTCCTAAGTAGTTGGGACTATAGACACATACCACCACATCCAGCTAATTATTATTTTTTTTTTGAGACAGAGTTTTGCTCTTGTTACCCAGGCTGGAGTACAATGGCATAACCTCGGCTCACCGCAACCTCCGCCTCCTGGGCTCAGGCAATTCTCCCGCCTCAGCATCCCGAGTAGCTGGGATTACAGACATGCACTACCATGCCCAGCTAATTTTTTGTATTTTTAGTAGAGACGGGATTTCACCTTGTTGACCAGGATGGTCTCGATCTCTTGACCTCGTGATCCACCCGCCTCGGCCTCCCAAAGTGCTGGGATTATAGGCGTGAGCCACTGCGCCCAGCATAATTGTTATTATTATTATTTGTGGAGATGGAGTCTCACTATGTTGCCCTGGCTGGTGTCAACTTTCTGTCCTCAAGCTAGCCTCCTGCCTCAGCCTCTCAAAGTGCTGGGATTATAGGCATGAGCCACCCTGTCCAGTCTCCTTTACTCTAAGTTCCACAAGCCTATGATGTAAATTCTCTAACAGTCTGAGCTTGATTCTAACTAGTATCCTAGGGTAGCCAGTAGAAGTGGTTACGGCTTTGGAATCAGAAATAACCTTTGTCATATCTGGGCACTACCATTTATTAGCTGTGTGACCTTGGCACCTTGGACAAATCACTTTCCCTCCCTGAGCCTTCGTTTCTTCTTCTGCAAAATGGAGATACTAGTGACTGCTTCACAAGACTGCAGTGAAGATTATTTTTATTTTTTTGGAGAGGGAGTTTCACTCTGTCACCCAGGCTGGAGTGCAGTGGCATAATCTAGGCTGAGGCAGGAGAATGGCTTGAACCCAGGAGGTGGAGGTTGTGGTGAGCCAAGATTGTTCCACTGTATTCCAACCTTGGCAACACAGTGAGACTCGGTCTCAAAAAAATAATTAAGTTGTTCACAAGGCAGATGGTGGTGACCTGAACTAGAAAGGTGACTTGCAGTGGGGATGGAAAGGACTAAACATAATTAAGAAGTATTAAGGAGGTAAGATTGCTAAGGCTTGCTGATGGCTTGCGTGAAGGAGATTAAGGAGAGTCAATGACATATGGAAGACATTTAAAGCATGTGACAGTCTAAGATAACCTAGGAAGACAGCATAGAGAAAGAAGAAAAATGGGCCATGTGCTGAGCCCTGGAGTAGATATGAAGCTGAAGAGGAGAGAGCAAGCGTAGACAAACCAGCTAGGGAAGCAGGACACTGACTGTAGTGGGGGGTGTACAGGCGGGTGATGAAGGGGTCTTCCACTTAAACCAGACATGAATCCTGAGCCTGTCATTCTGGCCTCGCGGCAAAAAAATCAACCTTGTGGGGTGATGGTGATGCTTCAAGCTGGGCTCTGGTAGTGCTCAGTTAGGGAGGAATAAGACGCTTCCGGAGAATAGAAGCACAAGGGCTCGCTCAGGCACAGTGGCTCACACCTGTAATCCCAGCACTTTGGGAGGCCTAGGCTGGTGGATCACCTCAAGTTAGGAGTTCGAGACCAGCCTGACCAACATGGTGGAACAGAGTCTCTACTTAACATACGAAGATTAGCTGGGCATGGTGGACACCTGTAATCCCAGCTACTCAAGAGGCTGAGGCAGGAGAATCACTTGGACCCAGGAGGTAGAGGTTGCAGTGAGCTGAGATCTTGCCTTTGCACTCCAGCGTTGGCAGCAGAGAGAAACTCCATCTCAAAAAAAATAAAGCACAGGGGATAGGAACCAGGGCAAAGGGTTTGGGTTTTTTGTTTGTGTGTTTGTTGTTGTTGTTGTTGTTTTTGACAAAGGGTCTCAGTCTGTTTTTTGTTTGTTTCTTTGTGTTTGGAGAAGGGGTCTCACTCTGTCACCCAGGCTGGAGTGCAGTGGTACTATCAGGGCTCACTACAACCTCTGACTCCCAGGCTCAAGTGATCCTCCCACCTCAGCCTCCTGTGTAGCTGGGACTACAGGTGTGCACCACTTTTTTTTCTTTTCATAGAGACAGGGTTTCACCAAGTTGCCCAGGCTGGTTTGGAACTCCTGAGTTCATTTGATCCATCTGCCTCAGCCTCCCAGAGTGCTGGGATTACAGGTGTGAGCCATCACACACTGTAGGGTTTGGGTTTTTGGCTGGAGATCATGAAAGGCTAGGAAGATGTTAACCTTGGCAGAGAAAGAATCAGAGTCATGGTCTGGGAACTTTTAGTCCCAATCCAGAATTCCATGAGGGAGGAATCAGAAGCCCAAGAGGAGGGAAAAGACGCTGTTGCTGGGCTGGAGACAGGCTGAAGATTTCACATCCAGGCGCCACCTCTGACAGATGCCAGAAGGAGGGCAGCAGAGAGTCAGGATCGCAAGGTCCTAGCACATGCCATCAATCCTGGGAGAGGGAAGGTGGGAATGGGGTGGGAAGCTGGGCTCCTTGAGGTTGTCACTTTTTGTTTGTTGGTTCGGTTTTTGTTTTTGAGGTAGAGTCTCACTCTGTCACCTAGGCTGGAGTGCAGTAGCACAGGCACAGCTCACATGCAGCCTCGAACTCCTGGACTCAAGTAATCCTCCCACCTCAGCCTCCCAGGTAGCCTGCCACCAGGCCTGGCTATTTTTCTTTAATTTTCTGTAGAGATGGAGTCTCGCTTTGTTGCCCATGCTGAGATTGTCACTTTCGAAGCACGTTTTTCCCTTCTCCATGTGAGGATTACACATCCATTTCACATATACTGGTGATGATATTAATAATGATAATTATTATCACAATTATTATACCAGTCACCATTTATTGAGCCCGTTCCATCTCTGCATCCCAGCCCTCCAGGGTCACAGACTGGGCCAATAGAAAGAGAACCAGTGTGAGCCTGGGCACAATGGCTCACTCCTGTAATGCCAGCACTTTGGGCAGCCGAGGGGGGCAGATCAACTGAGGTCAGGAGTTTAAGACCAGTCTGGCCAACATAGTGAAACCCCTTCTCTACAAAAAGTATAAAAATTAGCCAGGCATGGTGGCAAGCACCTCTAGTCCCAGTTACTCAGGAGGCTGAGGCAAGAGAATTGCTTGAACCCAGGAGGCGATTCATTTAATGTTGTATATCCATTAACAGATGTTTATGGTTATTTTCGTAATTTCAGCTTTCCAATTTTAGAGAATAAATAAAAGTGATTTGGGCACCATTATTATAGTATCACATTTAGCACCATTATTATAATACATTTATATTTCTGTATGTGCATGTCGTTTCCAGGTAGTCATGTATTTGATGTGATTTTTTGCTGTGTTCCAGCATTGCATTATTTTCGATTGAAAGGATTCCTTTAGCATTTCTTATTTAACATGTGTAGTGGTAACGTAGCCTTTGGTTATCATGGAAAGTCTATTTTTTAATCATTTTATAGGACACTGGTTATATTACTCTTGTTTAGAAGTTTTCTTTTCAGCAATTAGACTATCTCGTCTAATTTCCTTCTTGCCTCAAGTTGTCCCTTTTTTGAGACAGGGTCTTACTCTGTCACTCAGACTGGAGTGCAACGGTGTGATCATGGCTCACTACAGCCTCAACTTCCCAGGCTCAGGTGATTCTCCCACCTCAGCCTCCTGAGTAGCTGGGACTATAGGTGCGTAACATTGCACATGGCTAATCTTTTGTATTTTTTGTAAAGATGGGCTTTCACCACGTTACTCAGGCTTGTCCTGAACTCCTGGGCTCAAATGATCTGCCTGCCTCAGCCTCCCAAAGTGCTGGGATTGCAGGTTTGAACCACCACACCCAGCCTGGCCTCGAGGATTCTGTGGACAAATTCACTGGTGATCTCATAAGAGCATGCTTATAAATGACACATTGCTTTTCACTTGCTGCTTTCAAGATCCTTTTCTCCTCTGTGACTTTTGAAACTGTGCTGCTAATGTGTTTTACATCTCTTTTTGCTTATGCTGTTGATGTGTTGAGTTTCTGTATGTTTTTGTATCTCTGTTGTTACGTTGGAGAATTTTTCAGTAATTATTTTCTTTCATATCTTCAGTTTTGGAATTCATGTGTTATACTTTGTATCTTTTTATTGGTATTGTCATTTTCCTAATTTTAGTTTTCTGCTTTCCCATTTTTTTTTTTTGAGACGGAGTTTCTCTCTTGTTACCCAGGCTGGAGTGCAATGGCGCAATCTCGGCTCACCGCAACCTCCGCCTCCTGGGTTCAAGCAATTCTCCTGCCTCAGCCTCCTGAGTAGCTGGGACTACAGGCGCACACCACCATGCCCAGCTCATTTTTGTATTTTTAGTGGAGACGGGGTTTCACCATGTTGACCAGGATGGTCTCGATCTCGTGACCTCGTGATCCACCCGCCTCGACCTCCCAAAGTGCTGGAATTATAGGCGTAAGCCACCGTGCCTGGCCTCCCATTTTTATTCATTGAGCATTATTCAAATAATTTTATTTTTTCAGTTAATTTATGCATCTCCATTGTTTAGGATTGATTTCTGAACTTTTTGATTGCTTTAATTGCACCACATGACCCTAACACTTTGAACATGTCATCTTTGAGAGTCAAGCATTAACAAAAAGCCTCCTGCCACAACCTTTTTAATGTGGCTTTCTCCTGGGGTAGTCTAAAACAAATTGGCCCAGATTCTAGAAGCCTCTGAAGCCCATTCTGAGGGTGTGTCTTGTGTGGAATTGTGTGTGTGTTTTCAGTGAAAGGGTTTCTCGGGTTTCTTCATAGTGGCCTGTGGTCACCTGCTCCACCTGTTGCTGTTGGTGCTGCTGCAGCCTTCCTGCTGCTGTCACAGGGATTTCCTTTTGGGCTCAGAGACCCAACCTGTCATTCAGAGGAGAGGACCTCCATTTCTTTCAGCACTCCATGTCATGAGGGGCAGAAACCAGACTTTGCCAAAGCTTCAAAAAGACAAAAGTAAAAACACTTGTGTTAGTATTTTCTTTCTCTTTTGAAAGAGAAACCAGGAGTTGAGGGTTTACTCTTTTCTTTTTTTGAGACAGAGTTTCACTCGTTACCAGGCTGGAGTGCAATGGTGCGATCGCGGCTCACGGCAACCTCCACCTCCTGGGTTCAAGCAATTCTCCTGCCTCAGCCTCCTGAGTAGCTGGGATTACAGGCGTGCACCACCATGCCCAGCTAATTTTTTGTATTTTGAGAAGAGACGGGGTTTCACCATGTTGACCAGGATAGTCTCGATCTCTTGACCTCGTGATCCACCCACCTCGGCCTCCCAAAGTGCTGGGAGAGGGTTTACTCTTAAAGGCATTCTGCTGTACTGCAGAGGAGCAGGGGCTGTGGGGGGCTAAATGTAATTAACCCTTTTTTCTTCTTCTTATGTGGCTCTTCACATTGCATGCGCTTGGTGTGCTGCAAACTCTGAAGTGGTTCTTAGAGTCCAGATGCATTTTCTCTCTAGTTATTGCTACATTTATGTGTTTAGTAAAAAATTAGGACCCGCAGTACTTTTTGTGCCATTTAGCTAATGTACTCCGTATTATTTTGTAGATAAGATTCATAAAGTATATTCATCTGTGTCTAGTAAGTGGGGTAACTTTTGTTTATTTTATTTATTATTTTTTTTTAGACAGAGTCTTGCTCCATAGCCAGGCACCAGGCTGGAGTGCAGTGGTGTGATCTCGGCTCACTGCAACCTCTGCCTCCTGGGTTCAAGCAATTCTCCTGCCTCAGCTTCCCGAGTAGCTGGAACTACAGGTGTATGCCACCCCAGCCAGCTAATTTATGTATTCTCTTTTGAAAGAGAAACCAGGAGTTGAGGGTTTACTCTTTTCTTTTTTTGAGACCGAGTTTCACTCTTGTTAGCAGGCTGGAGTGCAATGGCGTGATCGTGGCTCACGGCAACCTCCACCTCCTGGGTTCAAGCGATTCTCCTGCCTCAGCCTCCTGAGTAGCTGGGATTACAGGCGTGCACCACCATGCCCACCTCATTTTTTGTATTTTGAGTAGAGACGGGTTTCACCATATTGGCCAGGATGGTCTTGATCTCTTGACCTCATGATCCTCCCACCTCGGCCTCCCAAAGTGCTGGGATTACAGGGGTGAACCACCGCGCCTGGCCATCTTTTGTTTATTTTTTTTTTCAGCTATGTTGTCCTACTTTACCCAAGACCTTCTGCCACAGCAGAGCATACAAGATGCATTCCCAAAATCAATACTGACAGGATATGGAAATTGTGGCCTTGATAATTTCCACTGGAGGAAAGACTGGGGAAATTTAGATGAATGTAAGCTGCAGAAAGAAGATGATAATGGACTTAACCAATATTCAGCAACTACCCATAGCAACATATCTCAATGTAGTAAATGTGTTAAAATCTTTAATAATTCTTCAAATGTACATAGACATAATACAAGTCATACTGGAGAGAAACCTTCCAAATGCAGAGACTGTGGCGAATCCTTTCAAATTTTCTCCTTCCTAACTGAACATCAGAAAATTCACACAGAAAAAAAATCCAAAAATGTAAAGAATGTGGCAAAACCTTTCACCAGTGCTCACATTTTACTGAACATGAGAACATTCGTACTAGAGAGAAACCTTACAAATGTAAAGAATGTGACAAGGTTTTTAAAACTTGCTTAGTCCTCAGCACTTCGGGAGACTGAGGCGGGTGGATTGCTTGAGGTCAGGAGTTTGAGACCAGCCTGGTCAACATGGTAAAACCCCGTCTCTATTTTTTAAAAAAGAAACAAACAAACAACCAAAAAAACTTGCTTAGTCCTTACTAAAAACAGAATGTACACTGCAGGGGAACATTACAAATGTGAGGAATTTCACATTAGTATTTAATTCCGAATTATGACATTATTTAATGCCATACACCAATGTCAAATTATTTAATGCCATTATACAAGTGGCATTAGTATTTAATACAATCAGTATTTGTCAAAAGTATTTAAAGAGTGCTCCCACCTTACTGATCATAAGGACCATAGTACTGAGAAAAAATTCCACAAATGTGAAGAGCATGGCATTGTCTTTCTTTAGCTCTTGCTCAAGGCTTTCTAATCATCAGATGATTTTTTGCTGGAGAGAAACTGTCCAAATGTAAAAAATGATACAAGCCGAAGTCTTTCCAAACATCAGAGAAATGAGATTTGAGGGAAACCTTTCAAATGTGGGGAATGTGACAGCATCTTCAGTAGGTTCTCAGATCTTACTAGGCATAAGAGATTTCACACTGGTGAGAAACCAGACAAATGTGATGAACGTGGGAAAGCCAATACCCAGGCCTCACACTTCAGTGAACATAGGAGGATTCACAATGGAGGGAAAACTTACCAATGTGAAGAATGTGGGAAAGTCTTCAGAACTTGCCCAAGCCTTTCTAATCATGAGAGAACTCATTCTGAAGAAAAACCCTACATATGTGAAGAATGTAGCACCATCTTTAAGCAGTCATCAGATCTCACGAAACCTATGAAAACCCATACTGGAGAGAATCTTTACAAATGTGACAAATTGGAAAAAACTTTACCCAGTCCTCAAAGCTTATTGTACATCAGAGAATTCATACTGGAGAGAAATCCTACAAGTGTGAAAAATGTGACAAAGCTTTTACCCAGGTCTCACACCTGACTGTACATGAAAGCATTCATATTGAGAAAGAAATAAACAAATACAAAATTTAGAAAGCTTTAGTATCTGCTCACATCTTACTTTACATCAGAGTTCATACTTAGTCAAGTTATTATAAATATAATGACTGTTGAAAGACCTTTCATGAAATACCAGTTTCCAGAGCACAAAAGAGTACTTATTCTGATAAAAACATTAGAAACATGTTTTATACTAGATGGAAGCCTCACATCAACTGCTTAAACTTTATTCAAATTCAGAGAATTTGTATTAAAGAGAAACCCGTCAAATGTCATAAGCGTGGAATAACATTTGTTGAGAAACTATAGCTTAGAAAACACCAGGGTTCATACCAAAAGGTATTTTTCAAATGCAGTAAATGAGAAAAATAAGCAAAATCAAGTCTAAGTAAACATTAGAGAAAGAGAAAGGAATAGGCCACTGACATGTTCAGAAATGACACTGAATCAGTGTTGAGTCTACAGAGTAATCTGGACTTAAAATAGATCATTCATTCACATTTAAGTTTAAAAGGAGGATGAGGGCCGGGCGCAGTGACTCACTCCTGTAATCCCAGCACTTTGGGAGGCCGAGGCAGGTAGATCACGAGGTCAAGAGATCGAGACTATCCTGGTCAACGCGATAAAACCCCGTCTCTCTTAAAAGTACAAAAAGTTAAGGCCGGGAGCGGTCGCTCAAGCCTGTAATCCCAGCACTTTGGGAGGCTGAGGAGGGTGGATCATGAGGTCAAGAGATGGAGACCATCCTGGTCAACATGGTGAAACCCCGTCTCTACTAAAAATACAAAAAATTAGCTGGGCATGGTGGCGCGTGCCTGTAATCCCAGCTACTCAGGAGGCTGAGGCAGGAGAATTGCCTGAACCCAGGAGGTGGAGGTTGCAGTGAGCCGAGATCACGCCATTGCACTCCAGCCTGGGTAACAAGAGCAAAACTCCATCTCAAAAAAAAAAATAAATAAATACAAAAAGTTAGCTGGGCATGGTGGCACATGCCTGTAATCCCAGCTACTCAGGAGGCTGAGGCAGGAGAATTGCCTGAACCCAGGAAGCGGAGGTTGCAGTGAGCCGAGATCGCGCCATTGCACTCCAGCCTGGGTAACAAGAGCGAAAACTCTGTCTCAAAAATAAATAAATAAATAATAAAAGGAGGATGAGATTTATTTTTTGTAGAGTTATAAGTACATTCAAAATATACTATTTTGCATTGAAAACATTAAATATTTTGAAAAGCGAATATTATTAATGTAATTCAACTCACAAATTAATTGATGCTATGTCTTTATTTCTAGTGCTGACGTGAAAATACATGCTTAATGGTTGCTGCAGCAGAGATTTGAGAAGTTATTTTATATTAAGTGTGCATCGCTGATATACTTTTCCATGAAAGGTGAAAGATGCTGAAACATAAGACGTGTGAGTAAAATCTTGCTAGAAAGCCTCTTTGTAGTTGTCTTATATACCTGTAAGTGATTCATGAGTTAAGCGTTTAACATTCTTCTGCATTATAGGAAGAAAGAATCATTTTGAATTTCATAAATCATTGGTTTTGCCGGGCGCGGTGGCTCACGCCTATAATCCCAGCACTTTGGGAGGCCGAGGAGGGTGGATCACGAGGTCAAGAGATCAAGACCATCCTGGTCAACATGGTGAAACCCCGTCTCTACTAAAAATACAAAACTTAGCTGGGCATGGTGGCGCAGCCTGCAGTCACGGCTGCTCAGGAGGCTGAGGTAGGAGAATTGCTTGAACCCAGGAGGCGGAGGTTGCAGTGAGCCGAGATCGCTGAATTGCACTCCAGTCTGGGTAATTAAAGCGAAACTCCATCTCAAAAAAAAAAAAAATCATTGGTTTTAGCAGTATTTCATTATGGTAATGTACCGTAAGTTTTGAAATGCTTTTTACGATTCTGTGGTAACTTAGTTTGTTTTTAATTGAACACAATTGTGTTAAATGTGTTAGGTCTGATGCTCATGGAATAAAGCATTATCCTGCCAAAAATCAATTCCATCTTACTCAATGGTGTCAGTAACAGACGGTAACAATATACTATCAGATGGCAGAGTGGAGTAACATCTTCAGTGATCTTCATTCCCAGTGATTTTTTAACTGCAAATAACTGGAAGAATATGGTTCTCATAGTTTTTTAAACTTTTCTTTGTAATTACAGTCATTATTGCTATAATAAAGATTATACAGGAGAATAAATAAAATACATATGTTTCTGAATAATTTAAAATTTTTTTCGGCCGGGCGCGGTGGCTCAAGCCTGTAATCCCAGCACTTTGGGAGGCTGAGGCGGGTGGATCACGAGGTCAACAGATCAAGACCATCCTGGTCAACATGGTGAAACCCCGTCTCTACTAAAAATACAAAAATTAGCTGGGCATGGTGGTGCGCGCCTGTAGTCAAAGCTACTCGGGAGGCTGAGGCAGGAGAATTGCTTGAACCCAGGAGGCGGAGGTTGCGGTGAGCGGAGATCGTGCCACTGCACTCCAGCCTGGGTAACAAGAGCGAAACTCAGTCTCAAAAATAAATAAATAAATAAATAAATTTTTTCTGTATTTTTTTATTGGATGGACAAACCCTTTGCCCTGCAAAACACACAGAGAGTTTTAGTTTGGATTTATATGGAGTTAAATATACAAATATATAACTGTAAAAATAAACTAGCCTGAGCATGGTGGCTCACATCTGTAACCCCCATACTTTGGGAGGCCAATATGGGAGGATCACTACAACTGAAAAATTTGGGACCAGCCTGGGCAACACAGTGAAACCTGTCTCTACTACAGATTTTTTTTTAATTAGCTGGGAGTGGTGGTGCACACTTTCAGTCCCAGCTACTCAGGAGTCTAAGGTGGAAGGACTGTGTGAGCCTAGGAGATGAAGGCCGAAGTGAGCTGTGTTCATGCCACTGCACTCCAGCCAGGGCAGCACAGTGTGCCCTTGTCTAAGAAAACAAGACCCAAACACAATAGAGATAAACTTTAGGTTTAAGAGAATTATTGAGCAAGCAACTGTGTTTGTCTGAGTGTGGGTGTCTACCTGTTTTGAAAGTACGGAAAACAAAGAACATAGCAAGACTGGATTCAAACAGATCATTTTAATAGTCTTGATAATTTACTAGAAAACTACAAACCTCAAAGATTTTTTTTTATTCTTTACTATCTCCAGTAATGGGTATAAGCAAACCTTAAAGACTTTGAAGGAAATCTCGATTCTCTCCTTTGCATTGAATTCATTTCTATATAATATTCTGGTTCCTGGTTCAGAATCTCCTCATGCAAATCCTCTGTTTTTACTTGTCTGTTATTCATGCTGGACCTCACACAAAATGTTCCCATCCCACTGTCCATGCAGTATTATTTCCATGACCTGCCCAGGGGTGAGAAGGAGAATTTCCATAAAACTTAGGGGTGCTCCCCTAGTAATTCTCAGATGTGAGTATCTTCACAACAAGTGTATTAAGTTATATTTTGTTTGACTAGTACATTTTATTTAGGTCTTTCAATTCGAGAACCCAATTTAAGCCCATTTTTCCTTAGTTACTGTTCTTTTACTTTTTATAATTGATATCATTGGCTTTATTTCTTTTATTGGGCCAATTTGTTCAGGTAAACACTGGAGATGCTTCCTAAGTTATTGGGTTGTTTCGATGCATAAATGAAGTAAACAAATATAGTGCTAGGTGAATAGCACACTTCGTAATTAGGAGCAAATAATTCTGTTGAAGTGAGTTTATGTCTCTAAGTTAGAGACCGAAAGCATCCACAGCGAAGAAATGGTATTAATTTTGCAGTGGAGAGAGGACATCTGTTCCCAGGTTACACAACTAGCTCTCTCCAAACTTGTGAAGCGGAATTCTACTTGTTCACTTTTCCAATAATCTGCGGTCTTCAGCTGCCTCTTTTTGTTCATCCTAACTCTGCTTTGCATCAGAGTCCTCACTGCCTGTCTTACAGCTCCAACTTTCTCACTGTTTTCCCCGCCCATCACACCACATAGTGCTTTGCAGGTTCTGATGAGAGGTTTGGAATTTCCTAACACAGTGCAAACTTAGTCTTAACTGGAGTGTTTGAGACCATTTAGAGCCGTGAATACAACATTTGGATCACTTAATTGGGACAAGAGGCATGCACTGTCTGCAGGCCAGAAGATTCCATCAATCAGTTAGCATTGTCTGGATTTATTTGTAAAGAAAAGGTAGATAGTATTAATTCCTAAAAGCATCAACACCATGTATTGAAGAGTTTGTCCTTTATCCATTGTATGTTTTGTCACCTCAGTTAGCTGTAAATGCGTGGATTTATTTCTGGGCTCTCTATTCTGTTCTTTTGGCCTATGTGTCTATTTTTATGCCAGTACCATATGCTTTTGCTTATTATGGCTTTGTAGTATATTTCAAAGGCAGTTTCTGTGATGCCTTCAGCTTTGCTTTTTTTTTTAATTATTTTGACTATAAAGCACTTTCTTTTGTGGGAACAGAATGAATTGAGATATTCCTTTTGAATGTGGAGCATGTCAGTAGTTTGATAGGGATGCATTAAATCTGTAGATCACTTCATGTAAGATAGACATTTTCACAATATTAATTCTACCAATTTGTGAATAAAGAATATCTTTTTTTATTATTTCTGTTTTACTTAATTTCTTTTTTGTTTTTTGAGATGGAGTTTCACTCTTGTTACCCAGGCTGGAGTGCAATGGCGCCATCTCGGCTCACCGCAACCTCCGCCTCCTGGGTTCAGACAATTCTCCTGCCTCAGCCTCCTGAGTAGCTGGGATTACAGGCACGTGCCACCATGCTCAGCTAATTTTTTGTATTTTTAGTAGAGACAGGGTTTCACCATGTTGACCAGGATGGTCTCGATCTCTTGGCCTCATGATCCACCCACCTCGGCCTCCCAAAGTGCTGGGATTACAGGCTTGAGCCACCACACCCGGCCCTAGGTAAAGTTCTGTAATTATTTTAAATATATATTTGCAATGTTTTTTCAGATAATTAAAAACGAATAGTTTGTGTCTCAAATTTCCTTGCTGCTGTTTAAGTGGTGTAAAGTCCTGTGTATTAAACAGCCTCTTTGTAAATAATCCAATTTGCCAACTTTTACATATGGATACAGCAGTTAAAGCATCACCACATTCCATATTCTTCCCCTTTAAATTTTTCTCCTCCTCCTTTTGAATCCATCTGTCCTTCTCCCTCCATCCTATTGTCCTCCCCCTGCACTGCCATTTCCTGTCACGGTGTCATACAAGAGAGGTATTCTTGCTGTTCTGAATTCTGTAAAGTCAGCAGAATCATGTTCACATGGATTCACATTGTTTTAAATAGTAAGAGTTTGCTCTTTGTTTTATTGCTGAGTAACATTCCTTTGTATGGACATTCATATAGCAATGTGTATATCCTCTCCCTTGGAAAGAGCTAGAAGGCTTATTTTTTCCATTTGGTCTTTGTCCTGAGAATAAAAATCCAGAAAGCAGCACCTCTGCAAGCTTTCCCTGTGTGTACTTGCATTTTGCAACACCGAGACTAACTGACAGAAAAAGCATCCGATTGATATTGTGTTGAAATTGTTCAAACATAAAGAAAGTAAATAATAAGTGCTTGCTTCGGCAGCACATATACTAAAATTGGAACGATACAGAGAAGATTAGCATGGCCCCTGCGCAAGGATGACACGCAAATTTGTGAAGCGTTCCATATTTTTAAAAAAAAAAAGTAAATAATAATTATTTTGGAACTCTTGTTTAAAGGGAGAAAATTACTGACATGACACAAGTGATATTGGTAATGACCATCAACTTTAATTGTTAAAAAATATTTATAAATACAGCACTGATTTGTTAACATTTTCATGAACATGGCAACACATATGTGCCCATCTTTCCATCCCTCTATCCATTTATCAGCCCATATTATTTTAGATGTATGACCAACTGGGGCCAAGCGCGGTGGCTCACGCCTATAATCCCAGCACTTTGGGAGGCCAAGGTGGGTGGATCACGAGGCCAAGAGATCGAGACCATCCTGGTCATCAAGGTGAAACCCCATCTCTACTAAAAAATACAAAAATTAGCTGGGCATGGTGGTGTGTGCCTGTAGTTCCAGCTACTCGGGAGGCTGAGGCAGGAGAATTGCTTGAACCCAGGAGGTGGAGGTTGTGATGAGCTGAGATCGTGCCATTGCACTCCAATCTGGGTAACAACAGCGAAACTCCGTCTCGAAAAAAAAAAAAGATGTATTACCAACTGAATTGGAAACATCAGCATACTTCCTGCTGAATAGTTTAGCAAAGCTAACATTAACTAGAATTTAATATTTCTTTATAAAAATTTCTTCTCAAGAAGAATTACATAGAACAGATGATAAAAATCTTAAATGTAACATTGCTAACTTGGAGAAGTACACACACCAGTATATCCCAACCCCCTTTCAATATCTACGATATCATGTCACCCCAGAAAGTGACATGATATCTTGTCATGTCACTCTTCCCAGCCAATCCCTTTCTCATCAGAGGTTGATTTTGCTTCTTCTGGAATTTGACGTCTATAGATGCATACCATGCCCTAGGTACTCTTTGGTATCTTTCTGATTCTGCTCCACACAACATTTCTGAAATCATTCCCATTGTTGCACCGATCTCTAATTCAGTCCTTTCCATTTCGGACTCTGCATATGCTCAGTCCAGCCTGTTGAATTCCTATCTTTGTTTAATTCAGCATCTTGAAAGAAACACTTAAAATTAAGATATTTTAAAAAACATACAGTTCAATCCTGAGGAATCTATGTAGCAATGTTCTCAGAAGCCATCTAAACTTACCCAGGGCAAGTCTTTGTCTTCATTCACATAAGAGTCTAATGGAATTAATATCAAGAATCTTAGCTATTCATGCCATGCTCATGACCCCCACTTGGGTATTTTTATGCTTATTTCTGAATGAAGTCATCTCTTTATTATAGTTTTTTGACTAATCCTGGTTTTTTTGTTTTTTTTGTTTCCATTCTGAGATGGAATCTAGCTCTGTCACCAGGCTGGAGTGCAGTGGCGCCATCTCAGCTCACTGCAACCTCTGATTCTCTGGTTCAAGTGATTATCCTGCCTCAGCCTCCTGAGTAACTGAGACTACAGGCACATGCCACCACACCCAGCTAATTTATGTATTTTTAGTAGAGATGGGGTTTCACCATGTTGGCCAGGATGTTCTTGATCTCCTGACCTTGTGATTCACCCACCTTGGCCTCCCAAAGTGCTAGGATTATAGGCATGAGCCACCACACCTGGCAACTTATGCTGATCTTTAAATGGCAGAGATTCATGTAATCTAAGAAAGAAATGTGAGTGATTCACAGGGATTCTTTTTTATCATGGGTCACCTAATAAATACTTCCAATGTTATATGTCAATTTAAAAAGTAAGTAACTTTTAAAAAATGATAATTACTTTATACCTAGCTTGTCCAACCCACAGGCGACAGGTTGCATGCAGCCCAGGACAGCTTAGAATGTGGCCCAACATAAATTTGTAAACTTTCTCAAAACAATATGATTTTTTTCTGCAATTTTTTTAAGCTCATCAGCTATTTTTAGTGTTAATGTATTTCATGTGTGGCTCAAGATAATTCTCCTTCTTTTAGGATAGCCTAGGGAAGCCAAAAGATCGGACATCCCTGCATTAGAGAAAAGACACCCTACATTCACAATGCTTAAAAACACTACCGACCGGGAGTAGTGGCTCACGCCTGTAATCCAAGCACTTTGGAGGCCAAGGTGGGCGGAGCATCTGAGGTCAGGAGTTCAAGACCAGCCTGACCAACATGGTGAAACCCCGTCTTTATTTATAAAATTTTTAAAAATGTACAAAAATAAAAATAAATAAATAAGTAATTAAAAAAAAACACTGCCAGCCATGCAAGAACCATGAGACTGTTAACTTCCAATCCTTCTTGAAGCAGTGGGATTCCCCAGGTGATAGCTGAGGGGTGTGGTTACCTCTTGGAGGAAGTTGAGGGTTCTAAGGATGATTCCTTGTGACTGAAACATGGTAAATGTCATTGAGCCTCTCATTATTCCATCTGTTATTATTCCAGGTCATCCATGTCCTGCCTGAAAGTTTGCATCCAGGGCCTGGCTTTTCTGAAATTCCCTGGATGCTTACTATAATTGCTCTTTCCCCGGGGAATTTGCTCCCTTGCCATTTTGTTGTGGATAACTAGCCTTGGTGTGAGCATATCACTTCCTATAGGGGTCCACTTGTAACCATAAAGAAGAAGAAATTATTTAGAACAATTCATGGTTCTGAACTTTATTATGAATATTGAATTTTACCAAAAAACAAATCAGGGAAATGATTTATTACCCTAAGAATAATGAAAATATCTACCATTTACAGCATGAAAATTAAGTAGGTCCATGTTTGTTTAATAGGATGTCAATAGCGCTTTTGGTCAAAAATACGTTTTTTACCTTTGTGCTGTTTTATTAGGAATGAAGAAAGGGTAAATGCTGGAGTCCTTTTCACTCTGCCTATTACAGGACACTTTTATCTTTTCCCACAGCACCCTCTCCTGGCTTGGCCTCTGCTCTTTGGGTTCTATCTGGCCTTTTTCAAAGTAAAATCTTCCCCATGAGCTTCCAGGCTTCTCCATTCCCAGCTGGTCATCTTTGCTGGCACCGCCAGAAGCCGTGAATGCTTAGGGCCCAGGACTGAAGGGCTTCCACTGGTCTGTTTGCAGAAATAACACAGGCGATGCCACTGAGCTCCACTGCTGGAGGGCTCATGGCCCAGGGAATCCTGACTGATCCATTTGACTCCAAATATTGTGGGGTCCTGTTTCCAAAATATGTAGGGTTTTGCTTTGTGCTATGATTTTATTTCTCTTCCTCTATAAGGTAGGTGATTAGCATTCAGAATATCTGCTGTAATCCCGGAAGTGAAAAAAAGTCAAAACTCATTAATCCAACATAATTAGTATATGCTGTGTGTCATTTTGAATACTCCTGGACAAAGTCAGTGCCATAATTCATCATAGTCCCATCTGTATTGTGCAAAGTTGCTCCCACTCCCACCCAGTGGCACCCTAGATCTCACATTCTAGGTATAAGAGGTTCCGCATTTGTAATAGAGAATGTGCCGTGGCTGTGAGGTAGTGAAGAGTGAACATAACTCATTACCTACAAGGACAATTCCCAATGATGCTCAGTGAAGCTGATTCTCGGCCTCTATAGTTTTGAAAGCTGCTGAGTCCTCTGATCACACACAATGGGACCTGTACACCTACAATCACATTTTTAAAACGTC
>CM052652.1:124676023-124692105 GCA_028533165.1 Leontopithecus rosalia | reverse complement strand
TCAGTGAAGCTGATTCTTGGCCTCTATAGTTTTGAAAGCTGCTGAGTCCTCTGATTACACACAATGGGACCTGTACACCTACAATCACATTTTTAAAACGTCTGTTGTTTATAATTCCCACCTCATTTTTCCATGGAAAAAAATTTATTTTTGGCCGGGCACGGTGGCTCACGCCTATAATCCCAGCACTTTGGGAAGCCGAGGCGGGTGGATCACAAGGTCAAGAGATCGAGACCATCCTGGTCAACATGGTGAAACACCATCTCTACTAAAAATACAAAAATTAGCTGGGCATGGTGGCGCGCGCCTGTAATCCCAGCTACTTGGAAGGCTGAGGCAGGAGAATTGCTTGAACCCAGGAGGCAGAGGTTGCAGTGAGCCAAGATCTCGCCATTGCACTCCAGCCTGGGTAACAAGAGCAAAACTCTGTCTCAAAAAAAAAAAAATTATTTTTTGTATCATAGTGCACTTAAAAGTTGGTATTACCTTGAACTTAAAAGAAATATGATAGCTGTGCCACACTAACATCTGTACGTAGGATTGTTCCGTCAGAAAACCCTCTTCCAATTCCCCTGCAGGTCTTCAGGAATCCACATCTCCCCAGAGATCTTTGTGCCCACAGTTGGCACCTCCAGAGTGGAGAAGAGCCTTTGTCAAGAAAGGAAGCAGAGGGGGGATGAGAGGGTCCTGCAGGCACAGCTGGAATCGACCTCCACTCCGCCTCTTGCAAGCTGTGTGACCCTGGGTGAACGTTCTCCGTCCTTTGGGAGCCTCCATTTTCTTAGATTTGGAACAGGGTGGTCACATTGACCTTGCAGAGTTCTGAGAATCAGAGACAGAACATGAAAAGCCTGGAGAGGGCCGGGCGCGGTGGCTCAAGCCTGTAATCCCAGCACTTTGGGAGGCCGAGGCGGGTGGATCACAAGGTCATGAGATCGAGACCATCCTGGTCAAAATGGTGAAACCCCGTCTCTATTAAAGATACAAAAAATTAGCTGGGCATGGTGGCCCGTGCCTGTAGTCCCAGCTACTTGGGAGGCTGAGGCAGGAGAATTGCCTGAACCCAGGAGGCGGAGGTTGCGGTGAGCCGAGATCGCGCCATTGCACTCCAGCCTGGGCAACAAGAGCAAAACTCCGTCTCAAAAAAAAAAAGAAAGAAAGAAAAGAAAAGCCTGGAGAACATTCTCATAAGAATAGCTGTGACTTAGCTTCGTGTAGCGGTAGTATTGTAGCCAGTGAGGTTTATCCGAGGTGCGGTTATGGCTAATTTAAAACTTTTCCAATACTCCGCCGTGACGACTTGCAATATAATCGGCATCGGCGATTGTTGACAGTCTCTTCGGAGACTGAGTTTTAAATATATACTCAGTCTCCGTAGAGACTGTCAACAATCGCCGATACCGATTATGTAAGAATGTGGATAGATACAGCCCCGTGTCAGAAACATGCTTCTTTATTACTGCGTAGTGACTCTGTCTTCCCTGGGACGGGCCCCCAGCCTGCCTACATTTGCAGACAGGCACAGTGGCAGGGGGACAACAGTTTGTCCCCATGGCTTGTTTTCACTCCCCTGCTGTCAGCAGGACTCCGTGGAACAGATGCTTTATGGCACTGATGCTGCCATTTAGAAACCTGAAGAAGGGGAAGGGGCAAGGGACCATCACCTACAGCATCAGGTGCAGCTTGTATGCATGTTGGTGTTTTTTCTTTTGTGTTAAAAGATTTCCAAACATTTCCTCCTCTGCCAGGTCAACATGGCTGAATGGGAGCCTCATCCTCTGTCAGAATGGTCCAACCTACCCTACCTCATGGCTGGCCCTTCCAGACCATTGATGGGCTGCCGGGCACCTCCTCCACCTCCCGGTCCTCTGGGACCTCAATCACTCTCTGCAACTGAACTTTCTCTAGAACCTCTGATACCTCCTTCACTGGAACAACCTCTGGAGCCTGAAACACCTTCTCCAGCTGAAGGTTTTCTGAGACCTCAGACACCTCAGCCACGTGAGTTTCCTAAGGGACTTCAGCAACGTACTCCAGTCGAGTGTCCCCTGGAACCACAATCACTTCCTGACCTTGAGTGTCCCCTGGAAGATCAACAACCTCCTATACTACAGTGTCCACTGGGACCTCAACCACCTCCTGAACGTGAGTGTCCCTGGAAGTTCAACAGCCTCCTATACTAGTGTCCACTGGGATCTCAACCACCTCCTGAACGTGAGTGTCCCCTGGAACTTGAACAACCTCCTGAAGCTGTCTCTTTTCTGGGACCTCATCCTCCTCCTGCAGTTGTCTCTCCTGCAACACTTCCTCAGCCTTCTGCTGCTGTTTGTCCCCGGGGACCTCATCTTCCACCTGCAGGCGTCTCTCCTCCCAGACCTCATCCACCTGCTGCAGGCATCTGTGTTCTGGGACCTCATGCACCTCCTGCAGGCTCCCATCCTCTGGGACCTCATTTTCCTCCTGCAGGTGTCTGTCCTGCAACACCTCATCAACCTACTGCAGCTTCTTGTCCCCAGGGACCTCATCTACCTGTTACAGGTATCTGTCCTCTGGGACCTCAGCAATTTTCTCCTGCTCTGTGGCCTGTGGGACCTCAGCCTACTCCTCCACTTAGCAGACTGTTCAGCCTCAGCCGCCTCTACTGGGTGGCCTCTGGCTCCTCAACTACCACCTCTACATGAGTCACCTCAGGTACTTCAATAGTCTCCACTCATGGCCTCCGGGACTTCAGCCACCTTCTCCCGGAGCTCCTCTAGTATATCAGCCACCTCCTCTACTTGGCTGGCCTCTGCCATCTCAACCAAGTTCGTCACCTCAGTGTCCTCTGGGACCTCAGCCACCTCCTATACCCATGTGTCCTCCGGGACCTCGACCACCACCTCCACATGGACCACTTTTTTTCTGAACAGTATACATTGACTTGTGAAATGAATTTATCTTTCTTTTTCTTTTTTTTTGAGTTAATTGAAATATCACAGATGTTACCGCAGGCCTTGCAGTACAATGGTAACACTGGCTGAGGACGTGGTCACTTTTGTCAAGTTTCTGAGGGTGCACAGCCGGTCACATTATTTCTTCATCATGACCTTGGCAGGAGGTATCTCCTGTAGATGAGGAAATAGTATGTTTTATTTTTGGGGAGGACGGAGTCTTGCTCTGTCACCTAGGCTGGAGTGCAGTGGTGCAATGCTGACTCACTGCAACCCCGCCTCCAGTGCTCAGGTGATCCTTGCATCTAAGCCTCTGGAGTAGCTGGGACTACAGGCATGAACCACCATGCTTGGCTATTTTTTTAAAGACCATATTTCATTATTTTTCTCAGGCTAGTCTCAAACTCCTGGACTCATGGCATCAGCCCACTTTGCCGCCCCCGCTTAAAGTTCTGAGATTACAGGCATGAGCCACTGTGCCCAGCCAGAAATTGTTTATAGAAGTCAGAAATAGCTTCTATAAACAATTTTATAGAAGTATGCAGGCGTGTATGGCACCTGGGCCATGTGGCCTGCTCTGTGAGGGATGAGCCCCGTCCCTGACTTGCAGAGTGTCCTGGGTCCTGCAGCAGAGAGAGATTCCCACTGAGAGGCCTTGAGCTTCTGACCACCCCTAATGGAAGCACAGGGCATGCAGACAGAGGAGACGGCATCTCCGGGGAATAAACAGGAGGCTGTGGAAGAGAAGGATGAGGCAGGGAGGTGTCACATGGGGGTTTGTTGAACTCAGGTGGAGCTGGAGGACTGCTCTTGGCCAGGCAAGCAGCATGAGCAGGAGCATGGGGTCTGCATGAGTGCCACACAGAGCCACCGTGGGAGAGCTCACACGGCACAGTGTGCACAGAGAATGATGCCCCCAGCACTTCCTTGTTTCCCTATAGCCTTTAGTCCATTATGTGTAGGAAAGATGACTCTCCCGGGATGTGTGAAGGCTCTGGATCAGGGTGAATGAATGCTTAGAGGTCTGGGAAATTGAACTTGGTTCTGTCAGGGGACCCTGTCTCCCCGAGTTTTTAGGGGCTGAGGAAACTACTGAGAATGGGTCGGGTTCAGTGGAGCTGGAACCTTGGCCTTCAGAATGAGGCCACCTCTGGTGGGGAAATCAAGGCCCATCCTGAGCTGCTCCGGCATCATCTCACCCCAGCGCCCTCTCCTTCCCGCCGGGACTCCCAGCTTTGCATCTCCCGAGCTGGGCATGCAAACTCCTCCACTTCCCTGTGTCCCTGCTGCCTGAGCCCAGACACCGCCTCTCAGTGGGACTCAGAGCCCCAGCTTCCTAATAACTGAGGCGAAAATGATGTGCTTATGGGGTCATTTTGAGGACTAAGAGATGAAGCCTATAAAGAAAGCATCTTGTTTGGCCGGGCGCGGTGGCTCAAGCCTGTAATCCCAGCACTTTGGGAGGCTGAGGCAGGTGGATCACGAGGTCAAGAGATCGAGACCATCCTGGTCAACATGGTGAAACCCCATCTCTACTAAAAATACAAAAAAATTAGCTGGGCATGGTGGCTCGTGCCTGTAATCCCAGTTACTCGGGAGGCTGAGGCAGGAGAATTGCTTGAATCCAGGAGGCGGAGGTTGCGGTGAGCCGAGACCGCGCCATTGCACTCCAGCCTGGGTAACAAGAGCAAAACTCCGTCTCAAAAAAAAAAAAAAAGAAAAAAGAAAGCATCTTGCAAAATAGCTGGCAGGTGTTAGACCTGCCAGAAATATTCCCGCTCAGAAGATCCCCAGAAGATATTCCCCAAAGTTCATTCAATAAACATTAGGGTGTAGCAGCTCAGGCCTGGGACTTCCAATCTCTCTTACAAAAGATAAGGGAAAGAACATGTCTCCAAGATTAAAATTCAGGTCCTTACGACATAAAGAAATTAGAGGAATGCATACACAGTTAACCTCTGAGATCTGTATCTGCAATCTGTAGGTAATTATTCTCCACGACATACAGACACAGATGCAGCCACTTACAGAAGTATTCAGTAGGGCATAGTTATTTGATAGCAGACAAAATGTATATTGGCGAAAAAAAAAAAAAAAAAACAGGATCACATGGAAATAAACCAAAATCTTTTTACCTTACAGGACAATTTTGAAATAGAAGACTCACCCGAGCCGTGATAGCTTGGAAAAGTTTCCAACATGTTTTACCCTCCACACCTGGTGCTGCCTCCTCCCCCTGTCATTTCCATAATGTCTCCCTTAGGCGTCTGCTTCCTGGAGGACCGGCTCACACCCCAGGGCGTACCAGGTGTGACTCCTCGAAAGCTATTCAAACCCAGATACAGCCTTGCTGGCCATAGAAGCAGGGTTAGCCTTTGGGTAGTGTTGACTGGGAGGGGTTGAGGGGGCCTTCTGGGGTGGGGGAACATCCTGTATCAAGCCATGGGTGGAGCTTGTGCTCATTGATTTTAAAAATAGTCACTGTGAGCCTAGTGGCTGCCAGTGGTACCTTGTGAGCAGAGAGACAGGAAGAGATTCCCATGAGGTCTCCAACTTCTCATGATAGGGAGTAGAAGGGGGCCCAGCAGCAGCAGCTGTGGAGCCGGCGAGGAGCCCCGCAGAGGCTTGGGGTTTGTCACAGCCCTTTCCCCACTGAGCTGGCTGCCCCCAGGAGCACCAACTCCAGGTGGCTCTGAGAGAAGATGAGCTGGGAGTAGATATTTCTCAATCAGTCCTCTACCCACCACCATCTTTCTGTAGTTTTTTAATTACAGCACCTGCACACCTGTGGCCCACATCTGTGCTGTCCCCAGGCCAAGGTAGAGTGCACCAGCTGATGCCAAAACCACCTGCCCTGGCTCCATGCTTCCATGCCACCAATGGCCGTGAGCATAGCCACCAATTTCCACCTCTTCTGGTACCACGAAGATGAATCTTGACAGTGTCAGCTTTTTTTCACAATGGAAGTCTGCAGAATGGCTACAGAGACCGCTTTCTGCATATCAGGAGATCCACACAGAGGCCTCTCCGGAAGCTGCCATCTCTTCTGAAGGATCCTGCCTTCCCAGCCTGACCAGCCTCCTGAGGCAGATGGACTCTCTCCACACAAAGTGTCTGCCAGCCTCCAGCCTCCACTTGAATGGAGGCAGTTACCCCAGTGAGTTATTTCCTCTGAGCTGGAATAACAGACTGAAGGAAGAGGCCCTCAGCACACTGTGGATGACCTGCCTGTGTGATTGCTGGGGCTGGAGGCTCCAATCACAGGCGCTTCATCCTCATTACACACCTGTAGCTTCATGTTGGTTATGAACAATTTTTCTTTGTTGGATGCATTTTGAAATTTTTCATCTAAGGGGTGATGAAAATGTTTAGTCCCATGAATATCAACAATATGGTAAGCATATGGGAGAGCGCACCCACATGTCAATTCTGAAATAATTACAGAATTTACATATTTGAGGCCGGACACGGTGGCTCAAGCCTATAATCCCAGCACTTTGGGAAGCCAAGGCAGGTGGGTCACGAGGTCAAGAGATCGAGACCATCCTGGTCAACATGGTGAAACCTCGTCTCTACTAAAAATACAAAAATTAGCTGGGCATGGTGGGGCGCACCTGTAGTCCCAGCTACTTGGGAGGCTGAGGCAGGAGAATTGTTTGAACCCAGGAGGCAGAGGTTGCGGTGAGCCGAGATTGTGCCATTGCACTCCAGCCTGGGTAACAAGAGCAAAACTCCGTCTCAAAAAAAAAAAGAATTTACATGTTTGAGGAAAATCTCATAGCTCTAATTATGTAGAATTCACATGGAGGCAGGTATCTTCATGCAGGCACATATTAAGAACAAATAAGCAGAGCACAGTTGGGGTGTGCACCCCAAAAGTTGGGGTGGAAATGAAAGAGCGAGGGGGACTGTGGTTGGGGACTGTGATTTAGGGGTTCCAGGAAAGACTAACTGAGAATTAGGAGGTTTTAGTAATTGAAAGGCTGTATTTTGTGTGAGGCTGTAATGAAACATAATTCCTAGGTTGCAGGGAAGAGCTGATGCTACTGAGGAGGGAAATCTTGGACATGTGGGTGGAATGAGATAACAGTGATGGTGAAACCACAGTAAGGAAAGAGGCTCAGGACAGAGAGCGGTGGGCAGGCGTGGGAGGTGTCTCGGAAGAGAAGTGGTGCATGGCCCAGGCCCAGGGGAGGACCGATTGCAGCATGGTGGCCAGAGGGACAAACAGAGGTGGAGGCTGGAAGGAAACGTCCAGACCAGAGTAGCAACTACGGCCGACCTCTGGGAACCTGCTTAGCATTTGATGAAGGAAGTTTTCGTGATTAAATGGTTTGTGTGCAGTGTTTTACCTGTCCTGTAGGTCACAGCCGCCATCTGGGTAATGGAAATTATTTAAATAAGAAGAAATGGTTCAGGCACCAAGAAAGGTGAGAGGCAGCAGCATACCTGCTCCTGAGATATGCCAGGTTTCTCTTCAAACTTCTCACATATTCATTCTTAATAAAATGCTATCCTTGGTGAGAGTTAAATAGTTGACTAAGTCAATCATTCTAAGTACCATTTTATAATAAAATCAGTAGTTCTAAGCCTTGTCTCTACTTGTGCTTAGTCATGATGTTTTTAGCTATTTCCTACTCCATTCATCAATTTTTTTTTTTTTGAAATGGAGTTTCACTCTTATCACCCAGGCTGGAGGGCAATGGCATGATCTTGGCTCATTGCAACCTCTGCCTCCCAGGTTCAAGCAATTCTCCTCCCTTAGCTTCCTGAATAATTGGGATTACAGGTGCCCTCCACTATGCTCAGTCAATTTTTGAATTTTTAGTAGAGATGGGGGTTCACTATGTTGGCCAGGCTGATCTTGAACTCAAGTGATCTGCCCGTCCTGGCCTCCCAAAGTGCTGGGATTACAGGCATGAGCCACTGAGCCCAGCCATCCAGCTACTTCTAAGATTACTCATTTTTTCTGCCTGCTGTCTACTGCTACTAGGCTCTGGCAGTGGCTTTCTCAGCTGCACTCAATGAAGCCTCTTTCCGGGTTCACCAAGAAGGAGAAGGTGGGTGCTCCCGCCGCCAGTCCCAATACCCAGTCAGGAGCCAGATCTATGACTGCATTCTGCTGATCTTGAAAATGTGGTGTCAGCTTTTTCTTGATTTAGACCCCAGTGCCAATTTTTTGTTCCTGGAACTCTGCGTTCTAAAAACAGCATAGTTTTTGTTTGATGACCCTTTTAAATGAAACAGAAAAGACAGACAAATAAGTTACAGCCTGTTTCCTGAGAGATTTCATCAACCCTATGGTTATTCTTCCTCTTCTACCCGGTGGTCTATAAGGGCACACACAAACACAGGCTTCTACATGACACACTCACACAAGCACCTGCCTTAAACACAAGCACTCACTGCCTTACTCAAATGCACCTACCTCTCACACACACACACCTACCTTACACACACACCTGCCTTGCACACACACAAGCACCTGCCTTGCACACTCACACAAGCACCTACTGTCACACACACAATCACCTGTCTTTACGCACATTCACATACACTCCCTTACATACACACACAACACCCTAATACACACACCTGGACACACACAGTTCCTCTCTCATAATTCAGAGGAAGATGTCCTTAAAACTAAGCTCTCGGCCGGGCACGGTGGCTCAAGCCTGTAATCCCAGCACTTTGGGAGGCCGAGGCTGGTGGATCACGAGGTCAACAGATCGAGACCATCCTGGTCAATATGGTGAAACCCCGTCCTACTAAAAATACAAAAAATTAGCTGGGCATGGTGGCGCATGCCTGTAATCCCAGCTAGTCGGGAGGCTGAGGCAGGAGAATTGCCTGAACCCAGGAGGCGGAGGTTGCGGTGAGCCGAGATCCAGCCATTGTACTCCAGCCTGGGTAACAAGAGCGAAACTCCATCTCAAAAAAAAACTAAGCCCTCACATTCAAATAAGATTTGTCATCTTGCCCCTTCATTCCTTGTGGAGCTTAAATATATCATGAGAGGGAGAGTCTTCATTAAAATAAGCATATAACACTACAAATGAAAATAAGGAATGAGCATTTATATTTGCTTAGAATGAACACAAACACATTGCAGGGTGCTCCTCAGGACCTTAGGACGGGCCTGGAATCAGGGTCCCCGAAGCTCAAGTCTCAGTAATCTCGTGGTACATCTGTCCTTGATAGAAATGTTTTTAACTAAATTACAGCAAACGCTCCAGTAGATTTGATTATTTGTTCCCGACCTCGGTGAAATGTGACCATCCAAAATGATTTGAAGTGAGATCTCAGGTAGCTAGGCCTTTCTTTGATATCCTTGAATCTGAGTGAACCACTTTGTCATTGTCAAATCCATGTACTGACCCCCCTCGAATCCCCTTCCTGCTTGGTGGATGCAAGCTCTCTGCATGAAACTCACACAGGGATGCTGAAGTGGGGTTGGTGGAGGCCAGAACGGCTGGCAGAGAGAGCTGGGTGTGTGGTGTGGCATCTTGGAAGCAGAGCATGCTCAGTGTCACTTTCTGAATAATTTCTGCAACAAAGGAGGAAACTTCTGCTGTTCCCACTGCAGTGGAGTCTCCATGGAACCTGCAGCAGCCGGGGCTCCAGCAGGAAAAGTGCACCCACAATAGCATACCCCAGGAAAGGCTGGCAAAAAGCTTCTGCCTTCGAAAAATACAAATAAGGAAATTGCAAGGCAGTTCGCAGACGGCCGGTCATGGTCATGGTGGCTCGCGCCTATAATCCAACCACTTTGGAGGCCAAGGTGGGAGGATCACCTGAGGTTGGGAGTTCAAGACCAGCCTGACCAACATGGTGAAACCCCACTTTAAAAAAAAAAAAGTAGTTCACAGACTGGAAGAAAATTTTGCAGAACATATATTCAGCAAAGGGTTTGTATTCAGAATATAAAAGGAAGTGTGTAAACACACACACACAGGCATCTTAGTAATACGGATAAAAAGAACCCAAAGCTCAAAAGTGTTCAAAGATTTGTACACACTTTACCAAAAAAGATATATGAATGGCCAAAAAATAGATTAAAAATGCTCTACATCAGGGGTCCCCAGCCCTGTTAGGAACTGGGCAGTACAAAGGGAGGTGAGCAGACGACAAGCAAGCATCGCCACCTGACCCCTGCTTCTCATCAGATAAGCAGTGGCATTAGATTCTCAGAGGAGCTCAAACCCTGTTGTAAACTGCACATTCGAGGAATCTAGGTTGTGTGCTCCTTATGAAAACCTAATCCCAGGCCGGGCACGGTGGCTCAAGCCTGTAATCCTAGCACTTTGGGAGGCCAAGGCGGGTGGATCACAAGGTCAAGAGATCGAGACCATCCTGGTCAACATGGTGAAACCCCGTCTCTACTAAAAATACAAAAAATTAGCTGGGCATGGTGGTGCATGCCTGTAATCCCAGTTACTCAGGAGGCTGAGGCAGGAGAATTGCCTGATCCCAGGAGGCGGAGGTTGCGGTGAGCCGAGATCGCGCCATTGCATTCCACCCTGGGTAACAAGAGCAAAACTCCGTCTCAAAAAAAAAAAAAACATTAAAAAGTTGGCCAGGTGCAGGGGCTCACAGCTGTAATCCCAACACTTTGGGATCACAAGGTCAGGAGATGGAGACCAACCTGGCCAACATGGTGAAACCCTGTCTCTCCTAAAATACAAAATAAAAAAATTAGCCGGGCGTGGTGGTGTACACCTGTAGTCCCAGCTACTCCGGAGGCCGAGGCAGGGGAATCGCTTGAACCCGGGAGGCAGAGGTTGCAGTGAGCTGAGATTGTGCCATTGCACTCCAGCCTGGATGACAGAGCGAGACTCCATCTCTAAATTTAAAAAAAAAAAAAAAAAAAAAAAAAGCCGGGCAAAGCGGTGGACACCTGTAGTCCCAGCTACTCCTAATGCTGAGGTGGGAGGATCACATGAGCCAGGGAGGTTGAGGCTGCAGTGAGGTATGATGGCATCACTGCACTCCAGCCTGGGTGACAAAGCAACACCCTGTCACACACACACACAAAATCAAACAGAAAAAAAGAAAAATATACTGGCCATGGCAGAGATGCCTGTAGGAGCTTTACTGGTGAGAACTCTGAGGCCTCTTTTCATCAGGCAACCACCAGAAGCTCTGCTGGGAGAAGAGCTCGGCCCCCACCCCTTCAGCCCTCAATCCTTCTTGGCATTCCGAGGGAAAACAGCACGGTCATCCAGGAGGTACTGGAGCTACTCCCTGTGGCTTGTTCCTCCTCTCTCACTACTGCCTACCTGTTGATATGAAAGCCTCTTGATAAACCATGAATTTGTAAACATGTAATTGTCCATTGAGTCATCCCTCCCACCCTCACCTCCCAATCAGTTAGCACAACTAGGCTGATTCCCACCTGACACAAGAAAGACTATGTGATCCCTGGGCGTGGTGGCTCACGTTTGTGAGTGAGATCCCACTGCTACAAAAAATCAAAACTTAGCCAGGCATGTGGCATGCACCTGTAGTCCCAGCTACTCAGGAGGCCAAGGTGAGAGGATCACTTGAGCCCAGGAGATCTAGGGTGCGGTGAGCCATGATGGTGCCATTGCACTCCAGCCTAGGTAACAGAGTGTGACCCTGTGTCCAATAAATAAACAAACAAATAGATGAATACTATGTGATCCTGGGCAGGCAACTCCCTCTCTCTAAGCCTCAATGAGATCATTTGTAAGATGGAATCATTACAGTACCTAGAGGTTCAATGTGACATTTAAATGTGACAGAAGGCCAGGCTCAGTGGCTCACCTTGCACAGTGGCTGATGTCTGTAATCTCAGCTACTTGGGAGGCTGAGGCAGGAGAATCACTCAAACCCAGGAGGCAGAGGTTGCAGTGAGCCAAGATTGAGCCACCGCACTCCAGCCTGGGCAGAGCAAAACTCCATCTCAAAAAATATATAAAAATTAAAAATAAATAAACAAGCTGGGCGCGGTGGCTCACACCTGTAATCCTACCACTTTGGGAGGCTGAGGCGGGAGGATCACTTGAGGTCAGGAGTTCAAGAACAGCCTGACCAATATGGTGAAACCCCATCTTTAAATAAATAAATAAACAATAAAATAAGATAAAATAAAAATAAAATAAAAAGAAGACAGCCTTACCTGCCACTTTCAGTCAACAGAACAGAAGAAAGACACACATCTTCAGAATCAGGAAGCCCAACAAATTCCAAATCCCTGTAGTTCCAGCACTTTGGGAAGCCACGGCAGGCAGATCACCTGAGGTCAGGAGTTCGAGACAGCCTGGCCAACATGGCAAAACCCTGTCTCTATTAAAAATATAAAATTAGCAGGGCATGGTGGTAGGTGCCTGTAATCCCAGCTTCTCAGGAGGCTGAGGCAGGAAAATCACTTGAACTTGGGAGGCAGAGGTTGCAGTGAGCTGAGATCACGCCACTGCACTCCAGCCTGGGCGACAGAGGGAGACTCTGTCTCAAAAAATAATAATAATAAAATAAATAAATGTGACAGTGCATGCACCAGTAAACGCTTTGCATCATGCCTAGCACATAGTAAGTGCTCAGTAAATTAAAAAATAAAACAGTGTTAGCCTCCCTGGAATTTACTTCCCTGGCAGCCCTCACTGCTCACTCCCGTCACCACCCACCCTCTTCAGATTACCAGAGCAGCATGGTGTCAGAGAAGAGGCGAAAACCCAGCATCTGAAGACTGAAATTGCACAGCTCCACCAGCTGCCAGCTGTATGTCCTTGGCCATTAGCCTCTCTGTTCTTCAGTTTCCTTTGTGAAGAATTGGGATCAGCATAGCAGCTGCCTTTTAGGCTTGTTGTGAGGATTAAGCAAGAGCATAGAAAGTGCACAATACGTGTTCAAGTTATTATTACTGTAACTGTTATTACTACAACTGCTATGGCCATACTGTCTTCCACACCCGCCCTGGCACCGATTCCTACAGATTCAACCTCCTAAAAGCCTCTCAAAGCCGTCTTCGCATCCATTTCCCAGGCTGGACTTTCCTATCATTTCTTGCCTCTATCAGGTGCTCCTTAAAACAGATTGTCAGGTTGGATGTGGTGACCTCAGCCTGCAATCCCAGCTACTCAGGAGGCTGAGGCAGGAGAATGGCTTGTTCAATACCACACAGACCCAACTCCTGGATCAGAGACAAGTCTGACTGTCCTTCCTTAAGCTTTGGTAATCTTCTCTTTTTTTTCCTCCCTCCCTCCCTCCTTCCTTTCTTCCCTTTCTTTCTCTTTATTTTTATTTTGTTGAGACTAAATCTTGCTCTGTTGCCCAAGCTGGGGCGTGATGGTTTGATTTCGGCTCACCACAACACCTGCCTCCTGGCTTCAAGAGATTCTCTGCCTCAGCCTCCTGAGTAGCTGGGATTACAGACGCCCACCACCTGCCTGGCTACTTTTTTGTACTTTAGTAGAGACAGAGTTTTATCATGTTGGCCAGGCTGGTCTTGAACTCCTAACCTCAACTGATCCACCTGTCTCGGCCTCCCAAAGTGGTGGGATTATAGGCATGAGCCACTGAGCCTGCCCCATCTGTATTTTTTTTGAGAGGGAGTTTCCCTCTTGTTACCCAGGCTGGAGTGCAATGGCACGATCTCGGCTCACCACAACCTCAGTCTCCTGGGTTCAAGCAATTCTCCTGCCTCAACCTCCCGAGTAGCTGGGACTATAGGCGCGCACCACCATGCCCAGCTAATTTTTATATTTTAAGTAGAGACGGGGTTTCACCTTGTTGACCAGGATGGTCTCGATCTCTTGACCTCATGATCCACCCGCCTCAGCCTCTCAAAGTGCTGGGATTATAGGTGTGAGCCACCATGCCCGGCCGTATTTTTTGGTTGTTGTTGTTCTTTCTTTCTTTTTTTTAATAATTGTTTTTTTCTGGCCGGGCGGGGTGGCTCAAGGAGGCCACCGCAACCCAGGAGGCAGAGGTTGCGGTGAGCCGAGATCGTGCCATTGCATTCCAGCCTGGGTAACAAGAGGGAAACTCCCTCTCAAAAAAAAAGAAAAAGAAAAAGAAAAAAGAGCTTAGGAACAGTCATCATTTGAGAAGAAGCTCTTGATGCCTGGATAAGTAAACTGTTGTCTGAAAAGGAAAGTATTTGCCAAGGTGAACCAAATTTTTGTGGGGAAAAAAAAATGGTTTGCGAAATTTCCTGAGGCAAACAGGGAGGTTATTTACTGGTTTACAGTGTTATCTTTCCAGGTAAGAATTTCTTGGAACAGTCAAATATTGTTGACATAGGGGATCTCAGTTCTCAGACCTAATAATTGAATATGATAGTCTTTGTTTTTTGTTTGTTTGTTTTTTTGAGACGGAGTTTTTGCTCTTGTTACCCAGGCTGGAGTGCAATGGCATGATCTCAGCTCACCACAACCTCCACCTCCTGGGTTCAAGCAATTCTCCTGCCTCAGCCTCCCAAGTAGCTGGGACTACAGGCACCTGCCACCATGCTCAGCTAATTTGGTATTTTTAGTAGAGATGGGGTTTTTCTATGTTGGTCAGGCTGGTCTCAAACTCCTGACCTCAGATGATCTGCCTGCCTTAGCCTCCCAAAGTGCTGGGATTACAGGTGCAAGCCACGGAGCCTGGCCTCAGTTTTTATATTTATCCTGCTCTGTATTGATGGGCACTGACATTTTTTCCAGTATTTCATTATCACATGCTTCAGTGACAATGTGTGCAAAGGGGTGAGTTTCACTGGGGCCCCCACCTAGAAGTGGAATTGCTGGGTAGTGAGATGTGAGCATCTTCAATTTTCCTAGGGTCCTATATTCTTTCTACTGCATCTCCCTGCCTCCCAGAAGAGGAAAGCCTCTCTCCACGGCCACCACAGCAGACGGCAGGAACTGCCAGGGCTTTGCCCACACTGGCTGCCTGCCCACCTGCCTGCCCTCCCTTGTTCTGGCAGATTAATGGTGACCTGTGACCCTGACAGGCTGGCCACACTCCAGGCCAATTTCAGCCTGTCGAGAGGAGTCCCAGGGGTGGTCAGGGCCTGGGGATGTGTTAGCCAGATGGGCCTGGGAGGTCTCGGGTTGGCTTATCCCAGGAGGCAGAGCAGGTGGGCAGCCCTCAGCAACTCCCCCATCATTCTCCCCATCATGCATCATTGGGCTGGAGCTGGAGCCAGATGGTGGGGATGGGGCGGCTTGCAGCTTCTGCCCTGACAAAGGATCCTCTATTCTGCACCCCCACCCTGACCCTGACCAGCTTGGCTAGTCTGGTCTCTGGCTGCCCAATTGCTCTCAGCCCTGGCCTGTCCTGCCCCGGGGTGCCTTTCTGCTGAGACCTTTTCTTCCCCATCCTGTTTGTGGAGGAAGTCTGCAGTGTTCCTGGAGAGCCTTGAACTTGGAAACTCACTTACCATCAACTTGAGAATGGGCAGGTAGAATCAAAGCAGCGTGGCCCTGTGGTTATAACGGGTCACAGATTCAAATGCAGTAATAGGATTAAGTGCAATGGACCAGGTGGCAAACTGGTGCCTGGCTCTCAGTGAGCCCTTATCAACAGCCTCTGTGACTACAATGAATGAGGAAACTGAGGCCTAGAGGGGAGGGTGCTTGCAGAAAAGCCTCATGGTCAGGAGGTTAGGCTTGGGAGTCAGGCCTGCCTGCGTTAATCCAGATCTGCTACTGAGAGTGAGTTACTGGGAAAATCACCTAAGCTCTCGGTTTCCCCAGCTGAAATGTGGCCCCCTGAGGCCTCAGCATAGAGAACAGTCATGAGGATGAGGAGGGATAATGCAGTGAAGGCAGCTGGTACTTAATAAGGACTCAGCACGTGCGTCCTGAACCTCATCATCCTCAATTCCTTCCTTCCTTCTTCCTTCTTCCTTCCTTCCTTCTTCCTTCCTTTTTCCTCCCTCCCTCCCTCACTCCCTCCCTCCCTCTTTTGAAAGAGAAGCCAGGAGTTGAGGGTTTACTCTTTTGTTTTTGAGACGGAGTGTCCCTCTTGTTACCCAGGCTGGAGTGCAATGGCACGAACTCCGCTCACCGCAACCTCCGCCTCCTGGGTTCAAGCAATTCTCCTGCCTCAGCCTCCCGAGTAGCTTTGACTACAGGCGCGCACCACCATGCCCAGCTAATTTTTGTATTTTTAGTAGAGACGGGGTTTCACCATGTTGAC
>CM052652.1:124642225-124675523 GCA_028533165.1 Leontopithecus rosalia | reverse complement strand
CTCCAAACCTCGGTCAGAAGGGGAACCAGTCGAGTTCACTCTGCGCCGAGGTGCCGGCACAGCTTCTGCGCCGGCCTCAGGAGTCAGCTCTGGGAACCCGCGCGGCTCCTCCAAACCCCGGTCAGAAGGGGAGCCAGCCCCGCCTAGTCAGCTCCGAGAGCTGCCGTGCGGAGGTGCCGGCGAGACTACTGCCCCGTGTGGCTCCTCCACTGGGAATCTTCTGCTCCTGAGCGACCAGAATTTGTCTGAAAGTGTGGCGTCCTCTAGTTCTATGAGCTTTAACTGCGAGCTGCAATCCCGAGATGTTAGCGATCGGCCATCTTGGATCGTTCCCCCTTGTTTTTTTTTTTTTTTTGAGACGGAGTTTCATTCTTGTTGCCCAGGCTAGAGTCCAATGGCGCGATCTCTGCTCACCACAACCTCTGCCTTCCAGGTTCAAGCAATTCTCCCACCTCAGCCCTTCAAGTAGCTGGGATTACAGACATGTGCCACCATGCCCAGATAATTTTGTAGTTGCAGTAGAGATGGGGTTTCTCTATGTTGGTCTGGCTCGTCTCAAACTCCCGACCTCAGGTGATCCCCCCATGTTGGCCTCCCAAAGTGCTGGGATTACAAGTGTAAGCCACCACGTCTGGCCCAGAGATTGTTTTACTTTTTTTTTTTTTTTAAAAAACAGGGTCTCACCCTGCCACCCAGGCTGAAGGACAGTGGCACGACCATAGCTCACTGCAGCCTCTGTCTCCTGGGCTTAGGTGATCCTCCCACCTCAGCCTCCTGAGTAGCTGGGACTACAGGCATGCAGTCACTATTTTTAAAACAATTACATAGGCCAGATGTGGTGGCTCACACCTGTAATCCAAGCACTTTGGAGGCCAAAGTGGGCAGATCATCTAAGGTCGGGAGTTCAAGACCAGCCTGACCAACATGGGGAAACCCTGTCTTTAAAAAATAAATAAATAGGCCCAGCGTAGTGGCTCATGCCTGTAATTCCAGCACTTTGGGAGGCCAAGGCGGGTGGATCACGGGGTCAAGAGATCGAGACCATCCTGGTCAACATGGTGAAACCCCGTCTCTGCTAAAAATACCAAAAAAAATTAGCTGGGCATGGTGGCACATGCCTGTAATCCCAGCTACTCAGGAGGCTGAGGTAGGAGAATTGCCTGAACACAGGAGGCGGAGGTTGCGGTGAGCCAGGATCACGCCATTGCACTCCAGCCTGGGTAACAAGAGCGAAACTCCATCTCAAAATAAATGAATAAATAAAAACAAAAATAATAATAATTATTATTATATAAACTGGGCCAGCCATAGTGGCTTACACCTGTAATCTCAGCACTTTGGGAGGCAGGCAGATCACCTGGGGTCAAGAGTTCAAGACCAGCCTGGCCAACATGGCAAAACCCAGTCACTACTAAAAATACAAAAATTGGCCCAGTATGGTGGCAGGTGCCTGTAATTCCAGCTACTCGGAAGGCTGAGGCTTGAGAATTGCTTGAACCCAGGGTTGGAGGTTGCAGTGAGCCAATATCATGCCACTGCACTGCAGCCTGGGCAACAGAGCAAGACTCAGTCTTGAACAAAAGAAAAACAATAGTGACTGTTAAGTTGTCTACCTGCCTTCTCTGGCATGCCCCCCACCATTCAGTGTTTAAATTCATGGGTGGAGAGGGGAGGCACTGTGCCTGTCTCCCTAAAAAATAGGTCTCAGCCAGGCACAGTGATTCACACCTGTAATACCAGCACTTTGGGAGACCTAGGTGGGTGGATCATGAGGTCAGGAGTACAAGACCAGCCTGACCAACATAGTGAAACCCCGTCTGTACTGAAAATACAAAAATTAGCCGGGTGTGGTGGCGCATGCCTATAATCCCAGCTACTTGGGAGGCTGAGGCAGGAGAATCGCTTGAACCTGGGAAGCAGAGGTTCCAGTGAGCCGAGATTGTGCTATTGTACTCCAGCCTGGGCAACAAGAGCAAAACTCTGTCTTAAAAAAAAAGTCCCATCTGAGATGAGATTTACACTCCTACAACAGGGAAAGGAATTTAAATGATGGGGAGGGATGAGTTCAGAAAGGAATGTTCTACCACCTGGAACCTATTCATTATTCGTTTTTCAGATCTCCAATGTTACCATCACTTGGTCCGGGAAGCTCTCTTTGATGGCCAGGTTAACTTGGCTCCTCTGTCAAATGCTCTTGAAGCTCCCCACGCTCTGTTCACAGGACTCTGTTCTATTTGCATTTAATTATTTATTTATTTGAGACAAGTCACTCTCTGTCACCCAGGCAGGAGAGAAGTGGTGCAATCTTGGCTCACCACAGCCTCCACCTCCCAGGCCCAAGCGATCCCCCTCACTTCAGTTTCCTGAGTAGCTGAGATCACAGACAATTGCCACCATGCCCAGTTAACTTTCTTTTTTTTTGAGATGGAGTTTCGCTCTTGTTACCCAGACTGGAGTGCAATGGCGCGATCTTGGCTCACCGCAACCTCCACCTCCTGGATTCAAGCAATTCTCCTGCCTCAGCCTCCCAAGTAGCTGGGACTACAGGCATGCACCACCATGCCCAGCTAATTTTTGTATTTTTAGTAGAGACGGTGTTTCACCTTGTTGACCAGGAGGTCTCAATCTCTTGACCTCGTGATCCACCCACCTTGGCCTCCCAAAGTGCTGGGATTATAGGCGTGAGCCGCCGCGCCCGGCCTTTTTTTTTTTTTTTTAATTGCATTTTAGGTTTTGCCAGTTAACTTTTTTACTTTCTGTAGAGACAGGGTGCCACTATGCTGCCCAGGATGGTCTCAAACTCTTGGGCTCAAGCAATCCTCCCACCTCAGCCTCTCAAACTGCAGGAATTACAATCGTGAGCCACCACACGTGGCTTTTTACTGTTTGTATTTAGAGATGTACTGGATGACTCTGATTCATGTTTGCAGACAAGGACCATATCTAGTTTTGTACCTCCTGCCTAGACCAGTGCCTGGCACACAGTGCATATGTGTAGAATGAATGCATGAATAACACATCACATTCTTGCAGGCAGGATGGGAAAAGACCTGCTGGGCATAAGAGCTGCCAATAATCAGGGGATGCCAGAGGGAGGAGGACCTTCAGACCTTCAGGGGATTGAGAGTTGGCTCCACTGCCCTTCTAGAGACAGCTCCTGGGTAAGAGGCCAAGTAGAGAAGGGATAGGCAGACTGTGCACAGTGGCTCAAGCCTGTAATCCCAGCACTTAGGGAGACTGAGGCAACTGGATCACCTAAGGTTAGGAGTTTGAGACCAGCCTGGCCAACATAGTGAAACCCCATCTTTATCAAAAGTACAAAAATGGGGCTGAGTGTGGTGATGTGCACCTATAATCCCAGTTACTCGGGAGGCTGAAGCAGAGAATTGCTTGAAGCTGAGAGGCAGAAGTTGTGGTGAACCAAGATTATGCCACTGCACTCCAACCTGGGTGACAGCAAAACCCTATCTCAAAAAAAAAAAAACTAGATGAACAGACTAAACCATAGGCCATACCAGCTCTGTGACCTGTGGCGCCTGTCTGCTGTCACAGCAATCAGCCATGTACAATTTGAGCAAACAAACAATACACAAGGACACAACGTGGGTGGCAAATATCATGTATCTTTATCAGCGGGGAAAATCTCCCAATCCCAGAGTTTAAGCTTTCAATTTAAAGCAAGGGTAGGAGGCTCAGGTGGAGGAGAGACCCCTTTCTTCCCACCCCTGTGATGTTAGACAAGTCCCTTAACTGCTCTGAGCCTGGAGCTCCTGGTTTGGTAAAGGGCCTAATAAAAGTCCTTGACTCCCAAGGGGGTCATGAGGATTAACTGAGATAACGCCTTGAGCTGCAGCCGGGCATGCTCAGCATGAGCTAAGGATTGCTATTGTTGGTAATAATTATTATTACTATTACCAGGGGGACTTTAGGAGAAGCAAATGGAAGGACGTATGCAAATCCTCTTGTGTGATGTCTGGCACTAAGGAGACCTTCCTAACCTCCCCTGTTCTGCAAACCCGTTCCCACCCTAGGTCATTCCAGACGTTCCACCCCAGTATCTTCCACTCTCCCCTCAACCCCTTCAATATTCTTCTCCCCACAATCCCCAGCTGAGACCAGAGAAGGTGCCCACAGCAGCTGGCCAGGGTGCAGAGAGGGCCAGGCAGAGGGAGGAGGGTTCCAACCAGGCCCCCTGCCCATTGTCTGAGCCTGCCAGCCCGCCAGCCAGCTGATGTCCCGGGTCTCCGACACCAGCTGGCCAGCCCCACCCCCGCCCCAACACCCCCTCCTCCCAGATCCCTCCCTGTCACTCAGCCTCTGCCCCCATCCGCCCACAGCCCAGAAAGACTCAGGGTGTGACCAGAGGGTCTGAGCTTTTGTCCCCCAAATAGGAGGCTGATTTGCATCTTTTAGCAATTTGCACACCCCATTCATTTGTATAGAGCTAGACTGTCACAAAGCCTGCCTGCTCGTTGGGGCTTATTTGAGTGGGGCTATAAAATGTGATTTTGGGTGTTCCCTTTCAGCCTTCAGCACTTCCCTAGTCTGGGACTTTGGTCAGTGACTTCACCACACTGTTCCTGTCTGTAAACCAGAGGCAACGCTTTCCTGTACAGTGGTTTCGAGGAGTAAGACACGGGTGGTGTGCCTGGAATAAAGTGGGTGCTCAATAAGCAAGAGCTGTCATTATCTCCACATTCTCTAGAGTTCACTGCTAAAGCCTGTGCTGTCCATTGGGCAGCCACTAGGCTATTTCAATTTCAACTAATTCAAATTAAATAAAATTGGTACTTTAGTTCCTCAGTCGCACCAGCCAAATTTAAAGTGCTCAACAGCCACACCCAGTGGCTATCATATGGAGCTGCACAGATCACTGCAGCATGTTCTATGGGATAGTGCTGATTCAAACCGTCTAATTTTCCAGAGTTTTTCTCCCTTTTCAGAATAGATCTCTCTTCTCTGTAGCCTTTCCTCCCCTCGCCCCGCCCCCTAACACACACAACGCGCCCGTCAAGTCCCTCCATATCCTATGGGGATACACTCCAAAACCCCCAGTGAATGGCTGAAACTGCAGATAGTTTCTAAGCCTATCTAGTTTGTACTTGCAATGACCTTGGTGAGGTGTTCTTTTGTTCTCTGCAGGGCCTGCACCTGGGATGGAGGGTGGGGAACAGGTGGGGATCTGTGCCCTGAGGCACAGAGGGGATGGCTCAATTGTTGGTGTTGTAAAGCAAACAACTGCACCCAACTCTGTCCCAGGTGCCAGCAGAAGCTTCCACCTGCGGAGGCGGACGAAGGTGGGAAAGCCGGGGGAATTGCGGGCCCCGCCCCCACCCACCCCCAGAGGCAGTTTCAGATCACATAATGAGGCTGGGCCTGGAATGAGTAGTTTCTAGCACAGCTGACACCTGGGGCAGGTGCGCCAGATGGGAGGCCCAGAGTGCGGTGGTGGGGCGGGGGGTGGAAGGAAAAGCTTGGCAACCTCTAAAGGCCAAGGACAGCTGCACCAGAGGCTGTGGAAGGTGCCAATAAGTCACATCCAGATTATTTCAAACTATACACATGCCACATCCACTGTGGCCCCAACACCACCTGCAGGGAGAAGCAGGAGCTGGGCACCCCAATCATTTCTACAGCCTCATGTAGACATCCCAAGTTAACATCCCCAAACCTGAACTCCACTCCTGCTTTTGCCCTTAGCATGTGTTTGTACATCCCACAGCTGTCACCACCTCAGTGTGTGGCTGCTCCATCCTTTCAGCTGCTCAGGCCCAGAACCTTGGAGTCATCTTTCTTCCTTCTCTTTTCCATACCCCCACAAACAAGCCATTAGCAAACTCCACTGTCTCCATCCTCAAAGAGGACTCGAATCCAGCCCCTACTCACCATCTCTGTTGCCACTACCCTGGTCCAAGCCACGATGGTCTCCCTCCAGAATAACCCAATGGCTTTCCACTGTTGCCTCCCCTTCTCTCTGGAGGGATGATCATGTGGATCCTTTGCCCAAACCATCTAGTGGCTCTGAACTTTGCTGAGAAGAAAGTCAAATTCCTGGCAGAGCACCCTATGGCTCAAGCCTGTAATCCCAGCCCTTTGGGAGGCCGAGGTGGCCAGATCACAAGGTTAAGAGATCGAGACCATCCTGGCCAACATGGCGAAACCCCGTCTCTACTAAAAAATATAAAAATTAGCTGGGTGTGGTGGTGCATGCTTGTAGTCCCAGCTACTCAGGAGGCTGAGGCAGGAGAATTTCTTGAACCAAGGAGGCGGAGGTTGCAGTGAGCCAAGATTGCACCACTGCACTCCAGCCTGGCACCTGGCGACAGAGCAAGACTCTGTCTCAAAAAAAAAAAAAAAGATCACTTGAGCCCAGGAGTTCTAGACTAGCCTGGACAACATAGTGAGACCCTGTCTCTACAAAAATTTTAGCCTCTTAGCCAGGCATGGTGGCTCATGTCTGTAATCCCAGCACTTTGAAAGGCGAGGCAGGCAGATCATGAGGTCAGGAGTTCTGGACTAACCTCGCCAACATAGAGAAACCCTGTCTCTATTAAAACTGCAAAAGGGCCGGGCACGGTGGCTCACGCTTGTAATCCCAGCACTTTGGGATGCCAAAATGGGTGGATCACCTGAGGTCAGGAGTTCAAGACCAGCCTGGCCAACATGGTGACACCCCATCTCTATTTAAAAAAAAAAATGCAAGAGTTAGCCAGGCATGGTAGCACATGCCTGTAGTCCCAACTACTCAGGAGGCTGAGGCAGGAGAATCGCTTGAACCTGGGAGGCAGAGGTTGTGATAAGCCAAGATTGTACCTCTGCACTCCAGCCTGGGCAACAGACCAAGACTCCTCCGTCTCAAAAAAAAAATTTTTTTTTTTTTTTTTGAGACTGAGTTTCTCTCTTGTTACCCAGGCTGGAGTGCAATGGCGCGATCTTGGCTCACCGCAACCTCCGCCTCCTGGGATCAGGCAATTCTCCTGCCTCAGCCTCCTGAGTAGCTGGGATTACAGGCACCCAACCAACAAGGAGAAACCCCATCTCTACTAAAAATACAAAGTTAGTTGGGTGTGGTAACACATGCCTATAATCCCAGTTATTTGGGAGGCTGAGGCAGGAGAATCGCTTGAACCCAGGAGGTGGAGGTTGTGGCAAGCTGACTTTGTGCCATTGCACTGTAGCCTGGGCAACAAGAGAGAAACTTCCTCTCAAAAAAAAAAAAAAAAAAACAGAGGCCAGGTGCTATGGCTCACGCCTGTAATCCCAGTACTTTGGGAGGTCGATGCAGGCAGATCATGAGGTCAGGAGTTTGAGACCAACCTGGCCAACATAGTGAAATCCTATCTACTAAAAATATAAAAATTAGCCGGGCATGGGGGCGCGTGCCTTGTAGTTCCAGCTACTTAGGAGGCTAAGGCAGGAGAATTGCTTGAACCCGTGAAGCAGAGATTGTGGTGAACTAAGATCCCACCACTGCACTCTAGCCTGGGCAACTGAGTGAGAATCTGTCTCAAAAAAAAAAAAAATGAGTTGAGGGGCAAGATAGGATGGGACTACACAATGTAAGACTTTGTCGATCGTGGCAGGCAGTTTGAATTTTATTTTAAGGACATTAAAGAGTCTTGGAGGTATTTTTATTTTTATTTTTATTTTTGTAATTTAATTTTTTAAAAAAACAATAATAATAATAAAATTTTATTTTTGTAATTTGTAAATAATTTATTGTTATTTTTATTTTTGCAATTTTTTTAATGGAATTTCGCTCTTGTTACCCAGGCTGGAGTGCAATGGCGCGATCTTGGCTCACCGCAACCTCCGCCTCCTGGGTTCAGGCAATTCTCCTGCCTCAGCCTCCTGAGTAGCTGGAATTACAGGCACGCGCCACCATGCCCAGCTAATTTTTTGTATTTTTAGTAGAGACGGAGTTTCACCATGTTGACCAGGATGGTCTCGATCTCTTGACCTTGTGATCCATCCGCCTCGGCCTCCCAAAGTGCTGGGATTACAGGCGTGAGCCACCATACCCGGCCTTATTTTTGTAATTTTTATTTTCAAGACAGGGTCTTGCTGTTGCCCAAGCTGGAGTGCAGTGGTCCAAACACAGCTCACTGCAGCCTCAACCTCCTGGGTTCAAGTGATCCTCCTACCTTAGCCTCCCAAGTAGCTGGGACTACAGGTGCCCATTACTATGCCCAGCTAATTTTTTTTTCTTTTTTTTGAGACAGAGTTTCGCTCTTGTTACCCAGGCTGGAGTGCAATGGCAAGATCTCGGCTCACCGCAACCTCCGCCTCCTGGGTTCAGGCAATTCTCCTACCTCAGCCTCCTGAGTAGCTGGGACTACAGGCATGCGCCACCATGTCCAGCTAATTTTTTGTATTTTTAGTATAGATGGGGTTTCACCATGTTGACCAGGATGGTCTCGATCTCTTGACCTTGTGATTCACCTGCCTCGGCCTCCCAAAGTGCTGGGATTACAGGCTTGAGCTACCGCGCCGGGCAATTTTTGTATTTTTAGTAGAGATGGGGTTTCACCATCTTGACCAGGATGGTCTCTATCTCTTGACCTCCTGATTTGCCTGCCTCAGCCTCCCAAAGTGCTGGGACTACAGGCATGAGCCACTGTGCCCAGGCTTATGTTTTCTGAGTCTTGCAAATTTACTTACCCATGGAGGAATATTAGCCATTAGAAATACGGTATATTTCAGCTAAGAGCAGTAGCTCAGGCTTGTAATTCCATGACTTTGGGAGGCTGAGGCAAGAGGATTATTTGAACAAAGCAGTTTGAGACCAGCCTGGGCAACATAGGGAGACTCCATCTCTACAAAATACAAATAAAATAAAATTAAATGAAAGAATCAGAAAAGGCTGGGTTCTGTGGCTTATGCCTGTAATCCCAGCCCTTTGGGAGGCCAAGGCAGGTGGATCATGGTGTCAGGAGTTTGAGAACAGCATGGCCAATATGTGAAACCTCGTCTCTACTAAAAATACAAAAACTAGCCAGGTGTGGTGCGTGCCTGTAATCCCAGCTACTCAGGAGGCTGAGGCAGGAGAATGGCTTGAACCCAGAGGCAGAGGTTGCAGTTTGCTGAGACCACACCAAACTCCAAAGAAAGAATGAGAAAGAAAGGAAAGACTATTGCACTGTGCTATTCAATAAGCCACAATTTACAATAGTAAAAGAAAAAAAAGATGCAGTTTTGATAAGTATTATAGGATTAGTGATGTTTATGAATAAATTTTTAGTGACATGGAAAAATGCTGATGTATAGAACAGTTTTTGCATTTTTTTTTTTAAGATGGGGTTTCACCAAGATGGCCAGGCTGGTCTTGAACTCCTGACCTCAGGTGATCCGCCCACCTCGGCCTCCCAAAGTGCTAGGATTACAGGCGTGAGCCACCACACCCAACTGCTTTTTTTTTTTGGAGATGGTGTTTCACTCTTTTTGCCCATGCTGGAGTGCAATGGTGCAATCTTGGCTCACCGCAACCTCTGCCTCCTGGGTTCAAGTGATTCTTCTTCCTTAGCCCCCTCAGTAGCTGGGATTATAGGAGTTCGCCAGGATTACAGGAGTGCACCACCACGTCTAGCTAATTTTGTATTTTTAGTAGAGACGGGGTTTCACTGCATAGGCCAGGCTGGTCTCCAGCTCCTGACCTCAGGTGATCCACTTGCCTCTGCCTCCCAAAATGCTGGGATTGCAGATGTGAGCCACCAAGGCTGGCCATTTTTTTTGTTTTGAGACAGAGTTCCAGGCTGAAGTACAGTGTTGCAATCTTGGCTCACATCTGCAACCTCCGCCTCCCAGGTTCAAGCAACTCTCCTGCCTCAGCCTTCGGAGTAGCTGTGGCTATGCCCAGCTAACACTTTGGGAGGCTGAGGCAGGTGATCACTTGAGGTAAGGAGTTGGAGACCAGTCTGGCCAATATAGTGAAACCCTGTCTCCACTAAAAATACAAAAATTAGCCGGATGTGCTGGCATGCGCCTGTAATCCCAGGTACTTGGGAGGCTGAGGCAGAAGAATTGCTTGAACCCAGAGACAGAGGTTGCAGTAAGCTGAGATTGTACCACTGCACTCCAGCCTGGGTGACAGAGCGAGACTCTGTCTCAAAATAAATAAAGTATAAAAAAATAAAAGTTAGGATGCAGAAATGTACTAACAGTATGTTCTCATTCATGTAAATAGATCCATGAATAGAAAAAAGTTGGGAATACTATACAGTAAAATGGTGACAATTTATTTCTGTTTCCTTTTTATTTTTTGAGACAGGGTCTTGCTCTGTTGTCCGGGCTAAAGTGTAGTGGCACAATCACTGCTCACTGCAGCCTTGAATTCCTGCACTCAGTGATCCTCCAGCCTCAGCCTCCTGAGTCAATGGGACTATGTGTATGCATCACTAGCCTGGCTGTGGTTTTTTTTTTTCTTTTTTTCCCTTTTTTCACAGAACATAGTTTTTAGTTTTTGTGAAGATGGGGTCTTACTGTGTTATCCAGGCTGGTCTTGACTTCCTGGGTTCAGATGATCCTCCCTCTTTGGCCTCGCAAAGTACTAAGATTCCAGCATGAGCCACCACCGCCCTGGCCTATTTCATAATGTTAAGAATTAAGATAATCTGTCATGAGATTAGAGTTATGGGGGAAAAAATGAATTCAGTGTTTTTCATTTTGGTCACAATCTTCTTATGTAGTGTACAAACTCCTCACCATGACTATGCTCACATTCCTCTCATAAGCATGAACAATAAGAAATTTTAATCTTATAACCAGCAGCCAAGGAACTCGTTCATCTCTCCATCTGAGAGTTTTGGGCTCTTCAGCCTTTTTTTTTTAGACGGAGTTTTGTTGTTGTTACCCAGACTGGAGTGCAATGGCACGATCTCGGTTCACCGCAACCTCCTCCTTCTGGGTTCAAGCAATTCTCCTGCCTCAGCCTCCCGAGTAGCTGGAACTACAGGCGTGCACCACCATGCCCAGCTAATTTTTGTATTTTTAGTAGAGACGGGGTTTCACCTCGTTGACCAGGATGGTCTTGATCACTTGACCTCATGATCCACCCGCCTCGGCCTCCCCAAGTGCTGGGATTACAGGCTTGAGCCACCGTGCCCGGCCCCAGCCTTTTTTTTTTTTTTTTTTTTTTGAGATGGAGTTTCACTGTTGTTACTCAGGCTGGAGTGCAATGGCGCGATCTCCGCTCACGGCAACCTCCGCCTCCTGGGTTCAGGCCATTCTCCTGCCTCAGCCTCCTGAGTAGCTGGGATTACAGGCACGTGCCACCATGCCCAGCTAATTTTTTGTATTTTTAGTAGAGGCAGGGTTTCACCATGTTGAACAGGATGGTCTCGATCTCTTGACCTCGTGATCCACCCGCTTCGGCCTCCCAAAGTGCTGGGATTACAGGCCTGAGCCACCGCGCCCAGCTGTCTAGGGCTTTTCTGATAAGCAAGGTTTTTCTCCAAAGAAGGCTGAAGAGGCTGCCGGGCGCGGTGGCTCATGCCTGTAATCCCAGCACTTTGGGAGACCGAAGCGGGTGGATCATGAGGTCAAGAGATTGAGACCATCCTGGTCAACAAGGTGAAACCCTGTCTCTACTAAAAATACAAAAAATTAGCTGGGCATGGTGGCGCGTGCCTGTAATCCCAGCTACTCAGGAGGCTGAGGCAGGAGAATGGCCTGAACCCAGGAGGCGGAGGTTGCGGTGAGCCAAGATCGCGCCATTGCACTCCAGCCTGGATGACAAGAGCGAAACTCTGTCTCAAAAAAAAGAAAAGCAAAGCCCCAGCCCTGTCAAATATTTCTCTGGCACACAAACAGGTTTGTTAAAGTGCCATTGGTATTTCAGGCTCCTGTTTACCCACAAGGACTACACACCTCTAAGTTGCTTCCTCTCACTGACTGTCATCTGGCCTGGCCTTGTGTTTATCCTTCATTAGCGGAATGGGCATGGCCAGGGCAGATGGCAGGCAGCACATATTTCTCCCTAACGCCCATCTTCATCCTTCTCATCACTAGTTAAAGAAAAACAGTCACTGGGTTTGGACCAGAAGAAGCCATGGCCTAAATTAGTTTCCTTAGGTCTATCAAAGTTTACAAGGCTTCCAGAAAGCTGTGAAAAGAATGTCAGAATCAAATTATATCACCTGAGTAACCTTCAGACTCAGGCTGACCTTATAAATCTCCTAACCTCCCTGGCCTCAGTTACTTTGGCCAGAAATGTAGTCATTGAAAAGTTGAAGTCAAATTCAACTCTATATTTGAAACCACACAGAACTTGAGAAATCTGTATCTTTATTTTTCTTATTATTTATTTATTTATTTATTTATTTGAGATGGAGTTTCGCTCCTGTTACCCAGGCTGGAGTGCAATGGCACGATCTCGGCTCACTGCAACCTCCACCTCCTGGGTTCAGGCAATTCTTCTGCCTCAGCCTCCTGAGTAGCTGGGATTACAGGCATGCGCCACTATGCCCAGCTAATTTTTTGTATTTTGAGTAGAGACGGGGTTTCACCATGTTGACCAGGATGGTCTCGATCTCTTGACCTTGTGATCCACCCACCTCGGCCTCCCAAAGTGCTGGGATTACAGGCTTGAGCCACCACGCCGGGTTTGAAATCTGTATCTTTAGAACCAGGCCTTGATCAGGCCCTTAGCAACAAAGTTTTATCTTCAAAAACAGTAGAATGAGGCCGTGTGCAGTGGCTGTTGCCTGTAATCCCAGCACTTTGGGAGGCCAAGGCAGGTGGATCACCTGGGGTCAGGAGTTCAAGACCAGCCTGGCCAAGATGTTGAAACCCCATCTCTAGTAAAATACAAAAATAAGCTAGACGTGGTCATGCACTCCTGTAATCCCAGCTGCTTGGGAGGCTGAAGCAGCAGAATCACTTGAACCCAGGAGGCGGAGGTTGCAATGACCCCAGATGGTGCCACTGCACTCCAGCCTTGGCAACACAGTGAAACTCCGTCTCTAACAAACAAAACAAAACAAAATAAAAAAAACAGTAGAATGGTTTGTATCTATACAATGGAATATTACCCAGCAGTAAGAAGGAGGTTAACTACTCACATGCATCAAGGAATCTCAAAATCATGCTGGGTGGAAGAAAGCAGACATGACAGGATATGCTATTTGAGTCAATATACATAGAATCCCAGAAAATGCAAACTCATGCATAGTTACAGAAAAATAAATGCAAATTCACGCATAGTTACAGAAACAAAACCAAAAAAGGTTTTTAACCAGCCTTGTATTCCCTGGATAACCCTAATTTGTTCATAATGTATTTTTTTTCTTTTTTTTAATTCCCTATAACTGTCTTTTTTGTTTGTTTGTTTGTTTTGTTTCTTTTTTTTGAGACGGAGTTTCGCTCTTGTTACCCAGGCTCGGCTCACCGCAACCTCCGCCTCCTGGGTTCAGGCCATTCTCCTGCCTCAGCCTCCTGAGTAGCTGGGATTACAGGCACGCGCCACCGTGCCCAGCTAATTTTTTGTATTTTTAGTAGAGACGGGGTTTCACCATGTTGACCAGGATGGTCTCGATCTCTTGACCTCGTGATCCACCTGCCTCGACCTCCCAAAGTGCTGGGATTACAGGCTTGAGCCGCAACCTCCGTCTCCTGGGTTCAGGCAATTCTCCTGCCTCAGCCTCCTGAGTAGCTGGGATTACAGGCGCGCACCACCATGCCCAGCTAATCTTTGTATTTTTAGAAGAGACGGGGTTTCACCTTTTTGACCAAGAGATGGTCTCGATCTCTTGACCTCATGATCCACCTGCCTCGGCCTCCCAAAGTGCTAGGATTATAGGCGTGAGTCACCACGCCTGGCCCCCTGTAACTGTCTTGATTGAGTTATATGTTCATAATATATTATCCTTTTTTTTTTTTCTTGAGACAGAATCTCTCTCTGTCGCCCAGGCTGGAGTGCAATGACACGATCTTGGCTCACTGCAACCTTTGCCTCCAGGGTTTAAGCAATTCTTTTGCCTCAGCCTTCTGAGTAGCTGGGACTACTGGCCCGGGCCATCACGCCCAGCTAATTTTTGTATTTTTAGTAAAGACAGGGTTTCACCGTATTGGCCAGGCTGGTCTGGAACTCTTGACCTTTTGATCTGCCCTCCTTGGTCTCCCAAAGTGCTGGAATTATAGGCATGAGCCATCACACCTGGCCTATCCTTTTTATATGTTGTTGGATTAAATTTCCTAGTATTTTCTTGAGGATTTACCTCCCTCTTCATGAAAAATATTGGTCTGGATGGGCGTGGTGGCTCACGCCTGTAATCCTAGCACTTTGGGAGGCCAAGGTGGGTGGACCACCTGAGGTCAGGAGTTCAAGACCAGCCTGGCCATCGTGGTGAAACCCCATCTTTTAAAAAAAAAAAGAAAAATGTTGGTCTGTAGTTTTCTTTTCTTTTTTGTTTTTCGAGACAGAGTCTCACTCTGTCACCCAGGCTGGAGTGCAATGGCAGGATCTCGGCTTACCTCAACCTCTGTTTCCTGAGTTCAAGTGATTCTCCTGCCTCCGCCTCCTGAGTAGCTGGGATTTCAGGCATGAGCCACCAGGCCTGGCTAATTTTGTATTTTTAGTAAAGACAGGGTTCTCCATGTTGATCAGGCTGGTCTTGAACTCCTGACCTCGTGATCCGCCCACCTTGGCCTCCCAGAGTGCTGGGATTACAAACATGAGCCACTGCTCCCAGCCAGTAGTTTTTTTCTTGTCTTGTCTTTTTTTTTTTTTTTTTTTTTTTTTGAGATAGAGTCTTGCTCTGTTATCAGGCTAGAGTGCGGTGGCACGATCTAGACTCACAGGAATCTCTGCCACCCAGGTTCAAGTAATTTTCCTGCCTCAGCCTCCTGAGTAGCTGGGCCTACAGGCACACCCCGCCAGGCCCAGCTAATTTATTTATTTATTTATTTATTTTTTAAAGACGGGGTTTCACCATGTTCATCAGGCTGGTCCTGAACTAATTTTTGTATTTGTATTTTTATTTTTTAGAAAGAAAGAAAGAGAAAGAGAAAGGGGGAGAAAGAACAGGAGTCTTGCTCTATTGCCCAGGCTGGAATGCAATCCAAAAATAAGTATCAAAAACCTCCTGTTGGCGGGGCGCGGTGGCTCACGCCTATAATCCCAGCACTTTGGGAGGCTGAGGCGGGTGGATCACGAGGTCAGGAGATCGAGACCATCCTGGTCAACAAGGTGAAACCCTGTCTCTACTAAAAATACAAAAATTAGCTGGGCATGGTGGTGCACGCCTGTAGTCCCAGCTACTTGGGAGGCTGAGGCAGGATAATTGCTTGAACCCAGGAGGCAGAGGTTGCGGTGAGCCGAGATCACGCCATTGCACTCCAGTCTGGGTAACAATAGCGAAACTCCGTGTCAAAAAAAACCCAAACAACAACAATAACAACAAAACCTTCTTTACGCCAATAATTGTGCTTAACAGTGGAGACAGGAAGGAATAAGGGAAGAAAATAACAAACAGCCAACCAATATTTCATTTAAGTCTGTGAAATGCTATGCAAATGCTGAAGAGTGATTTACTTCCAATTATGGGGTCACTTTCAAAATAGGTATAATGTGTGTAATACTGAGAAAAATGTATGTTCTGTGGACCTGGGGTGAAGAATTCTATAAATATTCACTGAGTGTACTTGTTCCAGATCTGAGTTCAAATCAGAGATGTCCCTGTTAATTTTCTTTCTCATTGATCCATCGAGTATTAACAATGTGGTGTCAAAGTCTCCCGCTATTATTATGCGGGAGTCCAAGTCTCTTTATAAGACATTAAGAACTTATGTAGCTGAGAGTGTTCCTATGTTGGGTGCATATATATTTATGATCATTGACTCCTGTTGTTGCATTGATCGTTTTACCATTATGTAATGTCCTTCTTTGTTTCTTTTAGTCTTTGTTACTATTTTTTTTTTTTGAGACAGAGTTTCGCTCTTGTTACCCAGGCTGGAGTGCAATGGTGTGATCTCGGCTCACCGCAACCTCCGCCTCCTGGGTTCAGGCAATTCTCCTGCCTCAGCCTCCTGAGTAGCTGGGATTACAGGCACGCGCCACCATGCCCAGCTAATTTTTTGTATTTTTAGTAGAGACGGGGTTTCACCTTGTTGATCAGGATGGTCTCCATCTCTTGACCTCATGATTCACCCGACTCGGCCTCCCAAAGTGCTGGGATTACAGGCTTGAGCCACCACACCTGGCCTTAGTCTTTGTTACTATTAAAGTCTATTTTGTCAGAGATGAAAGTTACAACTCCTGTTTTTTGTTTTTTGTTTTTATTTTTTTTTCTCTCCGTTTGATTGATAAGTCTTCCACCAACCCTTTGTTTTGAGTCTTTGTGTGTCCTTACTTATGAGATGGATCTGGATACAGCATACCGATGGGTTTTGACTTTTTATTCAATTTGCCTGTCTGTGTCTTTGATTGGGGCATTTAATCCATTTAAATTTAGGATTAATATTGATATTTGTGAGTTTAATATTGTCATTTAATGCTCGCTGGCTATTTTGCCTATTAGTTGATATAGATTCTTCATTATGGAGATACTCTTTAGCTTTTGGTACGTTTTTGGGATGACTGATACTGATTGTTCCTTTCTGTGTATAATGCTTCTTTCAAAAGCTCTTGTAAAGCAGGCCTGTTGGTGATGAAATCTCTGAGTGCTTGCTTGTTCATGAAAAATTTTATTTTTCCTTCATTTATGAAGCTTAGTTTGGCTGGATATGAGATTCTGGGTTGATAATTATTTTCTTTGAGAATATTGACCCCCACTCACTTCTAGTTTATAGGGTTTCAGCTGAGAGATCTGCTGTGAGTCTGATAGGCTTCCCTTAATGGGTAACCTGACCTTTCTCTCTAGCTGCCCTTAGAGTTTTCTCCTTTATTTCAACCCTGGTGAATCTAACCATTATGTGTCTTGGAGTTGCTCTACTTGAGGATTATCTTTGTGGTGTTCTCTGTATTACCTGGAGTTGAGTGTTGTCCTGCGTTACTAGGTTAGGAAAGTTTTCCTGAAAATATCCTGAAGAATATTTTCCAGCTTGGATTCATTCTCTTCATGACATTCAGGTACACCTATCAAACGTAAATTAGGTCTTTTCACATAGTCCCATATTTCTTGGAGATTTTGCTCATTCCTTTTTACTCTTTCTTCTCTAAGCTTGTCTTCTTGTTTCATTTCATTAAGTTGGTCTTCAATCTCTGATATCCTTTCTTCTGCTTGATCAATTCGACTGTTAAAACCTGTGCATACTTCGTGGAGTTCTCGTATTGTATTCTTCAGTTCCATTAATTCACTTATATTCCTCTCTAGATTGTCTATTCTTGTTAGGATTTCGTCAGACCTTTTATCAAGGTTCTTAGTTTCCTTACATTGGGCTAGAACATGTTCTTTTAACTCACAGAAGTTTCTTATTATCCACCTTCTGGGGCCTAATTCTGTTAATGGAATGCATTCATTCTCCATCAGGCCTTGTTCCGTGGCTGATGAGGAACTGTGATCCCCTGTAGAGGGAGAGGCATTCTGATTTTGGGTACTCTCAGCCTTTTTATGCTGGTTTCTTCCCATCATTGTAAATTTATCCACCTGTCGTCTTTGTAATTACTGACTTTCAAATTAGGTCTCTGAGTGGATGTCCAACTTGTTGATTCCCAGCACCGGAATCTGCGCAACCCACTGCACCAGCTAAAACAGTGGCATTAAGATTCATGGTGCTTTTCTGCCTGGGAATCTCCGGTCTGGCTTCCTTCTTGAGTCCCTTTTTCAATCAGGTGAATAGGTGACTCTGCCTTCCCGGAGCTCCAAACGTCAACCAAAAGGGGACCCAGTCCTGTTTACTCTGCACCAAGAACTACCGCGCTGGCCATAAGAATTGGGCTGGCGACCCGTGGGGCTCCTCCGCTGGGAATCTCCTGGTGCGTGAGCAACAAAAATTCATCTGAAAGTGTGGCGTCCTCTCATTCTCTGCACTTTCACTGGGAGCTACAATCCTGAGCTGCTAGTAATCAGCCATCTTGGATCTCTCTCTAATTTTTGTATTTTTAGTAGAGACAGGGTGTCACCATGTTGGCCAGGATGGTCTTGATCTCTTGATCTCATGATCTGCCTGCCTTCTTGACCTCCCAAAGTGTTCAGATTACATGTGTGAGCCACCACGCCTGGCCATTTTTTTTTTTTTGAAACAGTCTTGCTTCTTCTCCCAGGCCAGAGTGCCATGGTACAATTTTGGCTCACTGCAACCTTCACCTCCTGGGTTCAAGCAATTCTTTTGCCTCAGACTCCCCAGTAGCTGGGATTAGAGGCACGTGCCACCATGCCTAATTTTTGTATTTTTAGTAGAGACAGGGTTACACCATGCTGCCCAGCCTGGTCTCGAACTCCTGACCTCAAGTGATCCTCCTGCCTCGGCCACCCAACGTTTTGGGATTACAGGCATGAGCCACCATGTCAGGCATGTAGTTTACTTGTAGTATCTTCTGTAGTATTTTCTTGTGTGTTTCTTGGTATTAGGCTAATACTGACCTAACAAAATGAGTTGGAAGTGTTTCTTCTCTATTTTCTGGAAGAGATTATGTAGAATTGGTATTATGTCTTCTGAAAAATTGATAAAATTAGCAACTAAGGCCTTCTGGGATGAGTCAGGTTTTGGAAGATTTTTTTTCTTTTTAAGACGGGGTTTTGGTCAGGCACGGTGGCTCACACCTGTAGTCCCAGCACTTTGGGAGGCTGAGGCGGGTGGATCACGAGGTCAAGAGATCGAGACCATCCTGGTCAACATGGTGAAACCCCATCTCTACTAAAAATACAAAAAATTAGCTGGGCATGGTGGCGTGTGCCTGTAATCACAGCTACTCAGGAGGCTGAGGCAGGAGAATTGGTTGATCCCAGGAGGTGGAGGTTGCGGTGAGCCGAGATCGCACCATTGCACTCCAGCCTGGGTAACAAGAGCTAAACTCTGTCTCAAAAAAAAAAAAAAAAAAGACCGGGTTTCACCACGTTGGTCAGGCTGGTCTTGAACTCCCAACCTCAGGTGATCCACCCACCTTGGCCTCTAAAGTGCTTGGATTACAGGCGTGAGCCACCACACCTGGCCGTGGAAGATTTTTGACTACAATTTTTTTTGAGAGAGAGTCTCACTTTGTCACTCAGACTGGAGTGTAGTAACATGATCACAGCTCACTGCAGCCTCATCTTCCTGGGCTCCAGTGATCCTCCCACCTCAGCCTCTCAAGTAGCTGGGATTACAGGATGCAGCACTATGCATGGCAAATGTTTGTATTTTTTGTGGAGCTGGAGTTTTGCCATGTTGGCCAGGCTGGTCTTGATGTCCTGGGCTCAAGCAATCCACCTGCCTAGGCTTCCCAAAGTGCTGGGATTACAGGTGTGAGCTGCCATGCTGCTTGGCGTAATCATAAATATATATATATATATATATATATATATTTAGAGACAGAGTCTTGCTGTGTTGCCTAGGCTAGAGTGCAGTGATGTGATTTTGGCTCACTGCAGCTTTGACCTCCCAGGTTCAAGTGATGCTCCCACCTCAGCCTATTAAGTAGTAGTTCTAGCTACCCTGGAGGCTGAGGCAGGAGAATGGCTTGACCCTGGGAGGCAGAGGTTGCAATGAGCTGAGATAGTGCCACTGCACTGCAGCCTGGCGACAGAGCAAGACTCCATGTGAAAAAAATAAAGGGAGAGAGAGAGAGAAGGTACATGATTTACAGACTGATTATTTTATATAAATCTCCTTCTTCAAGTTCTCCTTTGAACCAGTCTTTTTGTCTCATTGGCTCTCTTGTTAATAAGGTGAGTAAAATCTTTGATATGTGTTTATTCTACTTTGTATAAGAACCCTGTTTTTTTTTTGTTTTTTGGTTTTTTTTTTGAGATGGAGTCTCGCTCTGTTGCCCAGGCTGGAATGCAACCTCCTCTTGCCTCAGCCTCCCAAGTAGCTGGGATTACAGGCACACTCCATCACACCTGGCTAATTTTTTTGTATTTTTAGTAGAGACAGCGTTTCACCACACTGGCCAGGCCTAGTGTCGAACTCCTGATCTCAGGTAATCCACCCGCCTCATTCTCCCAAAGTGCTAGGATTATAGGTGTGAGCCACCAAGCCCGGCATATTTTTTTTTTTTATTTTTATTTTTTTAAGACGAGGTTTCACCGTGTTTGTCAGGCTGGTCTTGAACCCCCGATCTCAGGTGATCCGCCCGCCTTGGCCTCCAAATGCTTGGATTCCAGGCGTGAGCCACCACGCCCGGCCGGTTTTTATTCTTTTTAAATAGAGAGGGTAGTCTCAAACTCCTGAGCTGAAGTGATTCTTCTTTGGCCTCCCAGAGTGCTAGGATTACAGGCGTGGGCCACCGCGCCCGACCAACAGTTAATAATACGATGTTATGGTTATATACGACAACATAATATTATGATTATGAAATTTTGGGCACTTAGAACACTTTAGGCCAAAAAGGGGCGGGGGCTCGCTCGTAGACATGCGCAAAAGCCATCAGGCCTGCACCTGGAGAACTCAGGTGAGACGTTGCCACTCATTGTAATCCCGCCCCCTAGGACTCCGCCCCCGTGCCTGGGCCGCTGCCCTGGCCACACTAGGAAGCCCAGAACCAGAAAGTGGGCCATGCGCGTGACGGGCGAGCGTGACGTCGAGGCGACGGGTCTGAAAAGCAGGCTGCGCCGGGATACGGCGGTCGGTTCCCGCGGAAGGGGCGGGTCAGGTTAGGGGGCGGGGCTTAGTGGGAGCTGGTCTTAGGGCCGGGCTTCCGCGTGCGTTGGTCTGGCGGCGGGAGCGTGCGGCGGGGGCGTGCCCGGCGGGCAGGGCGTGGCTAGCCGGAGGCGGGGCGGTGCGCGGCCTAACAGCGGCGGCGGCGGCGGCGACAGCAGCGGTGGCGGTGTCTGCTAAGTCGGCCGCTGCAGATCTCGCGGCGACGCCTGGGAGGGGCCCGGTCCGCGGGTCGAGGCGGGCGGCGCCTGCGAGGGACCCGTGTCGCTGGTCGAGGCGGGCGGCGCGCGGCGGCGGCGGTGGTGGCAGCGGCGGCGCTCGGCGATGGTGGGCGTCCCTGGAGCGGCCGCCTTCCAGCGTAAGCGGGGCGTGAAGGCGGGCGGCCGAGGGGGCGTGTGAAGGCCTGCGCCTCCAAAGGCGCGGGCTCTCGGGTGCACCGGGCGCGAGGCCGGGAGTGGAAACTGAGGCCCGGAGCGAGGCGGCGGATCCAAGGTCACGCGGCGGGGCGGGCCTTCCCGGGCTCCCGAGGCCACCCTGTCGCTTCCTGCGCCGCCCGAAGGGCTAGGGCTCAAGATGTGAGGGAAACTGTGGGGCCCGCGGCCTCGGAACCCAGGCCGTGCGGGCGTCCGTGGGACTTGCCCGCAGGACGAGAACTATTATTCTTCCGGCGCTGGGGCCACGAAGTCCGGCTCCTGGGGAAATACTACACCCGCCCGATTTTGAGAGTTGGAGGAGAGGAAAATGGGCCCTCCGAGGGCCTGTTTGAGCGCAGGCTCAGGGATTGGCTGCCTGGCTCACATCCCTGTTTGCCCATTTCCAGGTTATGACCTTGGCTCTCCCGGGGCCTCAGTTCCCCCATCTGAAAAATGGGGGTGTAGAGTGGGTTCCCTTCCTCCCCCAGGGTTCTTGGGTTTAGTGAGGCCAGTAAAACGCTTGACACAGACCCTGGCACACAGAAAATTGTGAAAACTGTCATTATTGTAATGATGCATTATTAACCTCATCCAGTGTGCACCGGACTCGGCAAGTCCGAAATTAGGCTCTAGCCGGGTGTTTAAGATTTTATTTGGTTGTGGTTAGTAATTGTTAACTCTCACTTCCATTTCGCCTTTCCAACATTCATCTAGTGTTCCTCCTCGATGTGTGAGATCCTGGGGGAGGGGTGGCTTCCCTTAAGACAATAAAATTTTCATTGTTTTTCATTACTGTAGTTATAATAGCCAACTTTTTTTTGAGAACCATTTTGCATTTAGTTCACTTAATATTTATTAAATAATCTAGTACAGTAAGTTTTAAAATACCATTCCAGGCCCTGGGAATACAACAATAAACAAGATAGATCAAATGAGGGTTTTGAGGTTAGTTAGGAGAGGGGAGAGACACAGTAAATGCGGAAACATACGCGTTTTGCATGTTTTTTTCTTTTTTCTTTTTTTTTTGAGACAGAGTTTCACTCTTGTTACCCAGGCTGGAGTGCAATGGCACGATCTCGGCTCACCGCAACCTCCGCCTCCTGGGTTCAAGCGATTCTCCTGCCTCAGCCTCCTGAGTAGCTGGGATTACAGGCGCGCACCATTATGTCCAGCTAATTTTTGTACTTTTAGTAGAGACGGGGTTTCACCATGTTGACCAGGATGGTTTCGATCTCTTGACCTCGCGATCCACCCGCCTCGGCCTCCCAAAGTGCTGGGATCATAGGCCCGGCCTGCATGTTTTTTTCTTGTTTAATCTTGTTGACATTCTAAGTAAGACGTTATTTGAGGTAGCCCATTTTGCAGAGGGTAACAGAAGGTACTCTGAGTGTTCATCTCAGAGCTGATGTTATTAAACACATGAAAGGGAGGATTTACGCCTCCTTTTTTGTTTGGCACCCATTAAATGTTGGGTTGAAGATACAAAAAGTAGCTATACCTAGGTTGCAGTTACTGCTTTTGATGCATTAAATGTTGGGTTGAAGATACAAAAAGTAGATATACCTAGGTTGCAGTTACTACTTTTGATGTTTTGATCCATTGTTACTGAAAATTCCAACTAAAGAGGCAGATAGTGGTTACCCTTTTAGGCTTGGAAAGGTGTGGTATCTCAGTAAAATGAAAGGACTTTTGTTTTTTTTATTATTGAGACCGAGGCTGGCTCTGTCGCCCAGGCTGGAGTGCAGTGGCGTGATCTCGGCTCAATCCAACCTCCACCTCCCGGGTTCAAGCTATTCTCCTGTCTCAGCCTCCTGAGTAGCTGGCACTACAGGTGCCGGCCACCATGCCCGGCTAAGTTTTTGTTTATTTATTTATTTGTTTATTTATTTAGAAGAGAGAGGTTTTCACCATGTTGGTCAGTCTGGTTTTGAACTCCTGACCTCAAGTGATTCACCTGCCTCAGCCTCCCAAAGTGCTGGGATTACAGGTGTGAGCCACCACACCTGGCCAATTTTTTGTATTTTTAGTAGAAATGGGGTTTCACCTTGGTGGCCAGGCTGGTGGCAAATTGATGTCCTCAGGTGATCCACCCTCCTCAGACTCCCAAAGTGCTGGGATTACAGGTGTGAGCCACCGTATTCGGCCTAATTTCTGTATTTTTAGTAGAGACAGGGTTTCACCATATTGGTCAGGCTGATCTTGAACACCTGACCTAAGGTGATCCACCCACCTCGGCCTCTCAAAGTGCTGGGATTACAAGCTTGAGTCACCTAGCCTAGCCTGAAAGGACTTTTTTTTTTTTTTTTTTTTAAAGACGGGGTTTCACCATGTTGGTCAGGCTGGTCTTGAACTCCCGACCTCAGGTGATCTCCCGGCCTTTGCCTCCAAACTGCTTGGATTATAGGCGTGCGCCACCATGCCCGGCCTATGAAAGGACTTTTTATCTGAAAAAATTGGGGGGCTCCTCTGCCTATGAAGTAGCCATTCCTTTGTTTCTTTCTCTAATAAACTTGCTTTCACTTAACAGAAAAGATTGTGTCCACATTTCTTATATGTAGTTTTTAGTTTAAAATATGCCCAAAAGTACTTTTGTTTATGTTATATAACTAAGTTTTTGTTTTCTTTTTTTGAGACAGTGTCTCACTCTGTTACCCATGCTGGAGTGTAGTGGCACCATAATGCCTCACTTACAGCCTTAGCCTCCTAGGTTCAAGCGATCCTCCTATCTCAGCCTCTTGAGTAGCTGGGACTACAGGCGCCACCACACCCAGCTAATTTTTTTTTTTTTAAATAAAAAGATGGGGTTTCACCGTGATGGCCAGGCTGGTCTTGAACTCCTGACCTCAGGTGATCCACCCACCTCGGCCTCCCAAAGTGCTAGGATTACAGGTGTGAGCCACCGCACCCGGCCTTATTTTTTTTTTTTTTTTGGTGGGGCGGGGGAGATGGGTTTTGCTTTGTTGCCCAGGCTTGTCTGGAAGTCCTGGGCTTGAGTAATCCTCCTTCCTTAGCTGTCCAAATTGCTGGGATTACAGTCATGAGCCATCTCGCCTGGCCTTTTTTTGTGTTTGTAAAATAATTCTATGTTACATTCCTAGACAGTACACTTGGTGTACTTTTTTCATCTGGTAGCATATAGTAAGTTGCTTTAAAACGAAATATTGAGAGGACTTTTTCAGTGAGGGTCCCATGATACGGTTAGGTTCAACATTGACCGTCTGCTAAGCACTAGGCCCTAGTCTACTATAAAGTCTATGAAGATGAATAAGAAGACTTTTGCTTCTGGAAGTTACCTCTAGTCTTGATTGACTAATTTTTTTTGTTTCTTTTTTGAGACGGAGTTTTGCTCTGTTGCCCAGGCTGGAGTGCAGTGGTATGATCTCAGCTCACTGTAACCTCCCCTTCCCAGGTTCAAGCAATTCTCCTGCCTCAGCCTCCTGAGTAGCTTGGATTACAGGTGTCCACCACCATGCTTGGCTGATTTTTTTCTGTATTTTTGTGGAGACAGGGTTTCACCACGTTGGCCAGGCTCCCAAGGCCCACCTCAGTCTTCCAAAGTTCTGGGATTCCAAGAGTGAGCCTCCGCACCTGCCCTTGATTGACTTTTTTTTTTTTAAAGATGGGTTTCACCATGTTGGTCAGGCTTGTCTTGAACTCCTGACCTCAGGTGATCCGCCCACCTCAGCCTCCCAAAGTGCTGGGATTACAGGCGCGAGCCACTGTGCCCAGCCTGACTTTTTTTTTTTTGATGGAATTTCATTCTTGTTGCCCAGGCTGGAGTGCAGTGGCTCCATCTTGGCTCGCTGCAACCTCCACCTCCCAGGTTCAATCGATTGTCCCGCCTCAGCCTCCCCAGTAGCTGGCATTACAGGCACACGCCATCATGCCTGTCCCAAAGTGTTGGGATTACAGGCGTTAGCCATTACACCCAGCCTGTTTGTTTGTTTTTAATAGAGAGAGGTCTCACTCTGTTGCCCAGGATGGTTTCCTGGGCTCAAGTGGTTGGCCTCCCCCCAGGCAGTGTTCTTAATGGCCACACCATCAAGACAATTAAACTTCGGTTAGTATCCTAGTTTAACTTAAAAAGGCAGAGATATACGTGAGGCAGGTTGTCTGGCATAATGGAAGAAGCAGAATTTGGAGGCAGACTTTACTTTGAGGCCCAGTTCTCCTAGGCAGTTATTTAACTGCTGCTAAAACACAGTTCCTTTAATTTGTAAATCGATATAATTTTTTTTCTTTTCTTTTCTTTTTTTTTTTGAGCCAAGGTGTCAAGCTTGCCCAAGCTGGAGTGCAGTGGCTTGATCTTGGCTGACTGCAACCTCCACCTTCCTGGGTTCAAGCGATTCTCCCACCTCAACCTCCCAAGTAGCTGGGATTACAGTCACACAACACCTTGCCCGGCTAATTTTTGTATTCTTAGTAGAGATGGGGTTTCACCATGTTGGCCAGGCTGGTCTTGAACTCTTGGCCTCAAGTGATCCGCCTTCTTTGGCCTCCCAAAGTGTTGGGATTACAGGGGTGAGCCACCATGCCTGGCCAATGGGTATAATTTCTACCTAATAGAAGTAGTTACTAATATTGGATTTTTATTTATGTGTAAAACAAGATAGGCAGGGTGCAGTGGTTCATGCCAGTAATCCCATCACTTTAGGAGGCCGAGGCAGGTGGATCACTTGAGGTTAGGAATTCCAGAACAGCCTGGCAAAGAAGGTGAAATATCCCATCTCTACTAAAAATACAGAAAAATTAGCCAGCCATGGTGGCGCATGCTTGTAGTCCCAGCTACTCAGATCGCTGGAGACAGGAGAGTTGCTTTAACCCAGGAGGTGGAGGTTGCAGTGAGTCAAGATCACGCCACTGCTCTCCAGCCTAGGCAGACAGAGTGAGACTGTGCCTCAAAAAAAATAAAACAAGACAAAACGGAGCACGGTTGTTCACATCTGTAATCCCAGCATTTTAGGGCTAGGTGTGTGGATCAGATCACCTGAGGTCAGGAGTTCAAGACCAGCCTGACCAAGGTGGAGAAACCCTGTCTCTACTAAAAACAAAATTAGGCAGGTGTGGTGGCGCATGCCTGTAGTCTCAGCTACTCGGCAGGCAGGAGACTTGCTTGAACCTGGGAGGTGGAGGGTGGAGGTTGGAGGTTGCAGTGAGCCGAGATCATGCAATTGCACTCCAGCCTGGGTGACCGAGCAAGATTCTGTCTCAGAAAAAATAAAAAGTAAATAAATAAATAAAAGTCCAAAGAATTGGGATGTGATTTAAAGACAGATAAATGAGGTCTTTTTCAGGGGTATCCTAAGTTGGCTTTAGAGATGAATTAAAAAATAAAAAGGCAATAGAAACTCAGCAGTCTTTAACAGTTCATCCCATATGTTTCCTGATCTTAGCAGAGAAGCAGATGATGGCAATGAACATCAAAAGCCCAAGAAGTGTCCATGCTAATTTTGCATGGCTCTATGAGGAACTGTCAAATATGGATCATCAAATATAGTATATGCAATGAACCTTTACTTTGTAATGTAGCTCTTTAAGGTTTGAGTCTACGCTTCTATTTTGTGTTGTAGTTAAATGCAGAAATTGAAGTACAAATTCAGAATAATCCAGAGCTTGTTATCCTTTTCTGTGACTTTATAGCTTTGGAGTTGGCTAGACTTTTCAATCAAATTAGCCGTCGGTGACAAATATGTAATTTGACCTCTCTAGCAGCTCCAGTGAAATGTTAATATGAGGCATAGCACAGCTCCCTTGACACACTACTTTGACCTTTTCCCTCTCTTACAAATGTTTCCCTTATTTCTTTGTTAATTTAGCCATCTCCGTGCAACAGAGTTCCTGCCTGCTTTTAATTTTTCAAAGCCGCATGAGAACAGACATTTAAGCAACACAGATTTATTCATTTTGGCCTTATATCCCTAGAGCTATACTAACTTTATGGCTGGGACTAAAGGTAGAAGTAGTTGAGACCGGGAAATTCAGAATGGTAGGAGAAAAGTGTGGGAGGTGATGGTTTTAGTTCCTACTGCATTCCCCAGCCAACTGCTTAAATTAAGCTCCCCCTTAATTTTCCCTTATAAGTTGGTCTGGCTAAGTAGTTGAAACTATATTCTTTTTTTTTTTTTGAGACGGAGTTTCGCTGTTGTTACCCAGACTGGAGTGCAATGGCATGATCTTGGCTCACCGCAACCTCTGCCTTCTGGGTTCAAGCAATTCTCCTGCCTCAGCCTCCCAAGTAGCTGGGACTACAGGCATGCACCACCATGCCCAGCTAATTTTTGTATTTTTAGTAGAGATGGGGTTTTGCCTTGTTGACCAGGATGGTCTCGATCTCTTGACCTCGTGATCCACCTCGGCCTGCCTCGACCTCCCAAAGTGCTGGGATTATAGGTGTGAGCCACTGCGCCTGGCCGAAACTATATTCTTAGCCCTTCTTAAATATATGACATCTATAAATAAGATACTATAAGGTGCTTTAGAAAAACACAAACATGTTCAAGGATCCTCCTGCCTCAGCCTCCCAAGGTATGTGTCGCCATGCTCTACTAATTATAAAATTTTATTTAGTTTTTTATTTTATAGAGATGGGGTCTCGCTTTATTGCCCAGACTGATCTCAAACTCCTGGGCTCAACTGGTCCTCCTGCTTCGAGCTCCCGAAGTGCTGGGATCACAGGTGTGAGCCACCTTGCTTGGCAGTAGCTGGGATTATAGGCACACATCGGCTGATTTTTGTTATTTCTATCAGTCTTTCTTTGCTTATTAACATTCTCCTGCAGAGCATTTTCTTTCTTTCTTTTTTTTTTTTTTTTGAACTCCAGACCTCAGGTGATCCACCTGCCTTGGCCTCCAAAGTGCTTGGATTACAGGCGTGAGCCACCACGCCTGGCCTTCTTTTTTTTTTGAGACAGAGTTTCGCTCTTGTTGCCCAGTCTGGATTGCAATGGCGCGATCTTGTCTCACCGTAACCTCTGCCTCTGGGGTTCAAGCAGTTGTCCTGCCTCAGCCTTCCAAGTAGCTGGGATTACAGGCATGCACCACCATGCCTGGCTAATTATTATATTTTTGGTAGATACGGCGTTTCACCATATTGGCCAGATTGGTCTCAATCTTCTGACCGCAGGTGATCCACCTACACCTGGCCTACCTTTTTAGAAACTGCTAAAGTTTCCAAAATGCCTGTATTATACCATTTTGCATTTCTACCAGTAATATATGACAGTTTCACTTGCTCGTTGATGTTTTTATTTTGTTTTGTTTTAGAATTGTCAAGGAAGCACTGTACTGGGTGAAATGAATTTTGGTCATCTCATTTCTATAATGAAAGGCATAATCTGTTACCTGTTTTAGAATGTAGGGTCCCTTGCTAGTTATCTTCTGTTGGGGTTAGTGCAGTTCTTATTTTACACATCATTTGCAGAAATAACAGTAACTACCATTTGTGTATCAGGACAATTTTCACATGTTCAATTTTTGGATTGGGAGCTGTGAGGGGACATTCTGTCTCTCATTTAAGTAGAGGTGTAAGGGGAAGATATGGCCAGGCGAGGTGGCTCATGCCTATAATCCCAGCACTTTGGGAGGCCAAGACAGGCGGATCACCTGAGGTCGGGAGTTCGAGACCAGCCCGACCAATATGGTAAAATCTATCTCTACTAAAAATACAAAAATTAGCTGGGCATGGTGGTGGGTACCTGTAGTCCCAACTACTTGAGAGGCTGAGACAGGAAAATTGATTGAACCTGAGAGGCGGAGATTGCAGGGAGTCAAGATTGCATTACTACACTCCAGTCTGGGTGACAGCGAGACTTTATCTCAAAAAAAAAAAAAAAAAAAAAAAAGAAGATATAGATGTCATCCCAGTCCTTTCTTTTACCTCCAGTTCATGAGCAGGGTAGTCTTGAACAACTGATATTTGGATTTCGAGTTAATTTCATCTTTTGTGAAATGGGCAGCTATAACTCCCCTGTCTACCTGAAAAGGAGAGAATCAGTTGAGGCACTGTTAAAGGATGTTTTGAACATGATATGTTACCTCATGAGTAATTTTGTAGTACTCTCCATTTGTAGTGGTTTCCATAGTTGTTTAAGGGAACAAGTTTGCAGAAAAAAATGGTCGTATAGAAATAGAAGGGGGCCGGGCACAGTGGCTTAGGCTTGTAATTCCAACATTTTTTTCTTTTTTTTGAGACAGAGTTTCGCTCTTGTTACCCAGGCTGGAGTGCAATGGCACCATCTCAGCTCACTGCAACCTCCGCCTCCTGGGTTCAGGCAATTCTCCTACCTCAGCCTCCTGAGTAGCTGGGTTTATAGGCACGCATCACCATGCCCAGGTAATTTTTTGTATTTTTAGTAGAGACGGGGTTTCACCACGTTGACCAGGATGGTCTCGATCTCTTGACCTCGTGATCCACTCGCTTTGGCCTCTCAAAGTGCTGGGATTACAGATGTGAGCCACCACACCTGGCCTATACTTAACTTTTTAGAAACTGCCAAAATGTTTTCCAAAATGCCTATACCAAACCGTTTTACATTTCCACCAAAATGGGAGACAGAATGAGACTCTCAAAAAAAAAAAAAAACAAAAAAAGGAAAGAGGCTGAATGCTGTGGCTCATGACTGTAATCCCAACACTTTGGGAGGCCAAGGCGGGTGGATCACGAGGTCAGAAGTTTGAGACCATCCTGGCCAACATGGTGAAATCCCGTCTCTACTAAAAATACAAAAAAAAAAAAAAAAAAAGAAAGCCGGGCGTGGTGGCATGCACCTGTAGTCCCAGCTACTCAGGAGGCTAAGGCAGGAGAATCGATTGAACCCTGGAAGCGGAGGTTGCAGTGAGCTGAAATTGTGCCACTGCACTCCACCCTGGGAGACAGAGCGAGACTCTGTCTCAAAAAAGGAAAGAAAGAAATAGAAGGGGCTGGATGTGGTGGCTGAAGCCCATAACAGCATTTTGAGAGGCCAAGGTGGGAAAATTGAGTCCAGGAGTTTGAGACCACACTGGGCAACGTAGTAAGACCCTGTCTCTACAAGATAATGATAATAATAATAATAATATAAATTAAAACAAAAAAGAGAAGCAATTTAATGCAGCAGCTGAATAGCAAAATGGCTAGTACTACTGCAATACACAGGCCGGGCGCAGTGGCTCACACCTGTAATTCTAGCACTTTGGGAGGCCGAGGCGGACAGATAACAAAGTCAAGAGATCAAGGCCATCCTGACCAACATGGTGAAACCCCATCTCTACTAAAATATAAAATTTACCTGGGCGTGGTGGTGTGCGCCTGTAGTCCCAGCTACTCGGGAGGCTGAGGCAGGAGAATGGCTTGAACCCAGGAGGTGGAGGTTGCAGTGAGCCAAGATCTAGCCACTGGACTCCAGCCTGGTACCTGGCGACAAGGCAAGACTGTCTCAAAAAAAAAAATTACACATAGAGACACAGGATCCCTCTTTTTTCAAATTTACTTTATTTTATATGAGTAACACATGAATACATTGAAAAATTTAAGCAATACAGATAAAAATCCCCTTTTTACACTAAGTAAAACCATTAACAACTGTATTGTAAGCTGTCAGATGCAGGGATTGCTCTAAGTGCCATAGGGTGGCCAGGGTAGGTAAGATTCAGTCCCTGTCCTCAGTGATTTTCCAGTTTGTTTTTCTTTCTGTGCCCTAACACTTTGTTGGTAGCTCTTGTAATAAAAACTTTTTTTTGGCCGAGTGCGGTGGCTCAAGCCTGTAATCCCAGCACTTTGGGAGGCCGAGGCGAGTGGATCACAAGGTCAAGAGATCGAGACCATCCTGATCAACATGGTGAAACCCTATCTCTACAAAATACAAAAAATTAGCTGGGCATGGTGGCGCGTGCCTGTAATCCCAGCTACTCAGGAGGCTGAGGCAGGAGAATTGTCTGAACCCAGGAGGCGGAGGTTGCGGTGAGCTGAGATCGCTCCATTGCACTCCAGCCTGGGTAACAAGAGCGAAACTCCGTCTCAAAAAAACAACAAAAAAACTTACTTTTTTTTTAAGGATACCCTCCTTAGCAATTTTGTCAAAAGAGTACCAATAAAAACTTTTAAACAAAGGTGTAAGTTTAGATAGTGATTAGCCATCTTTTCCCCTTGCAATTGATGCCATTGAGTGAGAACTCTGTTGGGAAATAGTGAAACAAGGATTCTGGTTCAATCAATGGAGGCAGGGAATTTCTCAGGAAGGAGATGGGATGCCATCCATGCCTTAGAGCCACTGGGCACTTAGCTGCAGCTGTGGATATCAACACTTGGCTAGCTGAGTTTTCTTTAGGTCTGTAAATAGTTCATGCTAATTTTGTGGATGTTGGACTCTGAGGAACGATGTAGTCTGTGGGGAGAATGTCCGTAAAAACTGTAACTAGTAAGTAGCCATTTGAAATACTAAAATCAATTTCTGATTATGTGAATGTCCCTTTTTTGTGTACTATTTTAGCTTACTTGCCAGTTCAGTTTCTTGGTGGTACCCTGATAGTTAAATTCAGTAAGTCATTTATTTAAGGGCCTGATATTTGTATTCTGTTAGAAGGACAAACAGCTAATTATACTAGAAGGTGGACTATAATGAATTCTCATTACAGTGAGTAAAAGTTATTGATTTTCTAGGCTAGTCTTGATTTCAGATACTCATTTAGTTTGACAAACATTTATTGAATTCCTTGTATCAGATCCTGGGGGATATAAAGAGAGTTCTAAGGTCCTAGAGGAGCTTATATAGTCCAGTAAAGGAGGGAGATTGATAGCTTCAGTACCAAATGCTGACCTAATGTGTAAGTATGCATGTGTGAGTGTGTTTCAGAAAAGTATTTTCTTAGGGAAAATACTTGTTTTGAGCCAATTTTCTTAGGGAAAATACTTGTTTGAGCCAATCTGTTTTACCTAACAACTTAGTAAAATAATTTCTGGATTAGCTATGTATTCACCTAATTTAGCATTTGAAATGGACAAAAGAATATTTAGTGAAGTTTCTCTCACCTCTGCTCCAACTAGTCTTTTCCCCTTCCTGGAAGCAGCTGGCATTACAGGACCCTTCTGATACATGGACCCTTTTGATACATGCCTGTAGGCCATATAATGTCAGTACATAAAGAACTTCCTCATTTTGCATTGTATTTCATTATATGAATGCACCATACTTTTCCCAGTACTGGTGGACATTTACCTTTCTCAGTCCTTTACTGTTGCAACAGTGCTGCATTACCTTGTAGAAATTGTCTTAAAAAAAAAAAGAAATTGTCTTTTCATAGATTTGTAGAATAAATTCCTAGAAGTAGAATTGCTGGGGCAAGAGGTTTGCATATTTGTGTAATTTTGGTAGATATCGCCAGAATACCCTCTGGAGAGGTATCAGCCAAGTGAAGAATGGGTAGGAGATGGGTGAAGTTGAGGCTGGGTCAGTTTATGAGCTTGAGGGAGACTAAAAGTAGTTATGTATTATTGAAGTGTAAAGTGCTAGGTAAAGGGTGCCAGCAGACCAGAGTAGGCAGGGGATGGGTCCCTTTTGCCTTGTGTTGTTTTTGTTTGTTTGTTTGTTTGACAGGGACTCGCTCTGTCGCCCAGCCTGGAGTACAGTGGCATGATCTTGGCTCACTGTAACCTCTGTCTCCCTGGTTCAAGCTCTTCACCTGCTTCAGCCCCCACTGGGAGCTGGGATTACAGGCGCGCACCACCACACCCGGCTAATTTTTTCTATTTTTGGTAGAGACGGTTTCGCCATTGCTCAAGCTGGGGTTGAACTCCTGAGCCGCCCACCTCAGCCTCCCAGAGTGCTGGGACTACAGGCATGAGCTACTGTGCCTGGCCTGACTTTGTTTTTATATTTGGATTTTTCTTTTTTTTTTTTTTGGAGACAGAGTTTCACTCTTGTTACCCAGGCTGGGGTGTAATGGCGCGATCTCGGCTCACCGCAACCTCCGCCTCCTGGGTTCAGGCAATTCTCCTGCCTCAGCCTCCTGAGTAGCTGGGATTACAGGCATGCGCCACCATGCCCAGCTAATTTTTTTTGTATTAGTAGAGACGGGGTTTCACCATGTTGACCAGGATGATCTCGATCTCTTGACCTCGTGATCCACCCGCCTCAGCCTCCCAAAGTGCTGGGATTACAGGCATGAGCCACTGTGCCC